>JAODXP020000008.1:28929560-28934560 GCA_027497455.2 Sardinella longiceps | reverse complement strand
CATTTTTTAAAACCTGACAGAATACAATTCCAGAGGTTAAGACGTTGACTACAGCAAAATGAATTATAGAGTTAGAGTGTTGAGGTTAGCACTGCCAAATGAACACAAGCAAAATGTCAGATGAAATATGGGCTTTAATCAAGCAACAGTGACACTACTGTCTTCATTTAGGCTATCAAATAGTCTAAGCTACTCTGAAGCCAGTTAATTGAGTGAAAGATCCAACTGTTTTGCCTGTCCTTGAGTGAATCCTAACGTTGTTTAGAAATTCTCGACTTTAATGATCTGGTGTAGGTGTTGACACTACTGAAATACATCGTTATTTTGTCGTGAATTACTGACGCAAAACCGGTTGTTCTGTGGAAACCTACTGACAAAGAAGTAAGCATTTGTGCTGTTCATGTGAACATTCGTGCCAATTTGAAAAGACCACAAGACTCTGCTGAAGAGGAAACAACATCCTGAGATACAAACACATCTATCCACCTTCCCTTTCATGTGTGTCTCCTATACCAAATTTCCAAATATCTTCTTTCTCCCCCCCCCACCCCCTCTCTCTCTCTCTTTCTCTCTCTTTCTTTCTTTCTTTCTTTCTCTCTCTCGTTCTTCCTCTCCTTCTCTTCCTGACCCAATGTGGTTCTAATGTTCCAGGGGGGCCACTGTCTGGGCAGAGATGTCTGAGTGAGTTATAACCAGGTCAAGCTTTTCTTTGGTGAAACGCCACAGCTTCTATCGCTTAACGTTGTGGTCGCAGAACTTATGATGTAAGGAAAGCCATGTTCACCCAATCTAGGCATCATACTCGCATAAATGCACAGACACACATAAAGAGACACACACACACACACACACACACACACACACACACACACACACACACACACACACACAGTCGAGGTCATGACACAATTGACATAGCTCACACACATCATGCACACACACATTGACATACACACACACA
Source organism: Sardinella longiceps (assembly GCA_027497455.2). Lineage (NCBI taxonomy): Eukaryota > Metazoa > Chordata > Actinopteri > Clupeiformes > Clupeidae > Sardinella > Sardinella longiceps. The sequence continues at coordinate 28,933,599 of JAODXP020000008.1, read as the reverse complement.
CACACACACACACACACACACACACACACACACAGAGACACTCCTACACCCACACCCACACATACATCTATGTTAATGTCTCGGTATGTAGACAAGGAAAGATTCTCATTGTTACCAAGACAGATACTCCCTTTTTCAATTCACACACCCGCAATACACAGATGTTGCCTTTCCCTTGCTTCTGAGGCCCTGACTTGGCCTGTCAGCATGATTGGCATGCAAGGCCCTGTCCTCTTCCTTTGCCTTGATTTTTGGCGCCCTGTGGCGAGCTGTCTGATGAATGCTTGAAGCACTCTTGCCTAGGGCCTGAAGAACACCCCCCGACCTCTCTAAACCGGCACCAATAAATCTTCCTCCAAATCTGGATCTGTCAGACATGACGATCAGGAAAGTGGGGTGGGGGTCATGGAGAGGTCACAACGTTTTTTTTTTTTTTTTTTTGAGAACGCCAGCATTTGCTCGTGTCTGTGATCTTAAAGATGGTACCTCCCAAAATGCCTCTGGGAGCACCATCTCCAGACCATTCATGCGTGCTGCTGGCGCTATCATGTGTTACTTAGTAATGGCCGTGGAAAGAAAACACTGTTTCCTCTGTGAAATTGTTTGCAGGTGAAGGGGAAGTCAAGGCAGTTAGAAAGTGTCCGTTTTGTGGCTAAATCTGCAGGGCGGAAAAATAAAGGTGTTGCTTTTTCCCCTCCACCCCCAACCATTCATAGTCATTGTCACATTCCCCCAGGCAGTCTTTTCTCAGGGTGTTCAGGGCCAGTTTAGGTTTGGGTTTGGGTTTGGCATCAGGCAGTATTTGGTACATCCCACAGCCCATTGATGTTCTGGTATCAATAATCATGGCTCGGCAATAATCAGTTATTCCATCGTGGCTGCAGAACAAGACCCAAACACACACACACACACACACACACACACACACACACACACACACACACACACACACACACACACACACACACACACACACACACACACACACAAGACTTTTTTTTTTTTTTTGTGGGAGTGCTATTCTGGCTGGGGCGCTTGCTGCTGAGCTACTTCAGCAGGAATGTAGAGGAATCCCCAGCGACGAGGCCCTTTACTATCCAAAATGAAATATTATTCCGCTTGTGAAGATGAGGAAATTTCTGGAAAAAGAATGGACGGCAGGACAGAGAAAGGAGGAGGAGAAGGACTTGTGTGCAGTAGGGAGAAAAAGAACGGGAAGCAAGTGGAGGGTGGAGTTGGGGGGTGGGGTGGTGTAGGGGGGTCATACTTGTTTCGAAAAAGTGAAGATAGACGACCTTTGACCTGCTGCGGTTTCTGTGTTTGGAATGATGACACATGGCGTGTTTAAGTATTCCCTCGCGAATGACCAGAAATACAAACTGCAGGGATATGGTGCTCAGGGTGGAGTGTGTGTGTGTGTGTGTGTGTGTGTGTGTGTGTGTGTGCGTGTGTGTGTGTGTGTGTGCGTGTGTGTGTGTGTGTGTAGAGTTGCAGAGGGTTTTATGGAGGCAGAGGGTGGGAGGGGTGTCAGTGTTGGTGGTGGAGGAGGTAGCGCTACTCTTGTTCTGGGAGTGAGCGTGTCAAAACCAGGGGAGAGGGTGTTGGAGGCACTGGGGTGCCTGGCTTGCATACTTATGGAAAAGAGTGCTGATATGTGGGACATATCAGATCGAGTTTGCGCAATTCATGCAGATGTTTGAACTGGATATTGTTGTGTGTGTGCGTACGTGTGTCTTTCTGTGTTCATGTTGCTCTCTGCACGTTTGTTTCTGTGTGCGAGAGTGTGTGTGTGTGCGCGTGTGTGTATACACACGTCTTGGGCGTGTATCTACATTAGGGTGTCTCAGATGTCCACATCCCTGAATGTATTAACTAGTGTTTAGCCCCTTGTCATGACTGTGTTGGAATACATTTGCATGGATATCCATAACTTAACTCCTTCCTTTGCATTCCCTTCATCCCCTACATCCGCACAGATTTACTTTTACCGTAAAGGCGAATCAATCAACGTTTTCGGTCTTTTTATGTTGGTCTGTTTTTCTTTACCGTAAGTGATAAATGATGGCAAGTGATGTCTGTTTTTATTGCTTTGTGAATGGTTTGGCACAAGTGCATGATGGGTATTGTCTGGGAGAATTACCGGTAATCCATCCTGATCGGTCTCGGGCGAGCGTTTCTTCCTGTAGTCCATGCTGTTATGTTTAAAGCCTACCAGGATTGTCAATAGGGTTGGTGATTTGCCTTCTCGACATGGAACATGGAATAACAGTCCCACTGATGTGTGTGTGTGTGTGTGTGTGTGTGTGTGTGTGTGTACTGTATTAGTGGGGTGGGGTGGGTCTGGGTGTGTGTGGCTTAAGCACTTATTGATTGGAGCTGTTGATATGGGACTTGCCATTGGATCACCTGTCAGCAAGTGTGTGTGTGTGTGTGTGTGTGTGTGTGTGTGTGTGTGTGTGTGTGTTCTCTATCCGTGTCTGGATTTGGCTGAGTCTCTGTGGGCGTGTGTTTGTGTTCTATCCGTGTGTGGATTTGGCTGAGTCTGAGGGCTGTGTGTGTGTGTGTGTGTGTGTGAGTGAATGCATGCGTGCGTGTGTGCGCAGACACATGCGTGTGTGTGCATGTCTGACTTTGGCTCTGTGGGTGTTGTGTTGTAAGTGTGTGTGTGTGTGTGTGTGTGTGTGTGTGCGCTCGTTCATGAGTCTGTCTGGTTCTCTCATGAGGGAGCTTTAGCTGCAGCACTCCAGCGTCTGAGATGGGGGGAGGAGGGGGTGGAGGGGTTCACCCTGTTCACGGCGACTCCCCATGTACCCCATTGGCCCGTGGCCAGTTACCCCCCACAACCAGCACCTGTTTCACCCCATGTCCCAGTCTCCTTCAGTCATGTTGCAAGTCCAGATGGGAGCTGTCGGACTCCCTGTAAATTGAGTTACTGTAGGTTTGTAAGTCAGCCAAACAGGCAAAACGAACTAGCTTTGGGGGTATGGGGGTGGGGCTGGTGGTGAGGGAATAACTCTGTGAGAGTGTGTGTGTGTGTGTGTGTGTGTGTGTGTGTGTGTGTGTGTGTGTGTGTGTGTGTGTGTGTGTGTGGCTGGCTAAAAGACTGGCTTGTTGGCTGACTGCGCACACAACTTTCAGTAGTAATCAAGCTCATGCCTCAAGTGCCCAACAGGTTAGTCACGGCTGCTCCTTCCATGGCCCTCTCAAATCGGAACGACCATGCAAGAACGAGAACGCCCTCCTTCAACAAGCTTCCCATGCTGTCGCCCGGCCAGCGACCCCATGCCCTTGCCAATACTGAATGGGGGAGGCTCGAAATTGGTCTTTTGGGAGCTGTTGGGACGTCCAATGGTGGATGGGGCTCATAGTACCAAATGTGGTATTAAAAAAAAAACAGGTCGATTAAGGCTGTGCAATGACTGACCACACAAACATTTGCTCAGTCATGGATTTCAAGGCAGAGCACTGGTGTTTCTTGGTGCTACTGCAAGGGGTGGTGGGGGGTTGTTTAAAGGAATATTCCACCTTTTTATGAAATTGGGTTATTTGCAGTCCTACCCGGAGTTACATATGTGGGTAAAAGCATTTTGGTCTCCGTGCATGTGTTTTCCTAGTCTAGCAACAATTTTAGATTTAGCTTAGCATAGGCGCTGGAATGTAATGTTGTCAGAGAGTTGTTTTTTGGCTGCTTTACATTCCAGCGCCCATGCTGAGCTAAAGCTAAGAAAAAGCTCAAATTGGAGTTGCCAGACTAGGAAAATGCATGAACTGAGAAAAAAGGTAAATGCTTTTACCCACACATGTAACTCCAGGTAAGTGGGTGAATAACCAATTTTCATAAAAAGGTGGATTATTCCTTTAAGCCCTTCCCTTGCTTCAAGGTTCGCTCCTGACCTGACTTCTCATGGCTTTGCAGGAGTGGCAGCGGATCATTTCTGGTCAAACTCATCCTGTTAGTGCTGAAACTCATCCTATTGAACGTGGAGGCACCTGAGTGCAGCTCAGGGACAAACAGATGGGCCTTCCCTCATCCTCTTCA
>JAODXP020000008.1:28857060-28924560 GCA_027497455.2 Sardinella longiceps | reverse complement strand
ATTCACAAACCAAAACTGTCACTTTGTGTGAAATTGTGTGTTAGGGAAGCAGATTGATTGTATTTTCCAAAAGTGTTTGACATTTATATCTTTGAAAAATGCACCGTTTTGCATATTCTCAAAATATCCAATTAGGAAAGCTTTGCATAATGTCTACCTCATCTGACATTTGAAGAACCATTTATTTATTTATTAGATAATTTATTTGTTTATTTACGTTACACTCTCTTGAACCCTCTCAGTTTTGGCACTGAGAAGACCCTCTCTACAGAGCCCTGTGGGCCACTGTGTCGGTCAGCGCATTTCCCCAACAACTGATGACTCATCCTCCTACTCAGTCTGAGGCATTTACTCGGACACACACACACACACACACACACACACACACATTGGGGAAGCATGGGGACTTCCTGTATGACGGCCCTTGTGGGGCGACTCTCAGCTGAGTTCACCCGTGTGATGTTGCGTGTTGTAAGTACACTACAGAAACTGAGAGTTCAGCGTGTATTTTAAGGACAGCAGAGGAGTTTTTAATGAAAATTTGAGTTGTTGATGAGATTTTTTTTCCCCCATTTATTTAAAGGAGAAATCCAGTGTGAATCAAGTACCTGAATATCCAATTCACTTAGTGTCAGTTGCTGGTTCACTGCTTGGCCCATGTTGTATCAAATTTTCATATTCTTTTTCCTACCTACAGCACTTGGTGAGTTTAAAGAACAGGGCTGTGGATTCATTTACACTGGAAGTCTTTTGATGGATATTTTGCATATGCGACATAACTTGATTTTTAAAATGTTGCGTTTCATCTCTGATGTATATTTTGCATAAGCTTTCTACCATATCATTTTGAATTTTCATGTACGTTTCAAGTAAAACATGGCAACCATATAACATGAACACAGAAAAAAACCCAGTCTATATCAAAACCTTTACACATTCTTCATCTCATTATTTTAAAAAAGAAGAAAGTGAATTATAGCGTTTTGGCATGCAATACATTTATATAGCTCATTTCATGTACATTAATAGGCTAATTCAAAGTGCCTTGTTACATGGAACATTTAGGAGCATGAAAGATATTTATAAGAACCGTATTGAACAGGAGGCTGATCTAGACCACCCATACAGACTCAAACAACTGCAGACTCCTCAGAGGGTGGCACCGCCACTTGAGCTTTTAATAGTTAATGACTCGAGTTTTTTTTTTCTTCTTCTTCTTTTAAATGATAGTTACCATAGACAGGCTCGAATTTTTTGGAATGTGCAGAAACTTTTTCTTCAGACACAAAGAGCCAATGAAATGAAATGGAACAAAAATCTCCCAAATATCTGATATTGTGTCTAGCTGAAGACATTTGTATTTTTTTTTTTTTTTTTTTTTTTTAAGGGAACTTAAGACTTGTCTCAGATTGCTCAGCCATCTCCCGCTATCCTCCAGACAAATATTAGTATGCAGACAGATGAACAGCCCGGATTAATCTTTAAACTTTAACCATGTCTGAACAACTTCACAAAGCCGTCTGCAAGACAGAAACTTTAAATCTGTTCCCCCTTTCATGCAGTGTCAGTCTGGCAGGGAGCATTATGCTAATCTGCTTTAAAAAAGTCAATTCTCTTTCCATTCCATTACACCTGGATGGAGAGGGGGGGAAGCCTACCTCTGAAAGCGTAGGTGAGAAAATGATCACTTTGTAATAGCAATTCTCAACTATTTCTTTGTCACTGAGGCGTATTAATGACTGTTTTCACAAATAACTCTTTTTCAATTTAGGTTTTAAAAAAACAACGACTAAGTTTTGTATTTATTGCCGTTGTTCCAAAGAATCTTTGCAGTTTATGGTAATAACAGCATATTATGTTAATGTGAATCAATGGCAACAGTATGAATTTAGATGTTTATAATATATGTTAATCATGGTCAATATGTGCAAACCTAAGTCTGTATTACGGTTATATACTGTGCAAACACTTTTTTGACACATAGCTAGTCAATATACTTAAAACATAATTTTAAAGATAAAGAGAATTTATAGAAAAGCTTAAAGTATGATATAATGAAGTTTTGATCTGCCCAGTTTCATGTATTCAGGCCTTTCATGCATGTACAGTATTTTCTTTTGTAGTATACATTCATGAATTGATATGAAAGCCCAGCCACATGAGAAAGATATCACAACTTTGCTGTAGATGTGGACAGCTTTATGTGTTTCTTTACATTTGTACCGTTCAACATTCTTTATAAGCGCCACTAAATGTTTCCCCTTTGTATGGTAGTGTCTTTATGAACCATACACAATGTGCGACCCTAAATCATGTTGCTTTTAAAAGGCTTACCACACAGGGAACAAAATGTTCATTCCTCTCATGTTCGTGAAGGTCATTCATTTTGGTGGCCCCATCAAAGTGGGGTGTAACGAGGAATGCATGCTCATTTGGGGCGCATTGTGCAGACTTTTGTGTGCGGGGTAGCACACTTTCCCATAGGCCTCCATTGTCTTACATAAATATGTTTTCGTTAGCGAAAGAAATGGCAACAATCGGCCGCCATGATATACGGCATGTCTCTGTCATCGTGTTTCAAAGCCAACAGGCAGTGCGCTCTCTTGCCAATTACTGGAGAGAGGTTGCTTTCTCCCTTCGCTGCACTCCGAGTGCATTTTCTAAGAACGTTGTAACATGTTCCATTAACAGTGCTTAATGGATTGCGAACCTCACCGAATCCTTTGACTGAGATTGTAGGTCCCACGCCACAGTTGTAATACCTATAAATTAGCTGACACAAACAGCGGTGAACTTGCATGACCTCAAATCCTATAGGCAACAGGATTCCAGGCTTCCCCCCAAGAGACCCCCACCCCCATATTCTCACAACATTTGGCCTGTATGCATTCTAGCTGTTAAAATACACAAACACACAGACCATAGCTTAGTCTTTCATGCACACTGCATGGCAAAGTAAAACTAACAAAACTAGTCAGTCTTCTTGCCCCCCCCCCAGCCAGTTCTGTATGTGCTTGCATTGCATGTGGACAGCTCCATGGACAAGAAGAGTCGGACTGGTTTTGATCACTGCAGCAACAGAGTTACTGTAGCAGCAGAGCAAAAATTTCAATACAATACGAACCCCGAAGTCCAAAAGTCTATTTTGAGCCACGTCTGATGGGCACGCTGTGAGCACACAGACCTCGGCTGACCGGCCTGCTGCTGTCTCATAGGCATTGACCGGCTCGCACGTTCCTATCGAACTCCTGGGAGAGTCCCAGCAGGGGACTGCTGGTCAACTGTCTGTCTGGGATGTGCCGAGACACACACACACACACACACACACACACACACACACACACACACACACACACTTATACATATACACACACGCACGCACGGAAACACACACTCTATGCCCTGACACCGCCAGGAAACGACCCATGAGGACTATAGACTCTCTCTGCTGGGAGTTTGGTGACAGAGAAGGGAGTGGGTGGGAGGTGGGTGGGTGAGGAAGGGATGGGTGAAGGGAAACTGTCATTTACACAAATAAGAGAACAAAAAAGTGGGGGGGATTAAAAAAAAAAAGAGAAATGCTTGTTTGCTTTTGCCTGCCAACTCTGGATGAAGTTCTTTACACCTCAGACTGTGTGTTTATTTAAAGCAACGCCCCTTTCAATACCTTGTGGTTTCTGTGAGGCTATCACAATAATGCCTCCCACACACACACATACACACACACACACACATACACACACACTCTCACATACACACAAATACACACTATCTGAAGAAAAAGAAAGTTGTTTGAAGGGATACTGTCCTTATTTGAACTCATCTGAATTGATATTACCATCACCACTCCTCTCTGAAACAAGACAACCGACTAGACTTTGGGCAACCTCCCTAACTTTCAAGGACAATAGCATTGTCCCTGAGGGAAGAAACACCATGGGAAGAAGACCGACACACACACACACACACACACACACACACACACACACACACACACACACACACACACACACTCAAACCTTTCTGTACTATCACGTCAGCTTTTTCTTTTAATAACGTTACGGAGGCAGAGTGCTGTTTTGTTTTTGTTTTTCCTCCCCTTTTTTTTCTTCCCCTTTGCCTTTTCCAAAACAGACGCAGACATGCTCTGTCCCACAGCATGGTCTGATAACAATCTCGCTGGCTGTAGTAATGTGAAATGTGATTAGATCCGCGCTCAGTCTCCTGAGCCATTGCAGATGCCGCCTGGCAGGGTAGCGGGCAGCCCTGATGCCTCCATCCACTACCAACCCAACCCCCACCCCCCACATTTTTTTTTAACACACAGAGATATCAGTGCAGACAGAGCCAGCCAAACCTCACACTGCTGACTCAGCGATCCTCTCTGTGAGTGAGTGAGTGAGAGTGAGAGTGAGAGAAGGAGAGATACTGTATGTACCAGTCATTTTGCCCCCCTCTTTTCTTTTTAAAGGGCAGCTGACTCCAACCCAGAGTGGAAGATTATGATAAGGCCATCTGAAAAACTAGGCAGGCTGACTGACCCCCTTCCTTAAGATGTCACAGGGGGCCAAATGTAGCATTACCGACTCTGCTACTAATGAAGCAGTTAAAGACTCCCACACGGCCCGATTAAACGCAGACCTCCAAGAATTCCCTGATTAATTGTAACCATCCAGGCCAAGACAGGGGGAATGAAACAGGACAGTGTTTGTCTTCCTCGCCAATTAGCTCTGTCTGTGCAACTTCCTGGCAAAAATTAGCTTCCCTCCACCTCCTCATGTCTTATTTACTAGCCAGACGTTGGGTGGGTAGGCCTACTCATGAGGGCTGATGTTGACTTGAGGGCGGCTACTTTGGCCGCCCTCTCAGGTAACCCACTTCTCACGAGCACGGGATAATGCCCTGCCCATGGCCGCTAGGGAGTCCTTTGAGGTTAATCTTCAAGGTCAAGGCTAATTAAGTTAGCTAAGTTAGCGCTACTCCAGTGCAAACAAGCTATGGCTATAAGCCCTGGTTTAGGCTTCTTTTAAAAGAATCTAATACATGGCATCGCTCCGTGTGAGTTAGATTAGGCTACTATCAGAAAAAGTCACAGTGCATTGCTCATGGAATACATTTTTTTTTATTACTGTATGACTATATTTTTTTGCTTTACAAATAGCATCATAACCATTTATATACATTAGACATTTACATTAAAATACAAAACTATAAATTTATAACTGATCTACAACATTAAAAAATACATAAAGAGAAAAATATATATTAATGAGAAAAAAATATATAATGCAAAGATTGATATTGAGTTAACATCTGTACATCATGATAAACCAACTCTGTCCTGTTGCTGTACACGGAACAGAACATCGACTGCATAAGTATTGGCATAAATGGTGTTCAAGCTTCATCAATGGCACATTTTAGACAACCAGAAAGTGGAGAAAATAGGAAAAGAAAACAATTGTCTGCAACAATTCAATGTAAAAAAAAAATGCAAACTTGTAATAGTATCACAATTTCACCCACTCCCATTCAAAACAGTTATGCTTCAAAAATAAGAAGACATACATTAAGATGCATCAGAGAGAGAGAAAAAAATGAACAAAGCCCCTTTGGTCAGCTTTGATTTGTAAACAGAAACAGATCCACTTCTCACACTAGCCATACATTTATTAGTGAGCATCAGATTTTCCATTAAATAAACCACATGCAGGTTAACGTTGTATTCCACTTACTAAGACTGGAGATAAAAATGACCAAACACGAGCATACAATATTTGTACAGATCGCCAAACAGGCAATATACAGCTTACCAAAGACTTCTAACATTCACTGGGTAGCATTGCACCTCATAATAAATAAAATTTCTCTAGAGGGTCATATACAAACTGTGAGATATAGGTATACAGCCAGTCATCCACTGTAGATGTATAAATAGTAAAAGAAAAAAAACAAAAAAGACAAAAACAAATGTTGTATTATAAATAGACATCCAGAACACACAATGAGACATAACCGCATCTGTTTCCTTTCACGTAAAATAAATAAGCTCACGCAGTATATACAGTTATAAACATGACTCTGCAGGCCAGATTTGAGAGTCCCATTATCGATGTTGGACTATCCGGTCACACGGGGAGACACGTAAGTATAATCCATGTAGTCCCGGTCCTCATCTTCCACATCCTCCTCCAGCTCCTCAGAGATGGCTACACGAAGGAATATATTTATACATATATATGTATATATACTGTATATATACAAAAGAATGTATGCATGTACATAGAGAGTTGTTGCATCATCAGCAGTCCTACTATTCTGACACAAGAGGCAGTGGTTGCTGCTCCCTCTTTCTCTTCTTTCTGTCTCTCTTTCTCCTCTCTCTCTCTCGCTCGCTTTCTCTCTCTCTCTCACACACACACACACTCACTGCACTCAACTGGCTGGCTGTGTTCTGCTGCTGCTGCCGTCGCTGCTGCTGGTGCCGTTTTGCTCGCTTCGGCTCGCTCCGCTGGCAAACAACGGCGAGTGAGATTACGCAATGCGATTTCACACAAGGGCCCTCAGGATGGAGCGTAGAGCAGAATTGGGGTTGGTTGGAGGGATGGAGGAGGGACGGTGGAGGGAGGTGGGGAGAATGGGGTGGGGGTGGGTTTCGTTGTGAGGGTCTGTAGGTTCAGTGGCCTATAAGCCTAAAAACAGAGAGGGAGAGAAAGAGAGAGAGAAGCTCTCATTTTGGCACTGGTGAGTCCAGCTGGTTCCCCATGGACCTGGGGGCCTGCAGGTATCTGTTTTTCATTTTCATTTTTCATTGTTGCTTCTTTTTTTTTCTCCTGTTTCGTTTTAAGGCAGCCAATTTTGCCAGCAGAATGTTTTGTTTAACTTGAAACAATAAAAAATGAAAGCAGATACACACACACACACACACACACACACACACACACACACACACACACACACACACACACATGCATTCCCTTATAAACTTCACTTCTCTAAGGACCAACTACACTACTGACATAGAAACCGGTTTCAACTGGTCAGAAATTGAGCGCATTTACAAGAGAGTATAGTTGAGGATTAATCCATAACACTTTAGCGGAGACACCTCTGTGTCAGTGCAGTAGTAATCATAGTAGATTATTCTAGATTTGTGGCCTAGGTATGATCTACCTTAGGCGCTCTGGTGTCAAGATCTCTCTGTTTGATTCTATAAACTACCATAGACATACAATATTCACTCTTTCACTGTCTAATTCTCTTTCTGACACACACACACACACAGACAGCATAACATCATCAGGACTTCAGGCATAAAGAATGCAGCACATTTCATAGAGTAGTAAAGACTTAATGTTCCTATTTACACTAGGAAGACTGTGACACTTTTCCACTTTTTCCTTGAGAGCACTGTGTAAAAATTGTAGTTTCCATTTCGAATGTCTGAAAACAATCCGATTTTGTGTCACTCCGGAGATTTCCGTGCAGAATTTGCCCAGAACAGAGTCTTTAGCAATGAAAGGTTCTGACATGATTTAAAGTGGCCAATTGAAAGTTACCACATAACTCATACACACAAATATTGACGCTACAAATGAAGTAGAAACATCTCACTTTTTTTGTGCTGCAAATCCTCTCCAAAATCAATGTATCAGACTAATCTGTGATAGATTTATTGTCCTGTTTTTGCCGGATAGTGATGAATAATGAAAGTCGCTGAACGCAGAGGGCACATACAAGCACAGCTGTTTTTCCAAAAAGTCCATTTCCTTCTGGTGCCCTGTGGACTACACCAGGGATTTGGTGTTTTTTGAAGGGGTCTAAAGCAAGGGGATGGAGTGGTCTGTGGACATAGGAGAGTTGGGGGAGGGAAAAGTGTGCGTGGATGTGTTGGGATAGTGGGGGGGGGGGGGGGGGGCTGTTTGTTTGTAATCCAAATTAGACTTTTTTGTGAAGTGTTTAGTTCTGTGCCTGTGTGTGTTCTGTTTGGTTTAAGTTGATTTTTGTTTTGTTTTGCTTTGTTTGTTTATTATTAAGGCTCCGTTACTTACAGTTGCAAGACCCAGAGTGTTTGACCTCCAGGACCAGGCCCTTGTCGCAGGCAGCCTGCTTCATGGCGCACTCGCTTGGGTAGGTGGTGTTGTCGCTGGCACACACACTCTCCCCTACGCCCCCCTCGGGACAGACGTCCTCGCACGCGGCGCAGCGACCCCGGCCAGTGCGCGCGTCCCACAGACATTTCCTTCCACTGCGACACGGGATGTCCGCACACGACCGGGCATCTATGAGGGACAGAATAACACCATTAAGGGGCTGAGTATGCATGGTGATGATTTATCATTTGAACTGTGTGTGTGGTGTGCTTTCTGGGCACATAAATGCCTGTATAAATGCCTGTAAGATTATCAGAGTTGAACTGCAGGAAGCACTGTTTCAATGCAGTCAGCATTCAGTCTGCCCTCCTTTGGGGTGTTTATCGCGCTTGCGAAATGCTGTTCCACTGCTGTGAAGTAGTGCTAATCTAACGCCATATCTAATACGCCTTTTGTGCTCCCTCCATGGTATAGCAATGTGAATTAATACCAGACCTAAAAACACATGTTAAATCTTAAACAGAATTCAATGGTAGAGAAGCACAGCTTGGGGTGATCAGATCAAGGGAACAACTGCGCATATAGCTGCCAAGAGAAATACTTAGGACTAAAGATTTGCAAGTTTTAAAAGGGGTCAGATGAGATTTACCCTCACAGCTCTCACACACCTATGCATTTTCCCTCGTAGGCAACTCCAATCGACCTTCCCAGGATGCACGTGGCTCTCCTGAGGTGGCAAGCGCTGGCATAAACAATCCCATCATTTCCACAGAGGTACTGCTCCGGAAGCGATGGCTCTGGGCACAGGCGATTGCACGTCACGCAGAAGGCACTGTTCGTCTGATCCACCACACAAGTCGAGGATCCCGGACACTGCACCTCATCACACGTTTCTGTGAAGACAATAATGTATTTTTACATGACCTCATGGCATGTTTCTGTGAAAACAATAATGCATTTTACATGCATCAACATCTTCAAAGTTGAATCACTGACTTTCATTTGTTCTAGCAAGCTTCAGTGGATGACATGAAAAGAGCAGGCCTTCAGGCACTTACTTCGGCACTTGCCCTGGTACTGGGTGGTCAGGTCTGGGTGTCGTTTGCAGCGAGCCCGGAGGAGGGCGCATTCGTTGCGATATGTCTTGCCATCTGACCCACACACAGGGCCTTTCCAGGTGAGGTTAGAACAATCAGGGGCACAGATGCAGCGAGGTTTGTCCCTCTTGTTCATCTTGCATCTCTTTCCTGGGCCGCAGTCAACATTGTTACATGTCTCTAAATCATTCAGAGAAAATGGTGCCACCAGTCAGCCCACTAGAAAGGTCAATGAGGTCATTTTTTTTGCAAATGGATGCCAGATAAGGGAATTGTTATCCTCAAATTCGAGTCTATTTTTTTTTTTTTTTTTTGGCCTAATATCACAATAAAGACGTATGCGTAATGCGTCACCTGAAAAGTTTTACGCACACCACGCATATTTTACATACCTTTGCATGGAATACAGTTCGGGGCTCCGCCATTGAAGATCAGCCACCGGAAGAGAGTGTTGTTGGGAACATCCTCCTCGGTCCACGCGGTGCCTAGTCGGCCTCCCCTGCAGCAGTCCTCCCGGCTCATCCCAGACATATAAAGGACTTGACACCTTCCATTCTTTCCCTGCTGAAGCCAGCAATTGCCAGCTGCAAACAAAAAAAAAGTCCAACTAAAGCAAGTCCAACCAACGTATCGTTCCATTGTTATAATTTGTTATAATCTGAACAATTAATTCGGTTAACTGTCATTGTCAGTCATTGTAATGAGAGTGAGCTGTTTGCGAAGGTCACGCGGATCTATAGGCTACTGAAAACACTTGCGCAAAACTTCTCGAGACCACTCGGCATTCCAGAGTAGGCTACTCCTCAGTTGCGCTTTGGTTCAGAAAGAAAAATACATGCTGTCTCAGTATTATTAATACAAGGGTTTCCTCCTCTAAAATTCTGACACAAATATCATTAAAGAAACGTGTGGTAAATTTACTTAAATTCAGTACTGTATGACATTAACGCATAAAGCACAAATGACAAAGTGTTTAAGTAGTAATAAAAAACCTTCTTTAGACATGATAGAGCTCCTAACACACAAGATTCCAGAAAGCGTTCAAGCATCTGTACAATTATAAGCAGCAAACTCCTCATGTTTTACGCCACAGCAAAAATGAATGCACATGCAATGATATTCGCATTTTTACAATCTGAACAACTGTATTAGTCTAGTTCCGTTCACCAAACTGCCAGAACAGATGCGCTGTAATAAAAACTTCGCTTTCAAATGCTGTGTCGATTCCGCAAAGCAGTCTCACAAGCTGTAGGCAAATTACACAAAATGACAATATGACATTTTATTAATCGGGATAAGACATATGCGTTGTTAAAGCAACTGCACTGTACCTTGCACTTTGTATTCATCCATAAAATGTGCGAACCATAAGAAAAGCGCGATGACGCTTTGGCGAAGCTGCAGTGACCGTAGCATCCTAAGCAAATTGGGACGTATGAGCGACTAAGATAGCCAGCTGAGTTTTCTGCTGACGATGTCCCGCACTCAATGACTGTCATTCAGCCGGATTCTGACTCGCTTTTAAATCTATATGAGGGTCTCTTGCTGAATGTCTGAGGTGGGCGGTCTTCAAAGTTGTGGGGGGTGGAGAAAGTATTATAAAAGTTCCCCTCACCAAAATATATCAGGTGACTTTATGGGGCTAGCGACTCCCCTGAAGAACAGAAGTGTTTGGCGACTAGTGGTGGCGCGCTACTGACAGTTTTTTCTCTGATATTAGACATACCTTTTTAGGCTGACGTATTGCAATTGTTAACTTGCAGCTCTGCTCTCTTTTTAAATGCATAGTATGAGCACCAGTCTGCAGGGACCACTGCATTCAAATTCAGCGAGTTTCTATTTTTTTTTTAAATTGTGTTGAATTTCGATTGTCTTTTTTTTTGTTTCAAAATCTTGCAATGACTTGTCTCGTGGGTCGAAGAAATGCAATGCCACCGATTCAGTGTTTAGGCGAACGTAGATCAATTTCTCCATGGACGAATCATGGGCATTTACCTAAGAAAGTAGACCATTAGGCAACTGTGAATTCTTACTGATAACAGACGTGGGGATAGCCTACGGAGTTCTAATAATAGATCTGGTTGGGACAGTTGTTTGGTCCTCCCCCGGGTCAAACTTGTAAAAATAGCCTAACAAATTC
Source organism: Sardinella longiceps (assembly GCA_027497455.2). Classification (NCBI taxonomy): domain Eukaryota; kingdom Metazoa; phylum Chordata; class Actinopteri; order Clupeiformes; family Clupeidae; genus Sardinella; species Sardinella longiceps. The sequence goes on along the minus strand of JAODXP020000008.1, from coordinate 28,913,230 downwards.
TGTTTCAAATCATACTGTGGGCACGTCGAGAGTATTATATTACATTGCAAGAATGTGGTGCAAGGAACGAAATTCTCCCTTTTGCCACATCTGACAGTCGTCCACTGTCCATCACGCTTCTCAGGTAGCAGCCAGGATCAGGATAATGCGCAGGTAGACGATGATATCACTACCATGAAAACTGAAAGCGACGCAACGACCCCTCTGCCGGCAGACAGAGAACATTACAGTGTCTGTCCCCAGTGTCCGTAATAAAGTTACAGTGGCTTGACAAAGACCTTTCGAGTCAGCATCTTAGTTTTTAGATTTGTTTATTGACTTGTCCTAGAGGGGAACATAGGCTATAACTCTTTCAGGAATGATAGCCTACATTGATGGCGGTCTATTTCAGGAATGACGTAATGATTTATAGACCTACCACTTGATACAAAAATCCTCTACCGACAGCCAGCTATAGTCTGTAGGACACCTAGGCCAACATTATGTGTTGTTTTACAAATGTGACACACAGAACGGTGGGTTAATTAAGGTCTGGATGGTAGTTGTAAAAAGGAACCTTCTTTCAACTGGAGACACCTGCTGGCCCGAGTGTATTAAAGAAAGTGGTAGCTCATAGGCAGTGCGCCGAGAAAAGGCGCACAACATACCGAATTACTCGGAACAAAATTATTGTCTTGTAGTGGATAGGAGACCACTACAATTCCTTCACACGTAACCTGGGGAAAGCATCTGGAAGGATATGTTGTTCATCTCAAATTTGAAGGACTTTCAGCCGAGCGAAGGAATGGACCCCAGTGAAACATAAGACTACTGAGAAGGAGTAGTCTTTTTCTCAATCCAACTGGTAAACAAACGTCAAACTGTTCAAGAAATTATCACCAATTCTGTTTTTGTTTGAGGAGACGTTTGTCATGCACTGTCACGTGGGTGAGTCTCATTTCCTGCTTTGACATCACATGATTTTTAGCACATCCAATAGCAGAATAGATTTGAGGAAATGCATATACACCCATCTACCTTTCTTGACCAGAAAACTGCTGCACGCTGGTAGTACTATAGACCACACCAAGGTTCATTCATGATCTCCGAGGTAGGCGACACCTTTATTACATTCATTTTAGGCTAAGTGCACCAACTCTCCATGCATGGATGCGACAAATACGTGCGCTTAGTTTATTTAGAAATTCACTCTTCTCACAAATCAGTTTACCTGCATTTGTTTGTGAAAAGTCAAAGAAAACTGGGTTTTTGTCAAAGCTACATTTATTGTGCATCTCTTTCGTATTAGGTGTCTGTGTTGTACTTCGCCAAAGGTGCTGAATTAACGGGGCTCAAGTCAGAGACCGTCAAACTCCCATCTGAGTTGACAACTCTTCAGCTGTGGCAAGAACTTGAAAGGAGGCACCCAAAGTACGTTCATTTGTGCATTAATACTTTATGTATCTGAGATTCTTCCATTTTAATTGCCTTTGCTATAACGTTACTGTTTGTTACGCACTACAGATTGTGCGTATTGCGCGAGCAGGTGGTGTTGGCTGTGCGTCAAGAGTACGTGACTTTGGGGGACCAAACTGTCAGTTTACACGACGGAGACGAGGTGGCAGTCATCCCGCCCCTCAGTGGCGGCTAATCATAAAGCCCAGGTTCGGATGCCTTTGTTGAAATGTAGTCCTTCTGATCAAGTGTTGTACATTTCCAAAAGTATTATTCTGAAGCACCCAAACTCTCACATTTACTTGTCCTAAGATATTCCTCAGCTAACGTTAACGTTTTTCTTATGAGTTCTGTTTGCTGTAGCAGCAACCTCACCAAATATTTTTCCTTGAAAATTGTACAGTGACTTTATTGTTCAATTCTTGAAGGGATGTCTGAGGATATGGACTGTCCACAAGACCTCATCAAACTCACACATGAAAAACTCTCTTCTGAAGTTGTGTTCAACTCCGTCACCTGTCCTTCTTGTGGAGCCATTTCTATGTTCATAGGTGAGATAGCAATATGTTTTTTCCACTTAGGCCACCATTTAGCTTTTGTTATGTGCTGAAACTGAGCCAATGGTAGTGTAGTGGCTAAGGAACCTGACTTGTGAGCTAGTAGTCTGGAAGTTATGGGTTTGAATCTCGGATGCCACCATTGTGCCCATGAGCAAGGGACTTCACTTAACCCCAAGTTGCTCCAGGGGAGACTGGCAGTTGACAAATGTAAGTTACTTTGGATGAAAGGGTCTGCTAAAAGTATACTTGTAAATGAAACTAGGGAAAAGTTTTAGAATGAGCCCACCATCTCCACTCCACAGCTTGCAAATAGCCAAATTAGGCCTTGAAAAAAATGACAAATAAGTTGTCTTCCGCTGAATGGAAGCTCTTGGTGTTAAATTAGTAAACAGATTCCCATAGTTTTTTTAAGCCCCCCTTTGAATGTTTTGGTTTAAAAAGTTCCAGAGCCTTATTAATATTGTTATAACTTGCTTATTGGTGATTGATGGTTGATGGTGATCATCAGTGCTAAAGCTTTTCTTTTATTTTCCATGTCCTCCACTCCATGTCCTCACCCTTCATATGTTTATATATCATCCCCCAAAAAATTGGAGATGGTGTCAAATCAAATTATCTAATAAACATATCCCCTCAAACAGTGGTGAAAACTTGTATATTTTTGTTTTTAGACCTGGTTGCACGGTTAAAATAATGTCGCTGTATTTGTTTTTGCTAATCTAAGGCACCACAAGAGACAATTTTGATGGCAAGAAGGTGATCCAGCTGGAGTATGAAGCATACATTCCCATGGCGGAGCAGGAGATGAAGAAGATCTGTGCCAGCATCAGAGCCAAGTGGCCAACTGTAAGACACATCTGTATCCAGCACAGATTGGGGTCAGCTGCTTTTTACTCCTGAAGCTTCTACTGTACTCCTACTGTCTCCTACTCGCTTTCTTTGTGTTTTTCAATTAGACATTCTAGATAAGTGGTGTCCAACTATTTTTCCTCAAGGGCTGAATTGTGTCAAGAATACCAAGCCAAGGGCCAAACCCGCAAATATTCAAAACCATGCGTTGAAAGGGGTTTGGTTTGAACATCACAAAGCAGTCTTCCTTCAGCACCCTCTGTTTTCATTAATGCACCTAAATAAAGTTCATATTAGTATGAATGCTTGTATGCTTACTTTACTGTATGTGTGGTCTGTAAGCACGTTTATGGAGAATAACTGAAGATTCAGATTTGCTTCTTGCGGGCCAGATCTGGCCCACGGGCCATCATTTGAGGACTTAGTCCTAAATGAAAATTTCATCAACATTTCTAATATGGACTGTTATTTGCTGCTTTTTGTAGTATTGTTCCTGTGACTGAGGCCAGTGTGATTGTGGGGATTTCATCCCCTCATAGAGCCGACTCTTTGGAAGCGGTCAGTTTTTGTATCGACACCCTCAAAGCCACGGTGCCCATTTGGAAAAAGGTTGGTCAACTACTTACCATTGACATATACTTTAATCTATATTCCTTTCTTTGCCTTGCTATACTTAATTTGTGCTTTGTTGGCTGTGCTGTGCTTTCTTGTAACAGCAATTTGTCCCATAACACCAATGGGACAACTTGCTGCAGCAAGACAGCAAAGCCAATTGGCCACATGTGACTGGGAGTAGTCTTGTGATTTTGGTCTTTTCTTGTGTGAAAGAATGAAAGCATTTCATACAGGCATCAGGAGACACGTTAGACCCCTGGTTGTGTCTGACCTTTCAACTTGGAGTTGCGGTCACTTAACACACTACATTTGCTAATAGTTGTTTTATTACAATGTCCATTTTATTTTTCATGAAATTTTTGTCCATATTAATCATAATATTTGTTTCATTGGAGCTTTGTGGATATGTGTTGAACTTTATATTTGTCCTAGTTGTGCAAATACTATTTTTTTTCTTCATCACTTAAGTTACTTAGAAATTTAAATGGGAAATATATTTAGTTTCATATTTTCCACTACTCTGTCCATATCCGTGTTTTTATTAGCTTAAAATCCCATAACCTGTTATTCGATCACTTGTAAAACTTCAGCGAACATGTAAAACATTGAGTTTTTTGTTGTTGTTGTAGGAGGTCTATGAAACAGAAGAGGCCAGCTGGAAAGAGAACAAGGAGTGTTTGTGGTCAGTTGCCGGGAAGAAATGAAGAATGTATATGTGGCCCACAAGATTCACACAGGGACAAAACCATTATGACATTTCAATCACTTAACAAACTGGTTTGCGCCTCCAACTGTTTTTTAATGAAATCCAACACTCTTGGCTTTAATGCTATAACGTAATGTCAGAGTCTACAAAGATAGGCAATATAAATGACATGTCGTCATTCTAATCTATGCATTTTCATTCAAAACAATGTCTATTAAACTTTTATAAAAACTGGTCAATACATTTTAGAAATCCTTTATAGTGAGTAATGTATTGAAGATTGTAAGTATTCTTGCTGGGATGCCTTAATTTAATAAATATATAAATATTTAATGTGTTTTTGAAATTATATGCAGCACCACACTTAACTGTTTCACATAAGTGGCTTACTGTACAACCATAGGATAAATTTTAGCAAGCGACACCCATGATTGAATTCTGTAGCAATGATTGAATGTTTCAAAATGTATTCTCTGGTAGAAACAAAAAAGTAACAACATGATCTTATAAATAGTGTAGCCAATTCATGAAATTCTGTATATATACAAATATATTTTTTAATAATAATAATTATTATATTTTAAATTTGCCTGAGAAATCCATGCCTGCATAGTGATCTCGAGTTGTCAAGACTAAAGGCCACCGCACACCGGTTCCGACACAGTGCTGAGCACTCTTCCAACAGTCTATTCCATTGTTTTCAATGCAACCCCTCACACCAGCGCCAAACCCTTCCGCCGTCGATTGTGAATTACGATTTAAGTCTATTTTGTTGGAGCTGCCCATTGACATCCATTGTTAATTTCACAGGCTACTGTGCTAGATGCTAGGCGAAATTGTCGGATTCGAAAGTGCTCCTCAATTTTGGTGGAGCCGGTGTGCGGCCGGCTTTAATGCCACTTAAGAGAATATTCTTTCCCCCTCTTTCAGTTCCAAAGCCGTTAGACACAAACTAACCCCTCCAACCTTATGAGACTCACTTGTTTAAACAATCACTTCATTCCACGAGCATCCCATCCTATCTGACCAGAACACAAAGCTGCTTTTCATAGACTCCCATGCTGTGCGGCTTGCCCAGATGGGTTTAAAGGGCTGTGTAGTAGCCCAAGTGGAAGAGGAGGACTTTGTTCTCCTGGTGTGTTCTGGTGTTTGGTCTTTCAGTTGGCCTCATCTTCACCATCCGTCATACTCAGCTGCTGTTTGGACTTCCTCTTGAAGAATCCAAGCTGGTGAAACAAACGCCACATCGTTTACACCACAGGGTTCTTACATAACCACTTGCAGTCATTCAACACAAACTCTAAAGGTACTTCGGAAAAAAGCTGTCATGGCATCATTGACAAAGTATGGCAATAACAAGAGATTACAAGCTAACCTACCCTTCAAAAGGAAGCTTAGTTAAGTAGTCATAAAACTGGAGCGATATCTTCCCTCGTCAACTCCACAAAGCTTACCGTCCACAGTGCAGCAGTGACCATAGCCAGAAGCAGCATCCCACCAAGCACACTCCCAAGGATTATAAGAAAGGGGACATTCGCTTTCCCTCCAGACTGTATGATGGTCACCTTCACCTATACAGAGCCAATAAGAAGTGGTAAATATAGTAAATACAAGACAATCCACAAATAGGATTGTCTCTTATCCACAAATAAGATTGAACTATGAACATTTTAGATGATAATACCCATCCCCTTCACTCTGAATTTGAACTACTCCCCTCAGGGAGGCGCTACAGATCACACATGGCAAGAAGAAACATATTCAAACACTCATTTATACCAAACGCAATTTCCATGGTCAACAAGCAATGGAAAAGCTAATAAGGTGTAGAGAGAACCAAGGGTCTGGAACTGGTGCCTGGTGTTTATGAAGTGTACTGTATGCTGGGAAGGGTGGCTGAAGGGAGGGGATGGATGCAATGATTTGTGTGTGTGTTTTTGTTTTGAGCAATGGAATGAATGTCTATTTTGTGTTTTTATCCAGTGAGAGCAAAGGCAATTTTCATGCTGGCATGACAATAAAGTATTCTATTGTATTCTATTCTTTATTAATTGTCTTGAAAGTACAAGAATTACGTAGCATCCATCCAGCCTAGCCATTGCCTTCATATGTAATTCTGCTCGATATTCCTCTCCCCTCAGGGCAGTCATGATTCTCTGTCCGTGATTCTCTGTCTGTGATTCAGGTCATTGTCCTCATTCACTCAGGATGCATCCCATCCTGGCCAATCAGTGAACTTTTAAGAATGCAGCATGAAAATATATTGGACTATCAGTCAAGGGCTGATAGCCTAGAACTCTAGACGTACCCCAAGCGGTAGCAAATTTGAATTTGCACAGCGGATACGTCTAGAGACCCCTGATAGAAGACCGTTGTATCCTGCCTCTGGCGGCGGATAACCAATCACAGCGTGTTATGTGTACAGGAAATCGTAAGGCGGGCTTAGTACGATGACGACAGTCCTGCTCAAACCAGAGCCGTATCGTCTTTGGCTTTAGTTTTGGAGGAATTGCACTTGTCTATTTCTTTGAAAGTGGAACAAGAAAGTGCACTGCAGTCTTTCGTTCTGAAAAAAGATGTCTTTGCCGTGTTACCGACGGGCTACGGGAAAAGTTTGATATACCAGCTGGTACCACTGGCCGGAACGCTAGCCTATTACGTGGAGAGGCAGTTTGAAAGACAACGCAATCACCCGCCCCTCCATTGAGGCACAGTCTATCAGTGGTCTTCAGACTATACATTCTTATGATATAGTCTGGCGTGTCAGGCTAAAGGGCTGATCCAATCTTGAATTTAAACATCTCCAGTAAGCAATTGTTTCTCAATAGCCAAAATCCCAGACTCTCCTACTAAGTGACAAGTAGACAGGGGGGCTGATTATGACCAGGCTATAGCAGCAATGACACACACAAACTAAAAACACACAAGGAATACTCACTATTGGCAAAAGTGTCAGTGCAATAATATTATCAGTGCAAATATTGCAAACAATTATACCAACAGCTACACTTCCCTCCCTGAACTTACACAAACAGATATAAAAATAGCCAAGATGGTATAATGACTAAGCCCTGAAGAAACCCGATTGTGGGGTCGAAACATGTTTCTCTCTGGTACATTTAGCAGTGCCTGGATTAACTTTTTTTCTCGCTTCATATGGTATAATGTGCTCTGATAATCTTACAAATTGACTCATAACTCTGATGCGCTGTCAAACAGATGGTTCATCGAACACCATTGCTTACATAAGGCTGTACCAGCAGCAGACGTTCTTTCTTTCTGAAACCTATTTCTAATTCAACAACAGCACCACTGAACTTCTCTGAACTCTCAGCACTGAACTTTTCACTGCCCATTTTTTTTAAAGCCACTCTTAGACAAAATTTTGGACTCGTTTAAAGCTTTCAAACTTGGTTAATGTCTTGTTGTTCCAGCCCACCCATAAAACGTTATTTCCCCACTGTAATATAGACATTTATTGTTCAAATCCCCCCTAGATTGTATAAAAAGATATATCCTATGTCACACAGATGCATAAAATATGTGCAGTCCTGTAAAAAGTATGTCAAGCTACTCAGAAATGCTTGCTGGTGTGCTGTACCTCGGAGTGTTGGTTTCTAATCACCAACAGATCTGGCACGTCGGTCTCAATATCAGCACTCACACTCAAAGACACAGCTTTAAATGACGCCTGTAAGCAGTAGAACACAAGCATGTGTTAGGAGACTACTGATATGTTCAGCACAGTCACGTTACAAAGACGCTGGAATAGGCAGTTTTATTTTTAAAATGTATTTAAAGAGTTATGCCCTTCCATCCTCCCATATTTTCAGTATTTTTTAAAAAAATAAACATGACAACATTTTGTTTTGACATGATATTGCTGTTTCATTTGTAAGTGTGTTGTATTTAAAACAAAACCTAAAAATTATTTTCACCAATAACTTGAGGTTGATTCTATTAATAAAAACGAGAAAGTTTTAAATAACACTAGCTTACATATTGCAGGAAATATTTATATAATAATAAATATAGTAAATAAAGAGAGAGAATTATTGACTTCAAATCTGTAGATATAAGATTTACATACTAAAGCAAAGGTGCTGTTCCATATCCGCGTTGTAATGTTTACAGAATAGAGGCTCTTGATTGCCACATTTTTGAGAACACATGATACTATCTGGCATTTTGCAGTGTTGCAGTCCTGTGAAAGGAGCAAGATTATGTTGTAATACCTTGATATACATAACATAATAATGTTTAATAATCATTTTTATATAATTATTTTAAACCATTCTTTTGTATAATATCCATTACTGTACATAGGTTTTTGAATACCATCCTCTTTCTTCATGCAAAAAAAAAGGTATTGCCTATTTACATGAACATAACTCACTCGGTGTGATGGCTAACTACACTGGAAGCATTAGGTCAAAGACGTATCTGCTTTCACTAAAATAAATCAAGTCAGCGCAGCGGACATTTAGAAAAATATTTAGGCCTACGTAGGCCTAAGTATTTTTTGCATGACATCTTAACACTCATTAACACAACCAATGTAGTCCTGGGGAAACGCCATTAATTTCTTCTGACAAACTTTCACAAAGATACAGTATATTGATACATACCAGGCTGTCAATGGCCTTAAATGACTCTTTCATGAAGGTGGGTGGATGGAGGGTTCTGCCAGTCATCGGGGGCTTAAGCATCCCATTCATATCACAACTTACATTACCAGTCTGAGGGTTGGGGTTAGACAAATGCAAAGGAAAAGGAAGCTTGACAAAATTATCATTTTCAATGCCCTCAACCATTCAAGTGACAACATCAGCATCAACACCTCCAAAAGTTCATGGAGGACTTCACCTACAATGGCAGCCTTATTTGCAAGAAAAAAGCTGTCCATAAAGACATTAGAGCAAGGCTGTGAAAATCTCTTCCCAACTTCATTCCATCTGGAGGTCTAAACAATACAGCCTTAAAATGATTCTCCAGTACAACAGCTTTGTAAAATCTATGGTTTCCTGTAAATAAGTGCTTCTATTTAGAGGTGCCAAAAGCTATTCACTGTGTATAGCTGTGGTAAATTCTCTTTATGATACATAGAACTCACAGGTGCTGTTGTGACTCCTGTCAAATGAAGTAACGGGTTTCCCCGCATTGATTTGACTGGCAGAGAGACTGTGAGATAGACCAGGCTGACAGGGAAGATCCCAGTAGAAACCTTTTGGAAGCAACACCACAAAAACATCATCAAGCAGGTTCTTTCACCTCAGAGTCCCTTATTAGAAAACAGTGTGTATACATACAGTATACACAAACAAATGAGGCAAATCAACACCATACAAAAAAGCTTGTATTCACTTACATTTTGTAATATTTCTAAAAAAAACAAACTATGTTTTGGTCTGTTTTTTTGTGTTTCTTAGATGGAGAGGATACATTCCTTACCTTCAGCGTAAAATGAAATTCTGGGCCAATGTCTTCAAGATGTGTCATTTCAGTCTTAATTTTGTAAGCTTTATCAACCATGTAAAAAGACACATCAGGTTCCCTAATGAGAACAAAGGAATTAAAAAAATAGTAAGTTGAAATTTGTGTTCCAAGATGCTCTGGTTCTATTTCAGAATAGCAGAATAGAGATCAGTTTGTCTTCATCCACCGCAACTCAATAATGTGTTATGATATGATTTACTTTTTTAATGTTCATGGTGCTACTACATGAGTACCTTTTGTTATCATACCTGGTTAAAATGATCTCTGAGTCATACTGGACAGGGATGGTATGCTGAACCATGTTATCTGTGGGATTCTCCTCTTTACTATCACTGTAAAAGATCGAACAGGGTAAGTGTATGTGGTAAGCCCTCAAACCCCTAGCCAAGAAATTTGGTGTGATAAGGACCCAAAGTATATTGTAACATCATAAAAAGTTGGAACACTTGCCGGGAGCAGAATTTTGATACGTTCTTGCAGGCCGCATGCCCCCAGAAGCTACAACTAGCAAGTGGTTTTCTCCGGCCTGCACAAACATCTCAAAATCCTGCTCCCTGGCAAACGTTCCAACTTTTAATGATGTTGCAATATACTTTGGGTCCTTATCACACCAAATTTCTCCTTTAAAAACGCTTCTAACTGCTGAGATGGACGTCTGGGCTTTTCAATTCAATGATTAGAGAATTGACTCCCATGCTGTGGGTTTGTTGTAGTTGACCAGGTGGCAGGTTCGAGACCTGTGAGCGGTCGAACCCGACCTCGCCAAAATAGGGACCTTGGTTCTTCGGTTGGATTCACATTATACTGTTATCAACTTGCACTGTCTTGATGCGACTATCTGATGAATCTATCTATGCTGGATATATAATATCTATAGATAGATCTATGATCTATGTATTTATTGTTGTAGTATAGAAATTGATATAATTAAAAAACAAAGAGAAAGAAAACAGTAGAAGCTGTACCTTTGGGCTTCAAAGATTACTTGGGCCTGCCTCCGAAGCAGATCGAAATTAAAATCAAAATTCATCTCGAAAGTCACCTTTGGACAACAAGAGCATACTGTGAGTGGGTGTTAGAACGAAAACACACACACACACACACACACACACACACACACACACACACACACACACTCAGAGTCGCTCTGAATTATAGGTATAGGAATGGATGCCCACATGCATCTGTCAGACTTACTGTTTGGTCTCTCCTGAGGACAGGAAAGCCCACTTGGCACCACAGGATTTGGGATTCTAGAGAGGGGGCGCACTTCACATCAGTGCCATTATTCTGAAACCAAAGTCACACACACACACACACACACACACACACACACACACACACACACACATGTGGTACATAAACACACAAATGAATGAACTAATAAAGTGAAAGATTTAGTACAGTACATGTGCAAATGAAAATCTGAAATCACATTTAGACTATACGTTATAAGAATGTTGTGCATACAGGCTGTGTGAGGGAGGCATAGTAGAGGTTCTTGGAATACACGGCAGAGACTCTGGCGTTGTAGGCATTCTCCTTCTTATTGGTCACTGATACGGTGAAAGATAGTCTTCTGTTCTTTTGGCTCACCAAATATGAGGAACTAAAGCACATAGACAAACATTACATTATTAGTATCTCCATATGTCCAACATTACTGCGCAATGTGTAACACAAAACACAGCACAAAGACTTATACCTTGACTCTTTACTTCTCACCCTCAATTGCAAATCGCTCACACAGACCTCATCAGTGCCACAGTCTTTTGAAAATGGGATCTGGGAAAAGCAAGAAGCAATCATATTAGGGACACTTTGGAAGGCTTAGCTGTATAATAAAAAGAACTTCAATGTCAATAAAGATTCACTGAAAAAGAGCATTTAGTAGGGCTGTGCTAAATCCATATTCTGGTAAATCCAATCCAAAGTGTTTAGTAAGTATTTGTTTTCTGTGATCAGACCTATGATATGAAAATCATATCTATAAAACAATAGGAGACTTCAGTAACAGGTTTCAGTGATAGTCTGGTATTGTTATGTGTTTATGATGACACTCACAAAGAAGTCCCATGCAGTTGTACTGCATACATCTAAGACTGGGTTGGAATCTGGTTGTTGGGGAGCAATGTCCACTCGCAAAGCAAACAAACTCATCACGTCAGAGGAATTCTGTAGGGCAGAAAGGTGTTTAATGTATCAACCTGCTTCATCTGCCAATAGTACAGTCAGTTTATTTCTGGAGGACATTAGGATGCATTTAAAACACAACAGAAAGGTAGGGTATGATGTTAAGACTAATAACTTACTGTAGTATAATTATTATTACCTTCTCCAAAGAGGTCTGTGTGTGTGTGTGTGTGTGTGTGTGTGTGTGTGTGTGTGTGTGTGTGTGTGTGTCTGTGTACAACATAACTCGAAAAGTATTGCTCTTTTCGGAGAGCGTGTATATTGGGACAAGTAAGAACTGATTCAATTTTGGTGGCGATCAGTGATCAAGATCACAATCTGGAATTTATAATATGTCTGTGACCACATTGCCTTGGTAGAGGTCTTTGCTCTCTGAATGCTTTTCTAGTTTTAATAATAAAGCACGCCAACTTACCTGCAAGCACATGAACATGAGTCATCATTTTGCTATTATACCACAAGAATGTGACAGTTAACACAGTTAACAGTAACACTGCAGTAAATAGTGGTGCTTACTTGCAGATAAATAACGTGATCTTCACACTGTGGCTGTGTGCCGATGTGGATGTCTTTCTGCAGAGTGCGCTCTGAGTTAGTGAACTGGCCTCGGGAACTGACTCTAGAAGAGTGGAGGTCCGCGTCCAGGGTGAGGTTGTATGTTATGGCTTTAAAAACATTAGAAGCAGTTTAAAATGTTTGTGAGAAGTTCTGATGCAGATGCTCAGAGGACAATATTTTAATTCAATTCAATTCAATTTAGTTTGTAGACTGTATTGTAAATATAAAACAGTTGCCTCGCTGCGATTTAGGAAAAAGGAAAAACTTGCTTATATTTGTAGTAAGTCTGTCACAGTTTTCTGTTTTTACTCTGTGGTGTCAAATGCTGCTTACCCACTGGGCCCATCTGCACAGCGGGCCTGAACTGTGCAGTGAAGCACACCTTCGCCACAAAGCAGGGCGTCAACCTCCCCCTCAAAGAACAGGTCTTATTTTGGATGCTGATTCTGTCGGGTGTACAGGAAGCTTCAGCAGTGACCACAGCTATTCCTCGAGACCTACATCAAGATGAAAAGATCTCTGTCAGAACATGTGATCTGAATTGCGAACATAGTTATGGACATAAGGCTAAAAATGTCTATGGAAGTGGTTCTCAAACATTTTGAGCTCAAGGTACCCGTATCAATATATTTTTTTCATCCATGGCACACCTCAATTAAATTCTGGCTTGGCATTGCTTAATTGTGACATGCCACTATATTAAGCTATGGTATAGCATAGTAACTTAACAAGTCTTAACTCTTGTATGGTATTTGAGTCATTTGGTATTTTTAGGCCTGATACTTTATGGCATTCAATTAAAAAATCATTTAGGACACATCCCTTCATACCCCTGGACATTCATTGTCCTCATCTTGCAGAGAACACTTTTTTGACATGGGTAAATTTGACCCAAACATCATGAAAGGGTACACATCTGAACATAATACAAGGGTCAATTGTTATGTGTTTTGTTGGGGTTTATTTTTGTTGGGGTCTTTTTTTCTACACTTCTCTGTAGAATTTTTCTGTGCAGAAGGATATTGCTTATAACCTTTTGTTATACTTAGTTATCTATTTCAAATGGGTTGTAATTCAAGACTGATGCTACAGTTGGCAGAGGGTGAAGGCATGCATGTTAATGCAGTGTTCCCATGTCAATCAAATTAGTGCTTCGACTGTTGGAAAAGGCATATCAGTACAATGGCAGCCATATCAGCATGGAATGTCCTGGCATTCCGGGTATCTTGGATTGTGTAATATCCGTCATCGCTAGTTTCACACACATCACTCCAGAGGGGTCTAGGATTCGTTTGACATGAGAAAAGACATTTCTCAACGATGTGCTGTCTTTACAACTCAGAGGTAATGGGCCAGATTTGAGACAGAGCTGTAATGTAATTTTTGAAAGAAAAACAGAGAGCCTTGTAAATCACTAACAAGTGAATCGCTTAAGGGGAGGAATTTGGCCTGACTCACCATAGCTGCACCACCTTCCCATAAGCCCCCACTGAGATGTCTGGGACGGAGTCTCCGTTCAGGTCTCCACTGCCATCCAGGGAGCGTCCAAAGTACTGCAACTCAGGGTCCACCTTCAATCCCTCGATTCTCTACAGCAATCAAGATTAGGATGTAACTTTTAGACTTAATGATGAGGCTTGATGAGGCTGGGCTTGATTTCGACTCAATGTTACTAAATCACTGTGTAAAAGTTGTGTAAAAGTGGTTTTGTATCATAGCCTTTTGACTAATGAAAAAGTCTCTTGCCTGTCAGCCAGCTTGAACACGCCTACTTTATTTATTCACACACCATTGTATGAATATAGTGGGCACATATTACTGAGGTTTTTTTTTGTTTTGTTTTGTTTTTTCCATGCTTGGTCTAAATTCAGTTCTCCAAGTAAAATAAATGCTATTAGTGTATTAATCAAGGACAACATCATTAATATGAGATATAATTTTCATAGATGACATCGTATGCCAACCTGTGAGTGCTGCAGTCTGACAGTGGTCTTGTCCCCAAAATACACATAAATGACTCCATGGCTGTTATCCTCCAGAGGTGCCCCCACCACAACATCACTGAACCCGTCCAGGTTGAGGTCAGGCACTGCAGAGATGGCCATCCCAAAGCGGGCGTTCTCCACCAAAGTGGGACCCTCCAGGATGCCCTGGTCACTCAGAATCCCCTAAAGTTTGGTGCAAGACAGGTGTGATCGACTTAATGCTTGCAAATTTTATATTTTTCTGTTACAAAAAGTCAGTGGTAATCTGAAATGGACTTAGCATTACTTAATAGCACACAACTTTAAACTTACAGTAAAAACACTAGCACCAGATAGCTAGCACTACAACTATTGATTATTTTTCACTTTCTATTCATCTGAAAATTCTTTTCTTTATCAATTGTGAATCTACACGCCAGAGATGTTTTGTTTACTGTAATAGAGAAGTAAATCAAATTTGAGTAATAAGTTAAAATATGGCACGGCCAAATTAATACCAAAATAAATGGCACTCAGTTTGATAATTGACATAAGTTCAGTTCAATGACAGTTTTAAATCTAGTTTTATCTGAATTTGTAAGTGGTGATGTTACTCACATTGGTGATGGAGAACACGTAGACCTTCCCCATCTCCTTCTTCTCTGCATTCATAAACATGGGAGCTCCCACCAGCAACACGTCAGTCACGCCATTGTTATCCACATCCAGAGGACACAGCACACTGCCAAAGTAGGAGCCCACCTGGAAAAACATACAGTGTATAGTTACACAACACCTGTTATTTATTTATCTCTGACATATGGGGTGTTGTCATTTTTCAATTAGGTGCTATTTAAGTGTTGGTGTTTCAAGTAATTTTTAAGGTGTTTCCCACCCATTTCCTAAACCTATTGCTGAACTTGACATTACCCTTAACCTGTGCCCCAATTTCTGCAAATTTCTGCATCTAACATTGACTCCAAACAAACCCCTTTAACTTGTCATCCCCTTTGATAAACTTATCCCCAACCGTAAACCTTATCAAAAACCCAAGCTTCTTTAGCTAAACATTCTTTTAGCTAAAGAAGCTAAAAGAACTTCCAGCAGCCATCAATTCTAGCATGGACACAGAAACAAGTTACAATAGATGTAGTGCTCATCATGGCCCATCCTGACACCAAAATACCTACCGCCTCCAGTTACCTCAAACCTTAGATCTAAGAAATCCCCAACAAAACATTGTGTGGTTTCTGAAGCAATAATGTCCCCTTAATCTCCCCCTTCAGTCAAAACCAACACACATGCCCATATCCAGCATGAGGGATCCAACATCAATTCAAAACACTGTATTTAGCAACTGAATTAGCAAATAAACATTCGGTATTTACACACACAATATATAAAGAGAGAAAACATGCAAATTATTCAGAGGTAGTGTAGTTAATGTCGGTGAATACTCTTCATGTAGCCTGGCCATTGCCTAAATAATTCCGCTAGATTTTCATCCAGTACTCTGCCAGGGATTCTAGTCATTAGTCTCATTCACATCAAATGCATCCTGTTGGATCCAATCAGTGAACTTAAAGAATGCTTCGCGAAAATATGATAGGCTAAGGCTGATCCCATCTTTTCGAATTTAAACATCTCCAGCGAGCAATCGTTTCTCAATAGCCGAGACCCCAGGCCCTCATACGAAGAGAAGCGTAGACCAAGAGGCTGGTTAAGACCAGGCTACTGTTGATATAACCACCAGGAGTAATCATGTCCAGTGTTGGATCTTGGATGCCACAATTAGATAACTAGCAAGAAAGTGAGTCAGCTCATATAGTTACCTGAGTGCCCCTCTGTGTGTCTATGATGGAGGCCTGTGCTGAGCTGTCGAGTGTGTAGACCACAACCAGGCCAGAGTGGTTGGCCCGCGGGGCTCCAGCAACAAAGTACTCAGTGCTGCCATGCCTCAGTGACGTCACCGAGTAGCCTGAGGGAACAAAGAACTGGCAAATTTCTAAATTCAAACAGTTATTTAAATTAGACTCAGTAATCGGTATTAATATCTCACAATCAAACTGCTATATAGAGCTTGAGAACCTGACACCCTCACTATAGATGACAGAAATACAATTGTGATACAAACCCAGATATGAGCTATGATCCTTGTCATGTAGGATGCTCTTGAAGACCTTTTCAGGTAAGACATCAGATTTCTGTCCTTTCTGATGAACAACTGTTCCTCTCCAGCCATATGCTCCCACTGCTCCCAGCAACAGCACTCCCTACAACCACCACAGAGATACCACACAATAACCAACCACCCAACAAAGAAAACCAGTCACAAACAATAACAATATGCTTGCAACAATATGGTTCACCAGAATGATTCATGTAATCATCTATACTGTATGTACAACAAATGGACACAGTACCTCTTTTTCAAAAAAAAGAAGAAACTTTGTAAACCTACTTTGTTTGAATGAAAATTGGAAACTCTATGGCTTCAAACTGCTAGTAGATTGCAAATTGTTGAGTGCTTCTAGGTGCATGATTTCATGTCAACCAGCTTGCTCGTGACACAAAGATGACAGAAGAGACAAACTCACACCTCTTCGCTGGTCCGATGAGCACTGAAACCAACTTGGGCAAACTCCATCTGGAAATCTTCACCTTTGCCAATTCCTGAAGTTTGGGCACATGGTATGGTATGATGGTAGACATGTCCATTCAAATAAAACCAACTCAGTTTTACAGAATTTCACTCACAAAGTAATATGAGATCAAAACATGGCAATAAGAAATGTCAAACTGAATATAAAGGCTAAAAACACGTTCCTGTAAAACCAAACATGTATATTGAACTACCCTCAATGTTGAAAATGCGTTCCCCCAGGGTTCCTGCTATCTCTTGGAGAGCTTCCTCCTCTGCTACATGGAAGTAGTGCCGGTCTGTTGGGGTGCTCGCTATAGACTCCATCTCAGTGATTAAACTTTTGGTGTCAATGTTGTTCCTGTTGTAGTAGCCGAGGACCTTCAGAGGCAAGAGTTATGTACTGTAAGACTTGTCAGACACAGAGGTTTACACAACGACTCTCAGTTACTCTCCATCAGTTTTTAATTGATTGATTGATTGATTGATTGATTAGATTAATTGCAAATGTAAGAAATAAAGAAACAACTATATAATAGAAGAGAAACATGTGTCAACATACTCAAAGCAAATGTAGCAGACTCACAGCAATGCTAAAGCGGGTGATACCCTCTTGCTCACATGCTGCAATCACTTGGTCTCGTATGGCTTTGTCATTAGACTCTCCATCAGACACCACCACCATCACTTTAGTGGCTCCTGGGCGCCCTCCATTCAGTGGGAGGAACGCATACTCACTGATGCATGGACGCACACACACACACACACTCACACACACACACACACAGAAAGGCACACAAAAACATACACATTGCCCACACATGCACACACACACACACACACACACACACACACACACACACACACACACACTCAGATACAGTACGTACACATATAAACATCATTACGTCAGAGATAAAGAGAGAGAAGAAATTATATAAGAATAGGTATTTATAGATAACCTTCTACCTGGCAAAGCGAATGGCTGAAAAGGTATTTGTCTGGTCCCCTCGCTTCTGGTACATGTTAGACACTGCAGCAAGCATGGACTCTTTTGTTCGATAAGAGTTGAACCGGAACTCAAAAGATGTGTCAACAGCATACTGCATGACACTAACCTGAATGCAATGGAGAACAATGGGACATTTGGTGGCTTTAAAATCAGTGTTTACATATAGTGTACACTGTATACACTATCATATCAGAAACTGAAGAAAAACTTGCCTGAGTTTTATCAGGTCCTATGTCAACATTCTCTAGAAGTTTCTTTAGGAAGGCAACAACTGATGGCCATGGATATATACTGTCCGATCCGTCCAATACAACCATTATGTCTACGGGTCCACAGTCTGTTAAATAATGGACAACAAATGAAAACTCACTGAGAGAATTGCAATGTTTTTAGCATCCTTGCTATTTTCTTATTGCTACACTATGACATCAAAGATTGAAATTGATGCCTTAGTTTGCGCATATACCAGAGATGTGGTTAACACAAAGTAGGCTAACTAGTTCTTTAATATATTACACATCAATATATATTACTGTAAAAGTGATTAGTGCATAATAACATAAGGAATGATAAAATACTAAAATAAACACCCCTCATTGCTATTGTGTTTTTAATAAATTCCGAAAGCCAGAAGATCAAAAGCCATGAAGCTGTTCTTACTCAGTTGGGCAGGAGAAAATACTTGGAGGGAAGTGAGATTAGAACTGACTTCAGCACAGACTCCTGGGTAGAAGTAGTGACTGCCACACTTCTGGGCCCAAAGAGGCCCACATGTCTGAGGAACACACACACACACACACACACACACACACACACACACACACACACACACACACACACACACACACACACACACACACACACACTTATTGTAGCTAGATTCAGATTAATGTGTGTGAAAGAGGAAATAGACAGCCAGAGAAAACCAAACCAAACAGCAAAAATATGTTTGTGGTCATGGGACGTCACTTTACCATGAAAGCCTCATTTGTAGGATGAGTCGTCAGCATCGATCCTAAACTCATGTTGACATTAATGTTCTCCACATTTGGAACGATCACTGAGTCTGCAATGGAGAAGAATACACTTTCTTACAGTAAGATGATCAAGCAAAGTTGATTTTATGCTGACTTGAATGTATGTTGAATGAATGCTATTACTTAACATTCGTTCTATGTACATTCAAGTCAGCACAAAATCAAAAGGAAAATTTTACACTTTCTGGTATCTATTACATTTTTATGTTCACAAAAAAATGGCTGTCATCTTACTTTGCAGATTGAGTCTCTCACAGTTGGAGTCTGGTCCTGTGAGCGGACATTTATAAATGTCCCCCTTCCTATTTTCAGGGTTTCCACTCCAGGGAGACCCCACAAGCAACCTGGAGGACAGTACCAATAAAATATCTCAACATCTTACATGTACTTAAATATTCAATAAGTTCCTGCATGGCTGTCTGTAAGAAAGTCAATTCAGGGAGCAGGCAGCTAGCGAGTCAAGGGGAGATGCCTACAATTTGAGGCAAAACTGAAATCGCTCTGAAACCATGCAGGAACTCTTAATTCTCTTTAATTCATGGTAATCGATTCATGGTAATCAATGTTATAGGTCTACAATGCCCTGGTACCAGTGGAAGGTGGCAGTTTCAGTTACTAAGAATTACTGACATACAGGAAGTTATTTCATGCAGTCAACCCATGCAGCCATAAACACCATGCCCGTAGACTCATCTAAGTTACTATACAGTGTGTTGGTACATTGTGTGGGATGGCAAAATTTTAAATCAAACTTTCATGTTGACAGAGGTATAACCTCTTGGTGGTTGTAGACCTCTAAAAGAACAGGATCATCTAGGAAAAGTAATGGTACACAATAATAAAAGTGTAATTTTTACAAATGTCAGTGTGTAGTGCTTTACTGTATGTTTAATCTTTCATCTACTGTAAAGATGTCCTTTGAAAAGACCTAAATTTCCTCTGGCGTAGGAGGATGTGGTTCATTTAACTGAGACAGCGATCTGTGGCGTGCAGTGATGCATTATTCCTGGGAAGACAGAGGGGGAGTTCCTGGGGATTTTAGGATGTGCATGTGTTCTTTTCCTGTTCATGGCACCCTGCTAGTCAAGTAAAAACAAAAACAAACATCCAAAACCCATTGATGCACTCAGATCAATGATCAGTTAGATCAAAGTTGCTGTTGCTATTCTCTTGGCCTTTAGAATGATAAATATACACCATGTCCATCTTATCATTGTACTGCTCTGCTTGGCAGTTATGTTTAAAAAAGATAACACATTTGTTGTGACTGAAAGAAGAATGTGTGTGTGTGTGTGTGTGTGTGTGTATGCTCTCTCTCTCTCTCTCTCTCTCTCTCTCTCTCTCTCTCTGTGTGTGTGTGTGTGCGTGCGTGCATGCGTGTGCATGTGTGTGTGTGTGTGTGTGTGTGTGATCTAAAGGGAACACACAATAGGCCAGAGAGATAAATAAACACACACTGCAGGGCTCATCCGGTTGAGTAGACCTTAATTATTTTTAACTTTGCTTCTTCCTTGTGTTATAAACCAGCCACAATACTTATAGGCATGGATCCAAAAGCTAGACAAATAAACCCTGGCTGTCCATCACAGAGATTCAGTACTTTAGTGATACATTATATTAGTCACACACACACACACACACACACACACACACACAAAAGAGAGAGAGAGAGAGAGAGAGAGAGAGAGAGAGAGAGAGAGAGAGAGAGAGAGAGAGAGCAACAACAACAACAACAACAACAACAACAACAACATACCAAGTCCCTTCATCATTTGTGAATTGTCGAACAGTATAACCAAACTCCTCCAGGGTTGGCCCAGAGAAAACTTTGGCTCCTGTTGTCCCTACATTGAAACACTGGAAACATGGAATCAATGAACCTGCCACAAAAATATAATAGAAATTCATAATATATGAAAACATATGCATTTAATTCACATGATAACCTTCTTGGCTTTACAAAACCCTCAGATATACTAGCCATCACAAAAAAAAATCTACTTTGAGAACACATGGAAGCATGTGAGAAGAATTACCGGTAATCATGGAAATACAAGAATATATGAGTAGCCTATTCATTCAGATTCTAATTCTTCAGAGAAGACAAAGACAAAACATTTCAGCACCACGGACAGTTCAAATTTGATTAATCATTAGGATGGATTTGTAACAGGTTTCTACAGTCATCATATTTTATAATAATTTTATAATATTTGTAATGTTTGTAAGATAACAAGTGTTGATTTGATTCAAAGGATTTTGAATTTCACGTAGAACAATTTCACGCAGACATAACTGCAACCAACTGATAAGCAATTGACAGCTGGAGGGAAGTAAACCAATAATTTAAGGTTACAGTAAGGTTAAGGGGTTACAGTACAGTTGGCATTTAAACCAAAGCAAAAACAATGCAACACATTACAGAGGGCCAAGTTAAGTCTACCTTCATGTTTAGGCTATTATGACTCTGGCTCTACAAGTGTTATCAACAAAACTTTATAATTTACAAGGCTACTACTACTACTATAATTTTGAAAATACCACCAATGACCTTGGCAAAACAAAACAAATATATGACGCAAAGAATTTGGCAATACAACTGATCCAAAATAACAAAAAAAATGGACACGTGCACCCATGGTCAAATAAAATAATCCTACCTTGCATTAAAAGCAACAAAACGAAGTCCGTTAAAAATATGTCCATGTTAGGATTGCCGACAGCTTAGTGTACAAAATGAATGATGCTAGCTCTTATATCGCGCCTCTGCATCCATTGGAGTACTGGATAAACACTGTACTTTGATGAAGCACTGCAAACAATGTAACACTAACAAACCTCCATAAATTCCCCGTCATCAAAATGTTTACCATGCACGTTTCCCTCGGACTCACTCTCTCTCTCTTTCTTTGTTAAATGAATCATCCTCCGAGGAAAAGACAGTAGCCAGTAACAGTAACATTTTTTATATTACGACTCTGGTTTTCTAAATGTTCTTACCTAGTGTACCTCACCGTTCATATAGCATCATAATAATATACATAGGGCCTGCCATAGCATATAAATGAAATACTTTACTAGCTTACAGTAATTTGGTAATTGTGCAAACTACCCCCCCCCCCCTCCCATCCTTGTATCCAGAAATCAGCATTAACATTTCTCAGTAGAATAACACAGTCACTCTTTAAAGATCCTTTATTGCAATGAAAACATTTCTGACTTTGTGATCCTGTATCTTAAAACAAGTGGTTTTATACCCATTCATAGTACAAAAAAGCTAAAGAAACTGTAAACATACAAAGTTGTCTACACCAAATTGTTAGTACCCCATGAAAGCTATTCTGTATGCAGAAGAACTGTTGAGTGCAAAATGTGGGTTGAGGACCTAAAGGGCGTAAGTGACATTTTGGTCAAAATTGGGTTAAACTCTGTATCACTTGAAAGCTCTTTTCACTGACAAAATTATTGAAGTCAAATATTAATACATTTTAAATATTAATATATTTTAATAAATACATTTCATATATAAAAAAATGTATTGCACCATCCATTTCCAATTGATGAAATCAGTACAGAAAGTAGCATAAGAGCAAACTGTTCTCAAAGTCATTTTTGTTTCGGCTCTCCTATAAAGTCGGTGAAATGTCACTTACGACTTTAAGGTTCTCAGCCCTCGAAAAGCCATTTTATCATTAAATATTATTTCTCAATACAGTTTTTTTCAGAGTCTGGATTCATATTTGGTGCATTAATGCTCTGTGTAGACGTACAAAAAACAAACAAACAAACAAACAAACAAACAAACAAAAAAACATGCCACAAATCCACACATTCAACCACACATTCAACACCTAACCTGTGAGAAAAGCTTCTGGAGGGAACACAGTGCATACTTCCTTTTTTTTTACAGTAATCACATATTCACACAGCATAATGAATAGAGTTGCATGACATTCATTATTTACACTTGACTTTTCTGTGAGGTTGGAATGACCAGTTATTACAGTAACATGACACACTGATCATAATTTTGGTTGTTTCGAATGAGTTTCCTATTTGGTGTTTCTGAGAAACAGAGATTTATACAAATTACTTTAGTCTCAAATAAATTAACATTATAACACACACATTAAAATACCCTGACTATTATACAAGCATACATTGAAGTATCTCCTTTTTAAGCTACATTGGCTTTTTCAACAAAAATTTTACAGGACGAATATTGATAAGTAACATGTTTCTGAAATATCTACACCAGGCCTCTGTACTTAAGTCAGTCCAGCGTGATACTGACTAAAAGACCAGAACGCGTTCAAGTCCATATCAGATAAAAGCAGTCTGGCTTTTTAGCGAACAGCTAAAGACACTGAAAACAAAAACACTTTCAATTCGCTGCCTGCTGCCTATTACAGTAGTATGACGGATATATTTGGACCCAAAAAATCTGAGCGGAAGTCTGACTGACAGACAAGAAAAGACCTACTAGATGAAAGTTGCTATGCCAGCATAGTCTTGCTATCCCCTCTCTCTCCGCAGCTTGAGAGAGTCTTCTTATAGTTCCTCTTTGGTTCGTAGGAAATTAGTCACGTACTGTATAGCTACCCCCAAGCTCCGCACTCACGCAACACTCTCCACCCCCTATCCCCTTGCAAATGCCACATGCCATGTATTTGAACAAAGGTCCTTTTAAGAAATCTCACTCCATGTTTTTCCATCACATCGACTATTTGTGCTTAGACTCCTCACAGTTCCCACGGCAACGCTACTGGGCTAGAGGGATCAAGAGAATCTCTGGTTAAGTCTAGGTGCTTCTTGTAGGGTAGGGCTGTTCCTGAGGAAGTATTCTTCACCACTAGGGCTCGCTGTCCTGCTGCAATGCCTCGTTTTCACCATCATCGCCCTCCCCGTCCTTCATCAGCTGCTCATACTTCCTCTTGAAGAACCCAAGCTGAAGGGACAACACCACATTTTATCTTAAAAATCTTTTAAACATGAAATAATAAAGTTCATTCATTTTCAGCAGTGCAGAAGTCACAAAGGACTATAAGACTGAAGATCAATAGACAATATTGTGTGCATAGAGTATTCTTAGTGACTTCATGACCAGCAGACTTAAAAACACATTTTACAGAGACAGAGAATAGAGAAAATGATAAGAAAAAAAAGCTCTACCTTCCACAACACTGCCGTGGCTATGGCAAGAAGAAGCAGACCACCAAGCACACTTCCTACGATGACACCAACAGGTACCTCCCCCTTCTCTCCAGGTTTACCGATGGTCACGTCAACCTATTAAGAATTTAGAGAACAACTTCCATATCTCAGAAACGTACTGTACTGTACCTTCTTCAACAAGTGTTAATTTCACTCTATGTCCTGAAGAGGGCAGCATACATCAAAGTAGGAACATGCTAGACGCTACATGATAGAGGAAACTGTAATGTTTTGTCTGCTATGCAGTACTGTTTCTGGTTAATGCTAAACTGGTGCTGATATTAGTAAAGATGACAGACATAACAGCCAGCCAAGAGAAATGGTACTGTGATGACGGCAACATGTTTGCTGGTGTAGGCCTACCTCACGGTGCTTGTCTCTGATCACTATCAGCTCCGGCTGTGCAGTCTCCATGTCAGCACCTACACTCAGAGTCACAGCCTGAAACGATGCCTGCATTAAAAAAGTAATTATAATTAAAAACAAAAAATCCATAAAGTAATTATCAATATAGCTCAGGAAAAGTGTGTATTAGTAACCTGACTTCAAGAAATGTGTTTGTAAAACAATCAAAATGCATTTTTTTTCATGTTTAGACTAGTCACTTACAGAAGCAAATGTGCCGTTCCATATCCGCGTTGTCACATTCACAAAGTATTGGCTCTTGATGGCCAGGTCTTTGAGAACACATTTCATTGTTTCGCATGTCGAGGTCTTACAGTCCTACCAATTAAGAGAGAATATTTAGTACACAGTTGGCACTGATGATGTATCCTTGAACAATCTCCTCTAAATTCAGATTAAGGGTCTGTCTGTAACCACTTCCACTTAAGATCTAGGGGAATTGGTTTCAACACCTAAAACCACCCCATACTGTCAACCGGAGGGAGGTCAGATGCATCAGGCTTCAAATGAAGTGTAGGGATGATTACCCAAGATACCTTGTTAATTTTCACAGTGAGAGTCTAGAGAACAGTGGAGAAAGATGATGGCTACCCCAAGGAAAGACTAACCCTAACTTACTAAATTGCAGAAATGAGTTGCTTACATGAAGGTATTGCAAAACAGGATAAAAGACAACTCATAATGTTCTTTTCAGAGTCTAGACAGTAACATCAACTAAAGTGTTGCGATGTCTGAACAAGAACCACATTTGACCTTTTCTGGACTCGATCATTATACTGTACAGTATGTTGGCAAAAACATACAGAAGGTGTTAACTGCTCAATGGATAATCAAATAATGCTTGTTTTGTGAAAATTCTCCTTGGAGTTGGCTGCACAACTGGCTATATTACTCTTCTCCCTCTTTGCAAAAATTCAATACAAAGTACTTTGAAATTGGGTCACTGTGTCTCTCTTTCACATAATCTGCGTTCTTTTGTGGTCAAGTAAGAAAGGATCCAACAGACAGTTATAAAAAATAACAGCCGAGTGTGCTTTGAGAAGCCAGGGATTTATTTCAACATGCTAGGATGTCTAATAAAAGGTAATGTGGCCTATTGTTACATTAATATAATATTTATATTGTCAGTAGGTCACTTATTATTGGTTGATAAATGGTCCTCTTAATTTTGAATCCTAGATTTTTTAGATACTTTTTTGGATATCGCCCACAAGCAAAAAACGCTTATAGTGGCCACTCCTAGCCTAAGCCTAAAATATTTTTCATATTTTTTGTAACATATTTTTCACAATGTGACGTTTATACAGACACAGAGAAAAAGACCCATACTCATTCAAGTATCACGCATGGCATCTATCAAGTGATATCCCTAATAATCAGTAGCATATGTATTCATGTAAACGAGATTGTAAATGAGATTGAAAGGGGTGGAACTCTTGCACAAGCCTTTTGGGCTTCATTCCCTCCTTGCACCAGTGACGATATTGAGTGCTAAATAAATAAACTAAACTAAAAAACTAAAAAACTAGCTTAACTCTCCTAATAATAGAACACACTCAAACACACACCACAAACATATACACACCAGTTTCTTTGTGTCCCAGAAGGCCTCTTTGGTAAAGGTGACTGAGTGAGAACTGCTTCCTATCTTCAGCGGATTGATCAGCCCAGTCGCATCACAGCTCACCTCACTGGGCTGGAGAAAGATGAACTAACATTAGACACAAACTACTTAAAGGAGCTCAACCTTTATGCTGTACCTCTAACTGTCAAGTGCCAGGTTTAACTACAATTTACCTTTGTCAAAAATACAGAGGTACTAAATTGGGACAACATTACTTGTTTTTTCAGCAGTTACTTCTACTGTGGAATTTGTTTTGAATTAATTTTTCCAGGATTAATTTTTCCGGGAAATGATACCTATTCAGCAACATGTCATCTCCAGTAACGTTGATGAAACATCATAGGAAAGAAATAAACCCATACTACACTTCCACAAGGAACATGTTTAGATTTACACATGTCATAGGATGGGTTACTGTGTGCTGGGAAAACTTACTGGTTCAGTCTTCACGTCAGTCACATAAAGCAGGGGATTCCCTCCTTTGGTTTTGGTTGGTATGGAGATATCAAGATAGACCAGGTTAACTGGGAAGCTCACAGTTGAGGCCTGTTAGGGAAGAATAGTATATGTTACCTTATGCTATGTACCTGAGAAGTAGCCAAAGTACTTAGTGTTCTTTGTTGGAATCAGCTTCAGTAGGCTCAATGGTGTTTTTTTGTCCCCAACGACACCTTCCAGGCAGCACAGCCTAAAAGCACAGCCTAACCCTTACCCCTCAACCCTCATCCTAACCCTAAACTGAGGGAAGTAGTGCCTGGGAGGCACCGTTGAGGGCAAAAAATACCAAAGACTCTTCAGTAGTGCCAGTTATTGTCAAATGACATCATAGACAGGAAATCTCCTCTCTGTTGACCTGTTTGATCTCACACCCCCTACTGTACCTTCAGTCTGAAGTTGAATTCAGGTCCAATGTCACCATAGCTTGCAACAGTAGTCCTAACATGGTCCTCCTTTTCAACCACATATGAATTCATGTTGGCCTCCCTGATAAGAACAAAGCAAGACAAGACAAGATATGAAGGTCATTTAGCAGCTAAGCAACTCTCATGCGGTAACAATATGACTTTGTGTTGTCATACCTGGTGATAATGATCTCAGAGTCATACCGCACAGGAATGGAAAGAGTGGCCATGTTGTTCGTGGGAGTTTCTTCTTTGCTGTCACTGCAAGTGAGCAGAGATCATACCTTGGTCAGTGGGCTGTGGTTGGTTAGGGTACAGATGCAGGGTGAGAACTAAGAATGGTAGTGTCAGACAGAAACCACACTAACCCTGAGAACTAACTCTCTGAGCGTTTCTCAAAGTCGAGGAAGCATGCTTGGAAGGCTGCTTTTCGAGCATTCCACGTCATTATCAGTCGCCAAGTACTGTTCCAAAGTCAAGCATCCTTCTAAATTCTAGCGAGGACAGAGGCCTTTGTTCATAGATTTTTCAAGGATGCACTGATGGATCCTCGTTTTTGGAGTGTACGGCTTCCAAGGCTAGTGTGCTACCTAGGAAGCATGCTCGACTTTGAGAAACGCTCTCTGTCTCAAGCCTACAGTACAAGCTTACAGTAATTATGCCCATCTCCATGCAACATCTCCAGCACCACCAGCATGTTCAACTGGCAAAAACCCTTTGCAAATAAATATATATAAAATGGTGACAACAATGGTCGTTCTAAGAGATGAGATTTTGAAATTTGAGTCAGGTGGAACATCAAAATAAATTCTAAATGCCCGTTTTGCATTGTGCAAAAAAAACACCAAGTAACAAGTAATGGAATATGCTTACAGATAAATAAAAGAAAAGAAAATTAATTATTGGAAATGTTCAACCTTTACCTTTGTGCTTCAAAGTCAACTCTGGCTTCTTTTTGTAGTTGATCGAAATTGAAGTCAAAGATTAACTCAAAAGTCACCTGTGGACCATAAACACACTTATCAAGCTCTAGTTGAATTGCTCTTTATAAATGTATTTAACATACAGTACTTTGATATAGGTCTTACCGTTTGGTCTTTCTTTAGAGCAGGGTAGCCCACTTGACAGGAAAGGGTTTGAGACTCAGCCACAGAAGTGCACTTCACCTCTGTGCCATCACTCTGAAATAGAATACACACACACACACACACACACACACACACACACACACACACACACACACACACACACACACACACATACTTGTGAAATTCTTAGGACCTCCAGTCCAAAGTAAATAAATAAAGCACAGAAAACTTCAGGATTCCAAGTCAGTTGAACATGGAAGGAATCACTCAGAGTTGTTAATATTATACTTTCTAAAACTGACAGTTCCGGTCCTTGATTGTGATTGGTTGAGGACGCGTTCGATGCCATTGTAAATTCAGCATTTAGCACGGCTCCAACCGCATTTCGTTCTAAACTGCTGCGCCATAAGAAAGTGAAGGGAGCAGCACTTGTGCTTGGCAACCATTCAGTAAGAGAAAACATTTTTTTTGGTATCAATGAATAACTGGCCATATTTCTCGTGGTTGTGTTTTCCGTTAATGAAACCATTCCCGGTTAACGTGGTAACAGTTTTAGAAAAGCAAAAAACCCCTCGAGTCCGGTGTTAATGCTGGTTTTAGCACGAATGTCTACCTGACAACACCCGTGCTAAAACCAGCATTAACACCGGCCTCTCGAGATTTATTGCTTACGTATACTATAATATTCTAATTTGTAATATGTTAATATGTATGGTGTTAATATGTGCTTCTTTCTAGCATATAGCTGGGATTACAGTAACATATAGCTGTACTGGTGTACATAAAGGAGAGTAAATGGCAGCACAAGTATTAAATACATACAGGCTGTGTGAGGGAGGCATAGTAGAGGTTCTTGGAATACACGGCAGAGACTCTGGCGTTGTAGGCATTCTCCTTCTTATTGGTCACTGATACGGTGAAAGACAACAGTTTGTTCTTCTGGCTCACCAACATCGGAGAGGAACTACAAAAACAAAACAGAACCCTGATGATCTTACAAAGACAAACCTACTAGAAAAACCTACTTGTTCCTTGCAAGGTTTTCGGTAAACTGTGATTATAGGGCCTGCCATGTCTGGCTACAGATCGGCCCAATTTATCAGTCATGATATGCTGATGAACTCATACATGTCTCCCAGCTCACCCTATATACTTAGCATGTTCCACACAGCTCTCAAGACTGTAGAAGGCTATTGATTTTAGGATACAGATAATAGAAACATATGTGATACTGGCACTTTAGGTAACAGTATAGCGGGCATTTCCCTGAAAGGACTGACCACCCATTCATCAAATCATGTACTGTATCCTGTCTTGAGGGAAAACAATGAGGCAACTGAGGGAGGGAAATCCTAAATTGTTCCACGGCCTTTGTCCAAAAACACCAGCCACGGCTGTAAAGTCCATCAAGTGGCCAGTTAAAGTCGGCTAAATCATCAACAGCACACTGTCACTGTTATGTGCCTGGTGTTTTTGAGAGAAAAGTCTTGGCTGTAGCTAGTTAAGTCTCTAAAAAGGCTTAATTTTAATTTTTATTAAGGGTGTTGTCACTGCCATTATAAAACCAGAGAAATCTGAAGGTTCTTACACAGTGACACTGAACCACATTAAACTATATTCTGTTTTTCAGCAATGCTTGTAATTGAAATCCATGTGATCATTCAGCGTACATTTTTCCACTGACTTTACTGTCCCTATTTTCCTGTATTTCTCTCACTTGTTTTATATTAGATTGAAATACAGTATATGGATCCAATAATATCTTTTATGACACATACATTATTCTCCCTCCCTCTCTCTCTCTCCTTATTTGTACACACACACACACACACACACACACACACACACACACACACACACACACACACACAGTCTTGCACACACTGATTACTGTAAGTATCCATTAGAAATCTCCATGGAACTGTCTCTACAGCATGGTTGAGCTCACTCATTAATGCTGGTGCCAGTTCTCCAGTCACTGGTCAAGCACACTAACGGTTCTGTTGACTCACCTTCCCTGTTCTCCACTCCTTGTTACGCTCAGCTGCAGGTCGCTCACACACTCATTATCTGTGCCACAGTCCTTTGAGAATGGGATCTAGGCCAAACGAGAGGAATGCACTCAGCCTTGGGCATGTTTATAAATGCACACATGCATTTGCAGGACTAGTTGTATGCAGTTGTGTACAAACAGCAGATTAATCAAGACTTAAGAGAATAAATTGAATGCATAACTGTGGCGAGCTGCTATTTAGTTCTGCTAAGCCGCAGACAACTCACAAAGAACTCCCACGCATTCTTGCTGAACGCGTCCAAGACGGGGCTGGCGTCTGGGTTCTGGAGGGCGATGTCCACTCGCAAAGCAACAGACGTAACAAAGTCAGGAGCCTCCTACAAGAGCGATATGTGTCTGTTAGTCCTGTCTCTCTCTTCCCACAGGGAGCATCAACCATAGACAAACTTTGATAGTAAAACTCACATCCTTTTGCTGTTGTGCCACAAGAATGTTACAGCTCAGACATCTGTTACCCAAAAGCATAGCTGCTAACTAAGCTTACTACGTAGTCTGATGCCAACCAACTAAGTTGCTAACTGGTTAGCTGGTTCAGCACCACATTCAGACCCAGCTAACTGGTTAGTTGCTAACTGGTTAGCAGCTATGCTTTTGGGAAACAGACACCACAGCAATACTGTTGATTCTTTGTGCTGCTTACCTGCACATACACAACGTGATCTTCACACTCTGGCTGTTTGCCAATGCTGATGTCTTTCTGCAGATTGCGTTCTGAGTTACTGAACTGGCCTCGGGAACTGACTCTAGAAGACTGAAGGTCAGCGTCCAGGGTGAGGTTGTACGTTATGGCTTTGAGAAAAGAAATGAGAGAGTTTGGTCTGTGTATCACAATTCTGTTATATGCAACAACGTCAACAGTAAATTTACAAATAAATCTCTATATTACTCATTCATCAAAATAGCTCAAATAACATTACCCAGAAAACAACAATGACTTCCATTCACAGCAAACAGTGCATATTGGCACGAAGGCCTACCACTCAACAACATGACGGGGCAGGCTTACCAACTGGACCTACGGGCGTACTGGGCCTGAATGTGGCGCTGAAGCACACCTTGGCAGTGAAACAGAAGACCTGCCTTCCCCCAAGGCGGCAGTTCTTATTCAGGATACTGATCTTGTCAGGCGTGAAGGAGACCTCTGCAGAGACTACAGCCACTCCTCTCGACCTGTTGGTGGAGACAATGAAGGAGAGAGCCATTGAGTGTTAGAGGGTACATTAGGTTTGGTATTGTATTTCATCAGAGACAATCAAAAAACAAGGCTTTAAGTGTAAAATACTGAAGTTATCCTTTAATATGGTGGTATTAAAGGCATACCAGGCAAGTCTATGATTGTTTAACTATGGATCTACGGTCCCCCTACAGTAGTCACCGATTATTTGTTACTAACACCCTAACATCCTAAATTCATAAATGTGGAATAATAAATAAATGGAGAATTGTTTGCAAAACAAAGAATCGGGAACCAGCAATGATCTTTTTCAAAAAAGTTTTCTTCCGAAATAATTTCTGTTTAGTTTAAACCAAGAAGCTGCTGAGGGAGCAGAGAGAGCTTTCATTCACCCCAGGTTTATTTTGAGATTTGCTACGAGATGTATTTATAAAATGCTGATGGAAGAATGTAACTAAATGAATAAATAAAAACATGACAGAGCACTATTTCCTGCTCCAGTTGCGATATAATTTGAAGACAAACCATGAATAAAAATGCTAAAGAGCTAAGCACAGCTGGATGGACCCTCTCTTCACTTGGTCATTAATGTGGAGTGAGTGAGAGGAGGTTAGATAAACTAATCCACTTTTCCCATGTCAAATCAACACAGCTGTTCTGCTACTAAACTCAAAATGATGGGAATGGGGGTGGGGAGGATGGAGGGGGGGGGGGGACTCAAACCCAACCCATTGGGTATGGAATATTTGGCTGTCAACAGATGGCTTTCTGTACTCAAAATCTGAACCACGTTAATGTAGCACCATTGTGCCAGTGTGAAGGCAGAGAGAGAGATGCAAACATTTTATTCGCAAGGTGGGGGTGGGGGAATTCCCCTTTATGCAGACCAGAGTTGAACTCTCAGGAAAGATCATTGAAAAGTTTCTATTGTAACATTATGCACTTCTGCAGAGCTTTCACTTTTGCTCCAACTGTTGCTCTATCTTGATCAGTATTCAATGATCTTTTGTTATGCCCTAGAGCAAGGCACTTAACCCCAGGCACTCCCCTAGTGTCTAGGGAAGACTGGCCCTGAAGTACTCTTATTGTTCATCAATGTAAGCCAAATGTATAAATCAGTAAATAATAGACACATTTCAATGCATGGTCCTCCAGATGTGGACTCGACTCACCATAGCTGCACCACCTTCCCATAAGCCCCCACTGAGATGTCTGGGATGGTGTCTCCGTTCAGGTCTCCACTGCCATCCAAAGAGCGTCCAAAATATTGCAGACCTGGGTCCACCTTCATTCCCACAATCCTCTGCAACAACCCAGATTCTGATATGACTCATTGGAACAGTAATGTACTGAATAATTATGTTGTTATTGTAAGCTATGCCAACTAGGTTACAACATGCATTACACAAAAAATGATGTTGTCAATAATTCTGGAATGGATCTGCACCACTTCAGGGCTAGCCTGGCTTTGGCCATCCCCTTGGTCTACGCTTTAGTTTCGTACAAGGGTCTAGCATTTCACCATTAGAAATGATTGCAAGCTGGAGGTGTGAACTGAAGAAGTTTGAAACAATTGAACAATCTGATTTCACCCAATCGCTAACGTTATGCACCAGCTTGGTCATGAAGTAAGCTATGTTACAACAACAGAAACCCGACATTATTTCTCACAACTCCCGATCCTGCTTGCCTTTTAGCACGGTATGAAATTGATCTCTGCAAACGATGCCAATGGCCGAAATGCCAGGCGGAGTCATGGAGGGAAATAATTATTGGGAGCTACGTAGGAAGGCAAAGCCAGGCTACTTCAGGGTCAGATCTAGTCAAGTATCATCTGCAGCAAATGAGCCATGGAAGAACACCATTCTACAAGTATTTATACCTGTGAGTGCTGCAGTCTGACAGTGGTCTTGTCCCCAAAATACACATAAATGACTCCATGGCTGTTATCCTCCAGAGGTGCCCCCACCACAACATCACTGAACCCGTCCAGGTTGAGGTCAGGCACTGCAGAGATGGCCATCCCAAAGCGGGCGTTCTCCACCAAAGTGGGACCCTCCAGGATGCCCTGGTCACTCAAAATCCCCTGAAACACAAAACTCAACATAAGTCTTAGCAGCCAGCATGAGACATATACAGATAATATAACAGAAAATACATACATTGTGAAAAGCATACGCCACAGTACAAACAGAGTGTCTATCAGCAAGTACCTTCTTACATTAAACACAGCAATTGCCTTATATGCCCTTGTGAGTTGTGATGGGCACGTCTGGTCATAAGCCAATATTTTCATTAAAAACACTAGATAATTTACACAAGGACAATTTAAACAGTGCTCTAATTAAAACTCTTAAATTATTGCATGCTTACAGGCTACTGCACTGCATTACGGA
Source organism: Sardinella longiceps (assembly GCA_027497455.2). NCBI lineage: Eukaryota > Metazoa > Chordata > Actinopteri > Clupeiformes > Clupeidae > Sardinella > Sardinella longiceps. The sequence goes on along the minus strand of JAODXP020000008.1, from coordinate 28,879,288 downwards.
ACATTTTCTTTGGCACCCTGCCTGTTTCATCTGTGGACCTGACAGACTCCCTAAATGCTTCTCGCTAAAGGGATATCCCGGGTCTTTCTGCTGTGAGGTTAATAATAGTCTTTGTTTTCTTGTGCACTGTGAGCATGAATAAGCTTGCTTCCTGGCAAGAGGGAGAGAGAGAGAGAGCCCACTGAAGCAAACTCATTGACGACCCACATGACAAACTTATTAAGTTCAAATCCTTTATCAAAAAAAGGATACTGCTATCGCGTCAAACGTGAAACTGCTAAATAAGCAATTACATATCAAGTTTGACGCTTCTTAAGTCCTGAAGGAAATTATTTTTTTTATAAAACTTGCAACTGCTTGCAACAACCTGCAACAATTGATTCACACCACTGCAACTACTTTCTAAAACCATCTCATCTCGCTGCAGATCTTCAGTCTGAATTGGACTTTACTCACATTGGTGATGGAGAACACGTAGACCTTCCCCATCTCCTTCTTCTCTGCATTCATAAACATGGGAGCTCCCACCAGCAGCACGTCAGTCACTCCATTGTTATCCACATCCAGAGGACACAGCACACTGCCAAAGTAGGAGCCCACCTGGAAGAGACACAGCGTGGTTAAAAAAGGGGCATCAGCAACAACTGTATGCATATTTATTTTTCCACATGTTGAATGTGTCAGTCGAACAAAGAACTAATAGTAACAGCATAACAAATTGGATTGCAAATACAAGTGCAAGCTGGCGGCAGTACGTGTAAATCCTCATAACCCAATTCCTTGCTACCTGGGCTTTTGGCTCAGTGGTTAGAGCGTCCAACCCCCACACCGGGAGTTTGTGGCTGGTGGGTTCGAGACCCATGTGTGGTGCGGACCACCACCGGTTACACAAGCTTCACCGCAACTGAAGCTTCACCACATGTTCTACTGAGCCTTTAAATTCAGTTGAAGAGGTCAAAGCCACAGAACTGTCAAATACTGTATGTAGTGTAACACTGGCTGCTCTGTCCTTATAGAGAGCTGCCTTGATGTGCCTTATCTTGGATTGAGCCCGGTCTATGGGTCACTGGCAGACTATATGTAAGGGATAACAGCCGCCGAGGTGTCCCGATATACCTCGAAGGCCGTTATCCTGCTTATCACGCGGTTGCAATTAAAACTTATAGACAGTAAGCAAGTGTTTAAACATAAAAGAAACATGTGGCTCCATTTTGAAATAAGTTAACCTATTCGGTTGGGGTACTTTTTTCATATGAAAGAAAATCCACAAGGCATTCTAAAGAGCACTGATAAGGAACGCTGGTGACACTTTTTTACCTGACAAATGTAACAGGTGTCCATGTTATCTAGAAATAACGGACATCCTGACAGCTAATCAGAAAACAGTATTCCATTCCACTGGGTGATAAATTATGATGTTAAAGTTTAGCATGTGAGGCTACTACTGTACATACTGGTTTAACCGCCATGACTAATCATTTTCAATCTTGGTCTATATATATATATAGTTTTACCTGAGTGCCCCTCTGTGTGTCTATGATGGAGGCCTGTGCTGAGCTGTCGAGTGTGTAGACCACAACCAGGCCAGAGTGGTTGGCCCGCGGGGCTCCAGCAACAAAGTACTCAGTGCTGCCATGCCTCAGTGACGTCACCGAGTAGCCTGAGGGAACCCAACAAAACACGAGTTAGAGGACTGATTTATACTAAATATTTTTATATCCCATGAGCAACTGCATTTGCAGACGATGTGTGACAATATGAACGTATATAGTCCAGTGGATGAAGGTGATGTCAATGAATAGCCTGAGTCATCAACAGAACTCCAAAGCAAAAAAAAAGTTATTTTATTTATTATTATTACAGACATTTTCACCCACCACAGGTTGATCCAAAATATTTATAGCCTAGGGATAATTGGATGCATAATATTTGTGATAAGAATATCCAAATATATAAAACAGGACTGTAAATTTGTGGGACCTGAATAGCCTGAGTAATCAACATGGAAGTAAGTCCTAAAGAAATAAAACCCCAGAATTACTCATTTTCACGTCTGTTTGCTAGTCTTGTGGTTTTGAGCAAGATATCACCAGAGAAACGGTTTGGAAAGCATAACAGTGACCCGGAAGATTCCATCCACTTCCTCACCCAAATAAGAACTGTGGTTCCTGTCATCCAGTGTGCTCTCAAAGACTTTCTGGGGGAGCGTGTCAAATTTCTGTCCCGTTTGATGAACAACCGTTCCACTCCACCCATATGCTCCCACTGCCCCCAGCATTACGGCATTCTGCAATCACCACAACAGAATCAGTTAGGTTCCTTTTAACATGAGAATACAGTAGAATTCATTACAGTCTCTGGGCAGTTGTTTCAAATTCACATCAAAATGACAATATTTTGGTAGACTATGTATGTGCCTGTTATGGTCTGATAACTACTTACTAAAGTGTGCTTGTGCATTTGTGTATTGTTTTGTTATATTGTGTAAATATAACACATTGCATTCAAAGACAGAAGTGCAATCCAAATGTATAAGATGTTTGGGGTAATAGTGGTATGGAGAAATGGGGTGTAAGGGCATAGATAGTACATACTTCTTTGTTCGTCTGATGTGCACTGAAGCCAACTTGGGAGAACTCCATCTGGAAATTACTGCCTTTGCCAGTCCCTGAAGACACCATGACCATGCCACCCACAGAAACCATACATAGAGAAAACACACACACACACACACACACACACACACACACACACACACACACACACACACACACACACACACACACACACACACACACACACACACACACACACACACACACACACACACACACACACACACAAACCACAGTCAGGGTTAATTAGAAACAATGTGATAACCTAAGAGCAACTACCGTTTATTTCTTGTCAGTTAATCATAGCTAACAACAATTAGCATGTCTGGGGGTAGACTCTTGAGGAGCAAACAAGACCATATACTGTACCCTCTATGTTAAAGATGCGATCTCCCAGGGTTCCTGCTATCTTCAGCAAAGCCGCTTCCTCAGACACATTAAAATAGTGTCTATCCGTTGGGGTGCTGGCTATAGACTTAATTTCCGCAACCAGGGTTTTGGGATCTATGTTGTTCCTGTTGTAGTAACCAAGAACCTGGACATGCGTAAGATATATTCATCAGTACAGACAAAAATACTATAAAAGCTTTATATTTTTACTTCTCCCTACATATGATCATGCGACAATCTGATGAAAGCTTTCCCACACATTCAACAGAAGATAGCACACATAAAGAAGAGAATGACACAGCACAGACAAACAAGTAAACACACTGATATAATGAATATCAGATGGTGACAAATCACAGATCTGAGCATGACAGTCAAAGAAGAGGACTCTGGGATGTTTCCATTCTGGTTCACTTTAGCCATGATTTGTTTGTTAGCTTTGTTAGCTTGTTGTGGCTTTTGCCCTCAAGTATCATTGGCCTCTTTAATGGTATGATACAAATCCCATCAGTTACCATAGTGACCGTGGCAAAAATGCTTACTTATGAGGTTTTAAAAAAACAATAACATATTATTTCAAAGGACTACCAGTAGAACATAATTTCATGTCAGGGAAAATATTGCCATTAAACTGTTATGTAGGAATTTGCTTTGAGTTAGAGTAGCATTATCTGATGTTAAGGTCCACATAATAAACATTTCAGAACAAAATAAATGTGGTCACACAATATCCTGTTTAACCACTGACAAAAAAGGCTTGCAATGAACCAAGAAGACAAGCAACGCTCTCTCTCTGGTAAAATAAAGAGCTGTGTTCAACATCAGATATTGCATAAAAATAATTGCTGATCAGTGTACAGTAATAGTCATACTAAATTGGGCTATAGAGGGCTTTTGACTCACAGCAATACTGAAACGAGTGATCTTCTCCTTCTCACACACTTCAATCACTTGGTCGCGCAGCTCTTTGTCATGAGACTCTCCATCTGTCACCACCACCATCACTTTAGTAGCACCTGGACGCCCTCCATTCTGTGGAAGGAAAGCGTTTTGACTGACACACACACACACACACACACACTATTAATTAATAATCCAATTAATTTATCCTCTATTAAAGATTATTATTCTATTTTTTGTAAAGAAGGCTGTTCCAGGTGCTGGGAGCTGTGGTGGCCATCAAAGGTGTTTGAAATAAGTACCTGGCATAGCGAATGGCTGCAAAAGTTCTAGTCTCCAATCCCCCTTGTTGTTGAAGGTTGCTTGCAGCAGCTAGCATAGACTGTTTGTTTTTGTAAGAATTCAAACGGAACTGGAAATTTGTGGTCTCTCCATACTGCAAGACACTAACCTAAAAGAAATAAAGAAGGATTCAAGAATTGAATTAGTTTTATTATGTTTACAGTAATATGTCACCTATTGTATGTAAAAATGCTGGTCATGTGGTGTATTGCAGTCTATTACTCAGCCTGTTCTGTGTGTGTGTTTACAGTATGTTTGTAAGTAGAGTGGTTGATAGTGGTCATCAGTAACATTTATCATTACATTACATTAATCATTACACATAAAAATCTACCTGTAAAAATAAAGCTGATTTAGTATAGTAAAGACAATCGAGTTAAGTTGAAAGCTGAGGTTTACCTGCGTGTTTTGGGGACCAATGTCCAGGCTCTCTAAAAGTTTCACAAGAAATTCAGCAACTGGCTTCCATGGGTAAATGCTGTTTGAACCATCCAACACAATGGCTACGTCCATCGGGCCTCCACATGCTGTTAAGATATTCAGTTGAAATATAAAATTCAAAGCTAAAACTGTAAATAAACTTATATGAATAATGCAGCACTCCCCACATTTCCAAGTAAAAAAGTCAGTGGATAACATTAAATGTTATAATCATCATACAAGATAAATCATACTTTCTAATCTACGTAAAATTATGTTTGTATAGTATAGTGTAATAATAACTGAACACAGGGTATATTTGAGAAAATCTGCAAGAAAGACTCTTACTTTGAAGGGCCGGAGCAAAGGCAGGAAGTGAACTGAACCGTGGGTTGACTTCAGCACACATCCCTGGGTAATAATACTGACTACCACATCTCTGGGCCCACAGTGGACCACACGTCTGCAAGGTCAGACAAAAACATCACTTAGAAGAGATGTCCAAGTAATATGGCTTACAATTTATTTCTCACAGTTCTTGTCTTTTATAGATAGATAGATAGATAGATAGATAGATGCTTTATTTATCTCTATAGGGAAGTTGTTGTGTTAAGTCAACAATTTACAAAAGTACATCACAGCACTGTAAATACACAGTTTGACACAAATAGTCACAATGTACGTACATGCAACTGAATGAATCACAAAATGCAACATTACCATGAAGTTGTCTTTGTTTGTTGTTCGTGTGAGAGTCAAACCCAAACTCATGTTGACGTTAACCTCCATGGCATTCGGGACATTGACACTGTCTGCAAAAGGTGAAGTGTGAGAACTTCAAAACTCATAACAGAAACTCAATTTCCCACGGCTAGTTTGTGTGTTCCTCTTCTATTTGTGAGAAAACGGCATTAAATCCTAGTCCTGACCTGAGTTTAGAAATGACTCACGAATACAGACTGTCAAGTCATGTAATGAATGTGAGTGCCTCTTTCACGGATGGCGAGTGTCAGTGAAATTTCACGCAACAAGATTAAAGTATGCAGATGTGTTGCTCTTGAAAATTTCTGGAATGAGAGGAAGGCAGTCTTACTTTGAAGATTCAGTCTCTCACAGTTGGATCCTGGGCCTGTAATCTCACACTTGTAAACATCTCCCTTCCTATTATTGGGCGTTCCACTCCAAGGAGATCCCACCAGCAACCTAGAACACGGTAGCAACAACGTACACACACACACACACACCATGCACACCACACAACATTGTAAAGATTACTCTAGATTTTCAAGCACGTGCCTTTGTTTCATCCATTCAGAGTCAAGAATTCTGTGTTCATTCTGTGACATTTAGAAGATACACTTTAGAGAGTCTCTAAGGGTGGTTTCACACCTAATTTAGCTAGCACCCTTAAACATCCTGTTGAAAAACTTCCTGAAGAGCTTTAAAAACTGTTTCAAGTGCTATAATCAATTACAGTAAATGTTAGATTTATAGTGAGACATACATTAGATTAGATACAAAATAACAAAAAATTAAATTTCAAAATGAAAAAAAAAAAATGCTGATAACTTCAATTGCCAAAAGATTAACTGTTATCAGACAACCACTTATGCATCCTCAAGGCCATAAAAAAATCAGATTGCAGCTTGTGCAATAACTTATTTAATGACCAAGGCCAGACAGCGTAGGTGTTGTAGTAAACTCATTTAATTATGTTTGCAGTTGTCTGAGCGACTGTCCCAACCCACCAAATAAGACTGATAAGGCTCAGTGGACAGACTAATGACACATCCCCAGAGACTAAACTGTACATTCCTCACTTTGCTATCAGTGGACAGTTTACCGCAAAAACAAACTAACAAACTCAGCCTGAAGATTTGTTGGCACCAGGAAAAGGGGGGGACGGCTACGAGTCATCTTCTGTCAAATGATGATGCTGAACTTCCTGTGTGCTTTTTGAGGAGTGCTAGCCTACACCTACAATACGTGCTAGAGGAACCTAGGAGGGCCTCCTATGAATCATCTAAAAATAATTATGCTGACGTTTATTTTTTTTTTTTTCACAATGTCACAATGTCAGCGATTTCCCATGGTAATTGCTTCCAAAACATCCTGTTACAGAATAAGTAAACAGTATTGATATTGTTTGGATATACACAGGATTTTGAAACAGGAATGACAGTGCCAGGATCTGCACAGTACACCAGGCTTAATAATTTACACATACGGTAATGTGTAGACATCTGTGTGACAAATCCAAAACCAAGTATACTAGCTTCATGCTCACAGGGAACAGATTTTTTTGTGGTATTAGGAAAGGCTACTCAGCAAGACAAATAACTAGGGCTGCTATTTCATGCTGACCACAATTGTAGTAAGCTAACATTCTTAGCCACTTCCAAAGAAGTCTGGGATTCATCAATGCATGAAAGGGGGGGGGTCAAAGGTTTAGAAGTATCACCTCTGTTTCCGTAAGTGTGGTATTGGTCACGGTTGTTTAACTTATCCCAAAGAAGTGACTGACTCAGGTGGGTCTTTGAGTCAGCTGTGTGTGGGTGGCTGTTTAAGGACTGGGAATGATGTGGATGATGTCACAGACTCACAGTTCCAGCACAAAAGCTCTCTCTGTGTCAGAGGAAGTTGCTCATTTCAACTGAGAGGGCTAAACTCTGCCCTGTGTCCCTGTGACGCAACAGGGAATTTACACCGGAGGGGGAGTTCCCTACTACACGTCTTGCATGCCTCTTAGCTCTCCTCTAATGTCTGGCAACTAAGGCACAGCCAACACTTGCCTCAAAGACTGAAGTGATCTCAACAAGAATAAACTAGAAGAACCCTGACTTAAGAGGAAAGTGCTAACTGCCATATAATAGCCATAATATAGAGGAGTTTGACAATTAGGAAAGAAGGTGATCACAGAGATGAATACTGTCTTCAAATGGGCATTTCATTGCATTGATGTTCATAGGAATTGTTTGGCCCTGACAATATAAACAAATGCTTATAGGAAATAGAATAAGAACTTGAATACTTTGCTGTACAGGACAGGAAATCGTTTAAACTAACTTGCAAAACTGTGAAGCCGCTTGCAGAATCTAGATGATCATCACTTCCTATAAGCAAACAAAAGAAAAAGACATCTACCTCATCTCTTACCGATTCTTCCCCACTCTATTAATAAACTAATGAAAACTACGGACATGACGAAAGGGCTCATTTGAGCAGGAAATATATTGGTAAAGGCAGGGTAGCATCGCTGCAGAGCCAGAAAGAGAAAAAGTCCCTTGCTACATTGAATCTGCAGGATGCAAGTACATTGTAGGAATCTTTGGAGGAAGTGTCCGTGGCGAGACAAATGCAAAGTCAGGAAGTCCAAGTTGAATGTGTGTTTGAGTGATATACGGTATGGCCCTCTAAGGAGTGTGTGTGTCTGAGTGATATGAAGCATTGTGTGTGTGTGTGTGTGTGTGTGTGTGTGTGTGTGTGTGTGCGTGTGCGTGTGCGTGTGTGTGTGTGCGTGTGTGTGTGTGTGTGCGTGCCTCCAAAAGGTACCAGAAGAACACTAGTATGCATGTTGATGGGTGATAATGTCCATCCATCTCAGACATGAGTGAGCAAAATGCTAAAAGTACTAATGGTGAACATTCACCGCACGCAATGCTACAAGTAAAAGTCACAACTACCCAGCAGAGCAATACATCTTCTAACTCTGTATTTTAGACCCGTATTTAAGAAAGAGATATGGAAAAGAAATATGATTCCAATCTGTCCTAACAGATAAATGCATCAAGTCTTTAACCCTTGTTTAATTTCCAAGTTATCCCAGTTCTATAGTTCAACAGTTCAATCTGCAAATATGATTACAGGCTAATGCAACTGCTTGAATCTGCACACAGCCACACACACAGACAAAGAAAGGTGTTTGTTGAGCAAACATCAACCCAGGCAGAACACATGGCTAACACTTTACATGTATGTCTATAGGTGTCTATAGGTGTCTGTAGGCCTACAGTAAATTGATTGCCTTGGGTTATTTTGGTGGGACCTAAACATGGCAGAGCTGAATGAGACAAAGCATCAGAGGATTCAATTCTGACACACACATGCTTGCACACGCACAAACACAAACACAAACACACATACACACTTGTACACACACACACACACACACACACACACACACACACACACACACACACACACACACACACACACACACACACACACACGGGAATATAAATGCATGAGCACACACATACTGTGCACAGCACACACAAACATGCAGGACACATACCATTTCCCTTGGTAATTAGAGAATTGCTGAACAGTGTAACCAAACTCCTCCACCGCTGGTCCAGAGAACACTTTGGCTCCTGTCGTTCCTACGTTAAAACTCTGGCAGTGTGGAATCAACCAACCTGCCAACAAAACAGATTATCATCGTTTCATATACACTGTTGTTGATACATTCCAGCTTACATGCACATCACTATCATTTCAGTTTGTACTACAAGCTGTGATAAACAAGATATAGCATGAAATGACAGTGCAGACTGACATTACAACATAAGACAAGTCAACAGGATGGTGAGTGATCCTTTTTTTCTACATTTCTACATACACTATATGCAACTTATTATACTGCAGTGCTAAACCTATTTGTTTGCTTTGTAGTTTGCTGTGTTTATTTTCCCTCCAATTGTCCATCACACTCTATACATTATGCAATAGCGTCCCTGACCAGAAATACAGTATAGCCTAGTACATGAAAACACACACACACTAACAGGGCTGCTTCAGTGATGGCGTCTTAGATATGACATCTTCGTATCTGAGTGGGTGGAACAGGGGTTGGGAAGGTCTGGTAGCGACTGTATCAGAGATCACCAAAATCTCAACAAGCTACAGCACGACCCAGCGCTCTAGTCATAAGTAAGAAGCGAGACATGTTGGTGCAATGGCAGCTCACGGCTAAACATAGGGGCAGCGCGGACTGAGAGACTCTTATTAGTGAACGGTTGAAGATCACAAACAGTACTTATCTCACACTGAAGGATCAAGCCAGTAAGATTACGCCTGTTTTTTGTTTTTTTTTCTCAGACTATCATCCACAAGCCATCAATTCAACTCCCCCCAAATGGATTAACAGACATGCAAGGGTTAGGTGACTCAATGGCTCTTGAATGAACTTCCTGTTCAAAACATCTACAACATCTACACATGACATGGTATCATTTCATTCTTCAGAAGAGCAGAACTTCTAGCAGAGTTTGCAACTTTTTGTGTGACTGTGTGATTTCATACTCTTTCTTAACACTCATCACATTTTTAATTTATTTATTTTCTTGAGGAGCAAGAACACAAGAATAGTAGTCTCCTAATAGTCTACGACTATAATGAGATGTAATAAAGACTTTCTTGAATCTTTACTTCCCCACCACAATGCAGAGACTTTATACACAAGATTTGATTACAATGTGCTAAAAACAATATTATTCTCTTGGCAGGGGATAAGACAAAAAGAAACGCTGTTGCCACTCCCAAGACTAGAGCTAAACTTTGCATTGAGGCAAGAATGCCAAAAGGTTATCTTTTGAAATCAACAGGTTGATGAGCAACATATTTATCAACATACAGTACATACATAAAAGTTTTTTAAACTTAAGCTAGCATCCATGACTTCCCTTCTACAGGGCATGGGGACGACTCCACCACCCCCATAAGCATTTTTCACTATGCCACTGAGACATGCCACAGACATGCCACAGGAAAACTGTACCATCAGCAATCATGAAACTAAGACATAAATCACACAAATCCAAAACAAATCCCACAAACTCCAGAGCCTCAATGAGGTTTTCTTTCTTTTTTTTTTTTTTTCAAAACAAAACAGTGAGACGACATGCCAGCACTTGACCTCCCAGCATCAGAGTTACACAATAAAGCACACTTCCTATGTTTACAAAGGTGGGTCAGTAAAACACACCCTTCAACAATGTGAATAAGTTATGAGTCAGCTAGTAGTTGAGGGGGAGTGGTGGGGGGTGGGGGGGGGGGGGGGGGGAGTGAGGGCAGGTGGGGTCACTCCACACATCCTGCAATCAATACAACAACAAGAAGGCGACTAAGGAACTAAGAAGTTTTGTCCTTACTACTGCTCCTACACACCCAAAAACCCATGTATCATTCATCTAACATCTGCCATTTTAGAAAGTCCAACGCGTTGAGCAGCTGGGCTTTTTATTGGGGGCGTGGGTCTCAGTATAGAAGGTCGCTGTTTGATAGTTCAGCATGCATGGTTTCCGCTTTAACACTGGCAAAACAGCTTGGGTCCAGCAGAGTCGCTGAATGACAAGTGTGGAGAAATTCGCCCCTGAGCTTGACCACCATGACTGAGGTCACCCATATGCTCCCCAACTAGGCTTCCCCATCTGTCACCGTGGAAACGGGAATTCCGGGCAAAGGCGAGCTCCAGCCAACAAAGAGGAGCATTTTAAAAGGAGTATGACAGTCTGGCACGACAGACATAGGAAACCAGCAGAGAGACAGATACAGAGAGAGAGAGAGAGAGAGAGAGAGAGAGAATCTCATTGACCCTACTAACTGCTGATTCTACTCCAATGTAGTTCCACCCCACTGGCCGCTTTGTGGTCAGTAAGCTGAGTAACCCAGTTTAGATCCCAGCTCTCTGTGTGTACTATAGTCAGGTGGAGCAGCCTATCTATCTGGTCTACTCAATACAGCAGCTGGTTTGGGACCACTGTCATATATTAGCCATGGCAAAATGCAATGAATGAATTAGGGGTTCAAGCATCTACCCAAACAACATGGAGGTTGATAGAAGTCACAACTCAGTCCATTTTATGCTCATTTAAAGGTTCTTCAAGGTAAAATATAGCTTCTGCTGGAATTTCTTCCAATTGTTAGTCAGCTCCCAAAAATCACATTGCTATTACTCTAATACACATCTATGAATCCTTAATTACCAACGGATTGGATTTCAGTGCATAGCCTAACATTCAATCGTTTTATTCATGCTCTTACAGGACGCCCATTCGTCAACCGCACTGCACATCATCAATCAACTTGTCCAGGTAGCCTAACTATATCAACAATAGGCTATGAAGGTTAACAGATGTTCATGTTGTAAAGAGTTTATCATTAGCCTTACAATTAACACACTGCCTATCATGCAACTAATAGCCTAAAAAGTGTAAATCAAACTTTTCAGATAAACGGCAAAAGTCTAAGAAGATACATTGTAACGTTCTAGGGAAAAGCTCTGCCTACATTGAATAAAATGTCTATTGCCTACGATGCAAACACAAAGCAAACAGACGGTTGAATTGACAACAACTTTAACAACAGCTTCAAGAGTCCTAAAATAGCACACTCAAAGCACCAGAAGCAGCAAGGTGCACACACAATTGCGCATGTAAGTAGGCTATTTTTCAGCACTGATCTTTTCGCAAATCAATCCTTTTAAGAGAGAGCCTGAACTTACTTTGAATTAAAAGCATCAGCGTAAGCATCTTCAGAAGCGATATGTCCATGTCCGAACTTCAGTGAGGGGTAAATAACTTTACGAATGAAACACAGCACATATCACTAGACCGCGCGGAGGCCGGCCCAACAGAGTCGTGACGTCGACGAAATTGTTCGGCTCAGGTAGGCTAATAGCTCGGTTCATCCCCTACAAAAAATGTGTGCCTTTCTTCCGAGGGAAGTCAAGTCCTTTTACGGCTCTGATAACGCTGAAGGCACAGCCCTGATACGACATTGTCGACTTATCAACGTTGGAATGAGATGAGAGAAATAGTTGTACCACATATTCCTATGGTCCTAGTAGCCTATATGAGTGCTTTATTTTTACCAAATTGACCTGAGAGATGGCGCCCTGTTGGCTACTTTCTATATTTACATCTGCAGAGGCAATTGTAGCCACCTGATCAATTGTAGCCACCTATCATTTGGCCTGTTCACGGGAAATTGGAAATTGGAAAAGTTCGATTTCTGATTATTTCACGGTTAAATGTCCACCACCTAAAGCTTGTAGTAGTCTAGACTACTTTCCATTCTTAATAATAAAAAAACATTGACAGTTCTCGTTCTTATTTTATAAATTGGTTGAGGGGGTTACAGCTTTACCGGTGACTACCTAGAATATAGGCTACTGTGTGTGTGTGTGTGTGTGTGTGTGTGTGTGTGTGTGAAAGAAATCCACAATTCTACATTGTACTACAACCACAGAGGCATGTAGGCTATGTCTTGCAGTACTGTACATGGGAGACTGCTGTATAATTGCTCCTCATCTAATGTACCATACTGTACAAGGTTGGTTAGACAGGAAACTGATAGCTCTAAACTGTAAGATGCATGTTGTAATAACTGAGTCATAATTATTGTGTCTGTGAACTACACCTAATGATATCTGTGTTGTGTCTAGGTCTACTCATGAGTAAATTGCCTCAGAATGGAATAGTACAAGCTCAGTTGTTAGACGTACTAGTAAAAATTAGCCGAGTTCTCACACATACACTGATGCGCTGCCATTTCACACATACACTGATGCGCTGCTACTCAGTTTTAGCATCTTTCCTATCATCTCTCTCACTTCCCTCATGCTGTAGCTCATAATGCCTCTGCACACATTTGACAGACCTACAACCAATCTATAGGTAATTATCAGATTTTTCTGATAACTTCCATTGGTTATAATATAGGCCTACTTACAAACTGGGCCCTATTTGATGCTTCAAATCCATTTGTCATTCTCTATGCTTCTTACAAAGTTTACAACAGGGAAAATTGTACCATGATAATGGCCTCCATTTATTAGGAACATATTACAAGTAGGAGTGAGATGGTGAGAGGGTTTGGGAAATTCCCTCAGGTCAGACTTGGCCTGTGGTCACTGAGAGCCTGTTTGTGGTATGAGACACCAGTCCTTTTGGTGCACCGTAAGTCTTTTCTGACATTGCATTTCTATATTTGTCTGCTGAGATCAGACAATTCCACTCAAGTCCCACCTGAGCTTAGGTCTTGCCTCATGCTCCCTTTGAGAAAGGCTATGTCCTATCCCAGAGGTGGGCAACCAAAGGCCTGGGGACCAGATGCGGCCCATTGAGCCATTTAATCCAGCCTGTGGAGCCTTCCCAAAATACAATAACTTCTCATTTAGCAAAAATGAATAAGATTATGGGCCTTATTTGTCCATTTGTTTGTAATCACGAAATAAAAATTCCCCCTTTTAACCATGCATGTTAACATGTCCTCTCAAGAAAGTTGTGCTACTGGTTTGAGACTTGCCAGTTTACTGGCATTAACCCCTATCACCAGGTTGACAACAGGCCCATCAGTCAATATCTAAAAACCAATGTGGCCCTTCAGCCAAAATAATTGCCCACCCTTGTCCTAGCCCTATCTTGCTTTGCTCTCCAGTGAAGTTCATATAAAGAAAGATATTTTTCTAACTTTAAAACTGCTGGCCAAAGAAACTGGCTGAGACAACGAGGTCTTCCAATTTGGGGTCAACGAAGAAATGTAATGGCTCATAGAATTAATATAATCCTAGTGAACCCTCCCTGATACAAATTCCATTAATTAAACATTCACTTCAGGCTGATGTTTTTCTTGTATCTGTCTAGTATCAACATGTATCGCATCTCATTGAAATGTTTCTGTAGTCTGAAAATATGCAGGCTTAATTTCAGTTCACTGCTTCTTGTCCTGCTTTATTACTTAATCACATTAATAAACAGACATTGCACTGGAGGTTTCACAGCCAAGTCCTTGTTAGAGCATGAATGTGTAGGGTGTGTCTGTGCAACACTTATCAACTTTCTCTCTCCTTTTGACTTGAGTCTTTTGAGTTGTCATAGTTGCAGTATGTGTGAGATCCATGCACATACAACACTCCATACATGGAAACAGAGACTGAGGCATTCTGGGAGAGAAATTGGAATTGGTGTGATGATTACTCTAACGCTTAAGAGGAATTTAAATTTAAGTTAAACTCTGTCATTCTCCTCTGGAATGTGGAGACATTTCCAATGCTGATGATAGGTCCCCCTTGACCAGAAACAATGTTTTTCACTTCAAATGAAATTCCGTCAAGTAATCCGAAACCAATTTGCTCTCTTTTCTCTCCTCTCATTGTCTTTCTTCCTTCTCCCCCTCTCTATGTTTTTGTAATTCCCCTCCCTCTTTCTCCTAAAAATCACAGCAGTTCTGCACAAACCTGCCTCAGTAGCATCACTGAAAAGGCATGTGATTTTAACAGTATCGGTTTAAGCGTTGCCAAAGACAGTAATATTAAGACTTGAATACACTGGATCTCACTGAGGAGGGCCTGAGGACTTCAAAGAGAAAGACATCACCCCCCCCCTCTCTCTCTCTCTCTCTCTCTCTCTCACACACACACACACACACACACACACACACACACACAGAGAGAGAGAGAGAGAGAGAGAGAGAGAGAGAGAGAGAGAGAGAGAGACACTTTTGCTCTGCCAGAGGCCAATTCCTGTGCTGACTCAAGAATTTTATCTCTCGATAAAATGAAAGTAAAAGTAAAAAGTATTCTTATTTTTCGGAGCTCTTCCCAAACAGCCTTAAACAGCTGTCATAACATGATGCCACAGGGAAGTAAACAAGAGGGAGTTGTGATGTTGTGATGTTCTTCTGCACAGCAGGAAATACCAAACTACTCATCAGGCAGTCAGGTTCTCCTTGTAAGTTGTCCAAGGTTGTGCATGTGATTTGCATGATCCTGCAGTTGTCATAGCGTGTTTTTCAAAAGAGCGTCACAAAGCCAAGTTTATGCCTCAGGTAGAAATCTGTCAGTTTTTCTTTTTCAACATGATCATTCTTTGAAGAAGGGTTTCTTGGTGTATGCCTTTGATTTTCCTCTTTTCAATGCATCTGTTGTCTCTATAAGCCATACAAAGACTGTTGTGTTGTACAATAAGTGCAGTATGTCACTAATGGAAAAGGTACCCACCTTCACATTTATCACATTTAAATGAAGAGATCATTGTTAATGTGTTGTCTATTTGGGTTCAGAAATTGCTTTTCCAGACTCATTTAGATATTCTTACACCTTTATGCTCCCATGATAAGAAAACATTAAAGCTGCCAATTATGCTCCTGTAATGAATCATCTGTTTAACTTTACATTTCTTGTAAGGTAACCACACAGAAGATAATGTCTGAGATAACATTTGGAATTTGAAAACTTTAGCAAGGATTGTTAATATTTTTATGCAGACTTCTGTTGACAGCTGATTTCAGTTACACAGGACGATGACTTCTAAAACAATTCAAGGTCAAAAAACATTCCATCAGTACACTGTGTGTCTGTGTGATAGCCTAGAGAGGAAGAGAGTTGTGCTGTAACATGCAAATATTGTGGATCCCATTTGGGTACACTGCCACCTACTGGTAAGTACATTCTATGACAGACCTGTACAGCTTTTATCATTTCTATGCAGGTGTATGCCTCACGCTACAAGAAACAATTTCTGACAGCACTATTCACTTTCACCTGACTCGACAAGTAGTCCACCTGTGACCTCCATCCAGACCCTTGATATTACATCCAGCTGCCACAAACAAACAATACTGATCCACCTTTTGAGGTGAGAAATAAAAAACTCAAATACTCTGAAGATGTCGGAAATGGGGTTAAGGTGGCGGTGACTGGGCTACACTGAAGCTGAAAGGATTAATGGGTGCCGTGGGTAATCCTGTACGCATGAACGGCTTGTCGGCAGGAAACAGAACACAGCCAAAGCCGCCAAAAGGAGACCACATATAATAGCCTACTTTTTTACCCCACTGAACTCAGGGTTATCACTTGATGCCTTCTTACACATTAGAGTACAGTATTAGACAAGTATGAAAGGACTAAAGACTGGCACACACACACACACACACACACACACACACACACAGACGCAGTGTACACAAGTGCACTTTCACATTACCATACACACACAACTGACCTACACAAGTCCAGACATGCATGCGAGCAGAAAATATTTCACGGTCACCAGTACAACAAAAATATTTATTTTTATTTCTCTGCATAGTTCTCTTGAAAGCATGTGCAATGACATATTTTCTTTACTTAGGTTCGTGCTGAGGAGTACACACATACAGTATGCTGAACCAGTGCATTACATAGAAATTTCACAGCAGTGCCCGTGACTGGTAGGTCTGTCCACCCCTCACCACCTGTTCTGTTCCTATCTGAGCATAGGTCTGAAGTCTGAATGGGAGACGTTTGACTTATTGTTGTGTCAGCCATATTGTGTCAGCATCGGAATATCACAATACCTGGAGGATACTATCAATCACAATATTTTCACGATTGTTTACGTTTCTTTTTGGCTCAGAAATAATTACGTATAGAACGCATAGAAAACATACACCATGAGTACTGAAATACAAAACACCAGTCTTATTAGCCTAATGGGGGTATGCATAACATTCCTGTGAAAATGTGCATGCATTGGAAAATTTTGCATTTCAAATATATTAGCCAATGCTCTGCTCTGGGTCCACAGAGAGACCAGCAATGGTTTCTTTGGTTGTCTGTAACTGATGGGATAAATGGGAGAGGGATAGCACCAAACAACTGACAAAGTGAGACATTTGGGACAAAGTGCTTATTGTTACACTGAACAGACTAGGCCTATTTGCTGACTGTTAAGGATGGGCTGGCTGGCTTCCAACTGGGATCAAAATGGGCCACGATCTTTTGAAGTTACAAAAGAAGCTGTGAGCAATTCAGTTTAGGAGGTCGATTCCAAATTAGACCCAAGGTCATTGTATACATGCAGACATTAAATAAAAACCTTATACTGAAATGTGCAAAAACCAGTGAAATGTGAACGAATGCTGATGGATGTGAACTTACATACAATACAAATGGTGGTGAGTAAAGATCTGTGTAGATTACACAAAAAGTGTTGACTAAAAAAAGGAGAACAAGGTGTCGTCTGATTCTGAACTGTCTATTCCAACGGCTATGGATGTTTTACAGTCATTGGTGTGGAGCTGTTTGTTTTTAGACTTTTACATTTTTTTCTTGTTAGATGATTTTATGGAAATATCTTATGATGTAAAAGTAAGAATACTGCTATGGCAGGACACTAAGGCCATAAAATGAAGTCTGATGAAATTTAAATATAGCTAGTATGCCTACATGGATTATACATGGACTGCCTGAACCCGAACTTCGGATTGCATAGATTGTGGTCACTTTGTGGTCTAGGGAAAGTAACTTATCATTAACAGAAACTAAGCTAGATGATTAAAGAGGGGGTAAAATAATAAAATAAAAGTAAAATCAGAAGGAATTTGGTGAATAAATACATTCATCCATTTCACCAACAATAACAAATCTCAAATGAACGCAAACATGGCCTTATTGTGTTAAAAATTCAACACATATGAAGTCATAAATTCGATATTTACATATTTTGCAGACCTGGCTGTCAGTTCATGATTACATGATACCTTAAGGTCAAGACTAACTACATCACCTGAGTAGCAAGTTCTGGGTCATTACCAATTCAGTCTTTCAGTCATCAAGAATCAACCTCTTAAATTATGCACTTTGCACGAAAACCCACATAATATGTACAATTTAACCTTTACAAATACTTACAATTACAGTACAATCAATTTGAAAGTCAGATGAGAATATGATGCATGTGAAACAGATCAGTGTCATTTCCAAAACATTAGCTTCAAAGCTTAGAAGGAATGTGCCCCACAAAAAATGGATTAACTAAAAAAAAAAAAAAAAAAAACGCACAAAAAAAATTAGACTCAGCTACAAAACATGAACACAACTTATGTTCAGTATTTGACAGAGAACCAACATACAGTGTTTCAAGTTAGAAAAAAAAAACAAAATAGAAAAAGATAAAGCTAGGAACGTAGTAGGCCTTTAAGCCCAGGTCAGGTCCCCACGGGAGGTTGTCTGGTATTGAGGGATGTGGGGGTCATTCTGAAGTTATGGAGTCACAGAGAATTCAGTGCTGTGGTGGGTTACAACCTGAGGCATCTGATGCCATAACGGATGACGTTTCTCTGGCATTGGGATCCAGAGCCTGACGACCCTAGGGAGCCTGACGAACCTTAGTTGATTGGCTGGTAGGATGTGCTTGTGTGCCTTTGCCATCGTAGACGAGTGTTGCTTTCACAAGGCCAAGAAAGAAGCACTGCCAGACTCAGTGAACAGCTTGTGAAAAGTTTGGAAAGCCTGCGCTGTGGCCTCTTCCCTGCAGTTGCATAGCCAAAACGTGCTTGACTGTACTCCACAAATTATCAATCTAATGTGTCCAACAGTGACAAGAACATGGACATACTTTATATATACTGTATATTTACACAAAGATACAGTGGGACAGTGGAAATCTTGGAATCAGGGTTCAAACTGGTGCCAACTGGTACTGGTCCTTTAAAAAGCACCTTCCCTGGTATGTCATTAAGATTAAATCCTCCATGACTGAAAGTTGCTCTCCAAAGGTGAAACTCTGATGTTGTTAGGAGGAGTACTTCTCCATGTGTGGTCCAGACAGTGTGAGGGAATCTCCTCCGGTGAAGAGCGGATACTTGGCACAAGGTGAAGGCTGGGAGGATGGAGGAATCGTCATGGAGACGTGGTGCCTGATGCACCTCAGTCGTCCCTCATCTCTTCTTTCATGTCTTCCACGGATTTTCGCTTGAAGAATCCAGCCTAAGGAAAAAATATAGTTACATTTTTAAATCGTTTGAAGGTTCAATGCTTTTGTGAAGTTATTCAAGATGTTCACTTACTGGACACTGGTTTCAAGAATATTATTTGCAAGATTTTCCAGGTTTGTTACAGTTAACAACTTTTCAAATCATTAAATAAAAGATTAAAGTGCTTTTGAGTTCTCAAGAACCCATTTAATTTCTAGGAAAATGGCTAATGTTACTGGCACCCTAAATCTGTGTGTAAAAAAACTCATGTTATTATTTTTTACAAAAACAGGTCCTAATGCAATGCATGAATTACAGTGCACTGTAAAGCTGGTGTGTGTTGAGCGTTCTGGCACATCCTGGTCGCCGTGCATCACCCAGGTCGGTGCTACACTCTGGTTGGGTGTCTTGAAAAGTGATGTAAAATGTTTTGTTTTTGTTGTTGTTGTTGTTGTAATAATAACTAAGTTAGCAACTATGTTGGTTGCAATGCACTTTCCTATTGCCAACTAAGTTAGCAACTATGCTTTTGGGAAACGGACCCCAGGTGTCCATTTCCCAAAAGCATAGTTGCTAAAAGTTAGCAACCAACATAGCTTCTAAATTAGTTAGGCCATGACAAAGACGGGCTCCCTACCTTCCATAAACAGAAGATGACCAGGGCTAGTAGGAGAAGGCCTATGAGGATACTGAGAATTATAATCCACAGTGGAATCCCTCCGAGTGCCTCTTTGGTGATCTGCACTTTGACCTGTTGACAACAGGGGGAGTTAGACATGCACAGCAACAAGCATAGATCCACTGCTCTGCCTCTGAAGGGCTTACAGTAGCAAACAGTAAAATTACAAGCAGGCACTCACTTCTCTGTGGATGCTGTTGGTGTTCAAAACAAAGAGGTCTGTGTTCTGGTTCTTCAACGAGCCGCTGACCGTCATGGACATGGAGGAGTACTCTGCCTGTATTATGCATGAGAGGTTATCAAAACATGGTAGGTCCTGTCAAGCACCCATCCTTTTAAGTGTTTTTAGAGTTACTCTGGGACAACAGGGACTAGTGCAGGGGTGGGCAATTATTTTGGCCGGAGGGCCACATTGGCTTTTAGATTTTGACTAACGGGCCGGGTGTTCACCGTCAACCGGCTGATGGCAGTAAATTGGCAGTCTCAAACCAGTAGCCCCACTTCCATCAGAGGACATGTTAGCATGCAGGTTTAAAAGGGGGCGGTTTGTATTTCATGAATACAACAAATTTCATAATTTAGGCCTATAATCTAAGTCTCCTTGGCTAAAAGATAAATTATTCTACTTTGGGAAGGCTCCACGGGCCCAGGCCTGGACTAGTGTCACTAGTGTAATATTAATAACCCAGGTCTACTCAACCTGGAAGATGTTCTCTAAAGGGAATGGGAATGCAGCTGATTCTCTTTTCTCATTTTAATTGTTCATTGTCATATACAAAGTATAATATAATATGGTGAAGAGGTACAGTACTTACTTTGACAAATGTGGGCTTCCATACTCTCAGGCTGACATTCACCTGGTTAATGCCAGCAGAAGGCAAGAAGCAGGTAAAGGATACACATGTCAGCTGTTGACAGCTCTGAAACAGAGACAGGACAGACCATGGACTGAGTAAAAGAACAGCACAATCTCCCAGATCATCAGTATAGTCAGATACAAGAGCTCTGAAACTGTTTGGGATAACTTACCACTAAGAATTGGCTCAGGGTTTCTTTTTTGGGGACTGGTTTATGTACGTTTCTTGGGTTGATACGCAAGGGATTTGTATGGTCTTGTCCACCACATGTCACACCCTGTATGTAAAGAAGGAATATACAATAATCACAATGACCAACATATTCTGCAGTAACACTTTACTTGATTCTGTCAACATGTAGAATGAGACTGTGATAAACTTGATATAACATTTTTGTTACAAAAAGCAAATGTACTGGATAGATTGTTTATGCATGCTGACAATCATCACATTAACTAAAAATCTGTAAGTACCGATACAGATACAGAAGTGTATCCTTTAGTTAATACATGGCACTTTATGGTTAAATCACACTGTAATAAACAACGACAAATATTGTGATATTACGTGTTACTATTGCATGCGGCAAACTAAATTTCTAACTGACAAAATTACCTTATTACCTTAGTACGATATAACTAGCAAAGGGAGTATACTGTATAACTGGCAAAGGTGGTACCTTAGACTGTGAAACATGTGTAAGATAGAGGAGTCGGTTGCCCAAGGGAGAGATCTCTGGATACATCACTGTGAGGGTGAGGTCTGGCGTCTGCATGTTGGGCTCCTTTTCAATCTGTGGTGGAGGACAGCAGTGTGGACGAGTCAGGGGGAAGGCAATGCTTATGAGAAAACATAGGGAGTCAGGAAGACCCTTTCAAATAAAGAGTGAATCCACAGTGCTTCTGTGATCATCTGGTGCAGGGGTTTTCAACTGGTTCAGTCCCAGGGACCGCCATTATCTAAGAGGTCATCGGTGGCCCACCCCCAGGTGTGGAGGGGGGTGTTATAAACAAAGAGAACGTAAGACATTATAGCCAGCGACCACCACATTTACCCAAGTATGTAGAGAGTTCACTCTTACACTTCATTTGGAGGGCTTAGCTGTGCTTATTTCTCAAATCAAGTTTTCAAAATATCAAGTTCAATCACACTAAGTTTTAACTGGAACACTCGGACCCTCTGTGAAAACCCATCATCTGGTGCATCAACAGACGAGGGACAATCTTGATTTTAAAAGATGAAGGAACGTCGGAGCATCAGATCACAGTTATGAAGACCCTCTAGGA
>JAODXP020000008.1:28847060-28852060 GCA_027497455.2 Sardinella longiceps | reverse complement strand
CATTTGCAACCTGGCTTAAATGTGAATTCCTTTTAGCTTCAGCAAATTGAAGGCAAACAGTTCATTTGACTCTAGCCGAGGTCCCCTATGTGTAGCTGGCATTACATCCTTCTGTGCTGATGTTTGCACATGTGGGAGGGAAAGATTTGGGAACATCTGCTGACCTAATATTGAAGTGTAGTGGGGTTTCTGAAATTCTCTCTCTCACTGACACACACACACACACACACACACACACACACACACACACACACACACACACACACACACACACACACACACACACACACACTGTACTAGCTTCATCAGCAATTTTACACTTGGGGCAAGACAAGCTGTGCAATGGGAATGTCTGCATTTGTCATTCAAGAAGCAATACAGTGCATGTCTTCACTTACACTCCATACTCACTCCCTATTCACAGAACACTGCTTCCATGTTGCAATACATCCGTACACTTTCTACAGTGGTGACCAGACAATGGTCGTATAGTGACTCCCTGTCAAGTCTTCTTACCGTTTTGTTGATGGATGTGGGTAAGTTTCCGTCCATGACTGGCCCATTGTCCGGGTCAGCTAAGCCAAAGTTCAGCGAAACCATGATGGGATCTCGGAAATCCACTCTATCCTGTAGGGGCAATAATTGAAAGATGTTTCATTCACATTCAACAGAGATTTGACAACTATACCAGATATATCATAATATCAATATGATTATATATCATTATCTATCTTTCAACAAAACTATATTAAAGACATATTGTGAAAGAGATAGAGAATTGTGATCACAGTATTTTGAGCTGAGTTCATACTACTCTTTTCTACATGTTAAACAAGCTGGAAGGTTCAGTGCATATACTGTGTACTGTATAGTGCACTGAAACTCATTTAACACCATACAGACACTAGTATTGAGCCTGGACACTTACTGTAACTGCATAACTGGGTTACGCCATCAGAGGCCCCCTGACAGTATTTACTGGCAGCCATTGATTCTATGCTTAGGTTGGGATGTCTGGTGCGTCATGTTTAATATCGCACAACAAAGTCTACATTGAGTCTGTTTCCACTGTGTCATGTGGACAGTTGTGTGTGAATTCGCACGAAATGGTGTCAAAACACCAAGGTTAGTCAGAACTGTATGTGTGTGGAGCAAACTGGAACAAGTAGCTTCACATGTGTGTGATAAAAGTGTGGGATTACCCGCTCTTGGGAACCGACACAGATGTTGTGTAATGACAAGGACGTTGGGCTTGGAATTTTGACTAAAAAAGTATGTGTGCTAGTTGATTTATAGTAATGGAAGGCGTGTGAATACGTTCAGATTATACAATTCATTTCATCAACAGTAATGCCACAATTTGTCAGATGGTGTTTTTTTATGCAATACTGAGTGGGTGTGAATGGTATTTGCAACAGTGGTGTTGTCCAAATCTTCTCCAAACCTAACTGTATTTTGTCTTCATGGTCTTAATATTGGATGAAAACTCATGAACTGTAATCTAATATTATTTAGTGTCTATGGTACTGCATAGCACTCTTCATAGTACAGAGACTTTATTTGTCTCTGTTTACATATCTGTGTCATTGCACACCCCCGCCCCCTCTCTCTCTTTCTGTATCATTTGCTCTCTCTCTCTTTCTCTCTCCCTCTCCCTCTTCTTCTCTCTCAGTCTCCATCCTTTCTCTCTCTCTCCCTCTCTCTCTCTCCTTCTCTCACAGTCTCCATCCTTTCTCTCTCTCCCACCCCCGCCCCCTCTCTCTCTCTTCCTGTATCATTTGCTCTCTCTCTCTCTCTCTCTCTCTCTCTCTCTCTCTCTCTCTCTCTCTCTCTCTCTCCTCTCTCTCTCTCTCTCTCTCTCAGTCTCCATCCTCTCTCTCTCTCTCTCTCTCTCTCTCTTTCTCTCTCTCCTTCTCTCACAGTCTCCATCTCCATCTCCCCCTCATGGGTGCACATGTGTTAGCCATCCCGTTCTCAGAGCAGAGCAGTGTAGTGTTGGGTCACTGGGGGATATCTCCAGCTGCCTTCTCTCACTGCCTCCTCCATAGGGGCTGTGGGCAATTAGGGACTGTTAGGGCCCAGGCATTCTCTCAGTTCGCTTTGATCCACACTAACTCTGGTTCTCATTACCCCCAAAAACCCAAGCAGCCGTCATCTCAAGTGTTTAGGAAACACCTCGCTGTTCTCGTTACGATTCACTCACAGCTAAAAAACAGATAAATAAATAAATAGATAGATAAAAATAATGGTGAAATGATGATGTCTAGAAACTCTAAGGGGAAACGTGATGTTCTCTCCAGAGAAACGCAAACTAAGGGAGACTTTATGGGGCAGTAGTACAGTTTGGAAGGATGGACATGCTTTGAGCATCGGCATGTTTATCATGTTTTCCAGTGTTGTGCTCTTCAAAAGGTCTGAAACTTTGAAGATGGCGAGATCACTGTCTTTGTAAATGGCTTTACCGTAAACAGAGATGAAAGCCTGAGAGATAACCTCTCTCTACATGTGTAGGTAATGAAAAAAATATGAGGATACATGTGTCTGTTAAAAACTCCACAATGAATGTGTGTGTGTGTGTGTGTGTGTGTGTGTGTGTGTGTGTGTGTGTGTGTGTGTGTGTGTGTGTGTGTGTGTGTGTGAGTGTTGAGGTTGTAAAGAGACACCACAACCATTTCACATATAGAATCTGTAGCCCACCCTGGCAGAAGCAATCTATTGAGTTAGCAATCTCATTGTTACTGTATATTCTGGATTCTGGCACTGGATCTTGGTTGCCTCTGCATATCGTTGCACTCTCATAACCATCTTTAAATGGATGCCTTTAAAAAGACCCTCCTGAAACGTGTCTGAAACGTGTCCACCGTTCACTCCAACACCAACATCTACCAGTAATCATTTTAAGTAGAGGACATCCGGACATCCCTCAAGCAGAGGCATAATTCTCTTAAATTTCACACACTAGGTTGCAGATGCAAACAATCAGAGAAATATTCAGAGAAAGTTACCTTTCAGAAGGTTTCTAAGATGAGATAAACATATATTCATTATGTCTTATTTTAAATCAAAGACATCAGTGACTCGGATGTGAACCTACAACCTTGGAGATGAACCACAGTGTAACACTAACACTCACAGCGGAGAGAGAAGCAAATCAGAGCAGTTAGCCATGTGAGACTTCTCGAGCCAGTAGCCTATTCATTTCCTCTGTGCCCCCCAGATACAGTATCACCAATCGAAAATAGGATAATTGCCCCATTATCCTATAGAATGGTAGCATTTGTGTGACTGGAAGTCTTTGTGGTTTGACTCAAGAGGGCAACAGACAGTCCTCATGGCCTTGGGACAAAAACAAGCCCTGTTTATCGTGACCCCCTGCTTAACAACACCATCCAAAACGTCTTCAATTCGATTTCATTTATTTACACAGAGCCATTAACTGTGAAGACTCATCTTGAGGCACTTTGCTGAACTCAAGGCCTAGAGACACTCAAGGACAAAAACAGAGGCGACAGTGGCAGAGAAGTCATCTTTTTTCCCTACTAACAGGAAGAAACCTTAAGCATATCCCTCGTCAGGACTAGGGGGGCCTCTTTCCTGAGGTCACCCAAGCAATGAGACAGGACAAGGAGGGAAGAGGAGAAGGCGGAGAACTAAGGGAAAGGGAAGCCAGTGGAGACTGTTGTGCCATAGATTTGTGAAGAGACACTCTTGAAGTTGAATATTTCTGTTGTACCTTTTGAAACATTGTTATAAATTACAGCGGACATTTCCTCTTTCTCACTTTGCGAATGGAATGCTTTTAGGCTAGCATGTCTCTAGCTTCCTTCCTTGTTCCTTTCTGAGCTACAGTATGTATGCTACCTGTCTCGTAAGTGGACAGATTTACTTGCCAACATGTAGAAGGAGTGCTCTGTGCAGATGGTATCGCTGAGGGCCACGGTGGTCTGCCGCCGCCTGTCGTCTGTGCCGATGAACCTCCCTCGCGATGTGGCTCTCAGAGCATCGAGGGCCAATCCGTACCGCACCTCTGTAACAACAGCACCAGCTGGACGTGTTACTTAACGCAAAAGAGCCAAGCATGTGTGTGTGTGTGTGTGTGTGTGTGTGTGTGTGTGTGTGTGTGTGTGTGTGCGTGTGTGCGCGTGAGTGTGGATGTGTGTGTGTGTGTGTGTGTGTGTTTCTAAAATAGTCTGAGATTCTCATTTGGACCAAATGTCATGCATACCACAGCTAAGCCAAAGACAACATCACATTCATACACTGACTTATGTCAGCGTTTCTAATTACAGGACCATGAATGCATGTGAAATAGATTATACTAGGAGATGTTGAAACTAAAACATAATATGTAGATCTTACATTCTGCCATTCACTTTACAACATCAAAATTACACCCAGATGCCTATAATAATGACATTAAACAGATTCACATGAATATTTTTAAGTTTTTCCCATTTTTCAATTACAATATGGGTCAGTTGATGACATCATTTTGAAGAAAACCTGCAGTGTTAAATTTGCAGGCCCCACACCCAGCTGACTTCAATTAATATGTTGTTGAGAATAGCATATTGCTTCACGAACTCAGTATCAATTATCATATCCTGCCCCTCTGTGAAGTATCAATGACTGCAGTTAAAGAGTTTATCAGCTGTTTGTCGGCTATGTATAATGTGTCTGAATGAATGGAAATGGATCATGAATGCCAAGTCTTAATACAATTAAGACTAATCCACTCACCAGTGACTGGGTTTGTGTCCTTGTCTGATTTCACGTTGTAGGAGAAGCAGATTTTGATTTTCACGCAAGCCGTTTTGTCAGGGTCCTCTGCACAAGATGGCTGCTGAAGGTTGATCTTCGTTGGATCAAAGGTCATGTTGGCATGGAGTTCGGCGACATCTCGAGACCTTGACGCACAAACACAAAGAACACACACACACACACACACACACACACACATACACACCATGAGTAGCGATCTTGCAGGAGAGGGAAAGAAT
>JAODXP020000008.1:28834560-28844560 GCA_027497455.2 Sardinella longiceps | reverse complement strand
GACCAAGCCATAAAATTCCTTATGTCTTCACATCCTTACCTGCACATACTTCTGCTTGAGAGTCTTTTGCTTGTTGCCATGGTAAATGTACACCGCTCCCTTGTGGTCATTCTCCAGCGGCGAGCCAATCACCACGTCGGCCGCACCGTCCAGGTTGAGGTCCGGAATGGCGGCGATGGCCGTGCCAAAACGGGCACCGCAGGGCTCGTTCTTCATGGCGGTTTTGTTGTGAGCGCAGACCTGGGGCTCTGGCTTCAGGGTCATGTCCAGCTCGAACTTGCCATCCTACGAGACAATCGAGACAGACAGCCATGACACAACACTACCAACAATAAGCCAGACTGTGAGTCCTCTTCTCTGGAATGGTGAGAGGAGTTCTGAGTTCTACTAGTAAAGCAAGCAGTTGGGGGTGGGTTTTGGATGAGGGTAGTGTACATTTCTATTGCAAACATTCCAACAATTCAATTCAATTTGATTTCATTTATAGAGCACCAAATACAATACAATTGCTGCACTTTACAAACAGTACGAGGAGTAAAAACAGATGATACACTGTGAGGACATTTGAATAAAGTCATGGCGATCAGAGAAAGATTATGTACAAAAGCTTTGCAGTGCCATGATGTCAGGCATTTTGACATGATCTACGAGCCAATCTTATCCCTTCTGATAATACAATATGAATCGATGCTCATTAGTCATTAGTCTGACTGAAATATAGCAGGATGACAATGGTTTCCTGGACCATATCCAGACCACAATGTACCACAATGAGCCCAGCTGTTGTTCAACTGTTGTTTCTCTTATAGTGTCAGACTATTATGTTTCTGGTTAAGAGACCATTTCATATTGAGTGCTGTTTAGTTTAGTCAGGACTTGAAATTAAGTGCCCCTTTGTTTACAATGTAACATCACATGCTGAATATCTGCATTAGTCAACTAGCTTACTAAGTGCATTTTGTGTTGTACTATAAGTTGGTCTAATTTCTTCTACATTCCATTACTGTAATATATAGTTTATCTGAACATACTAAACATGATCATGACTATTGGAAATTACTGTAGTTTTACTATATGATCTGAACATCTAAGGGTTCAACTCCCCTCTTCAGTCGTGTGGATCTGTTTGAAGTCGATCTACTACACTAAACTACATTCAACTGATCATCCCCGACCCCCCTGCCCCCCAACCCTATAATGTAAACCTGTCTCCACAAACGTCTCTAGAGATTTGGATTTTACCTCTTGCCCTTCGGACATACAGTACAGTCCGGCCTCAGAATAAATTAAAGTCAAGGGATTTACAGCAAACACATGCTTTCAATATGCGGCACAGAGTTAGAAATATACAGTGCATGAGACGTATTGTACACACTGTAGAGTATAAAGGACGTGTGTTTGTAAGGGTCATGTCTGGCCCCTATAGATGTATGTATAGTACTTGTTTACTTGAAATGTAGGACACAAAACCACATGGTTGGACTTTACTGGACAATTTGTGTACATATATGCTGCCTGTACACTCCTTAGTGCTGTACAATATCAGATACTTCAACCTTGTTATTTAATGTATCAATGTAACCGTGTCTTTGGCAGCTCTCAAACAGCAGTTTCATGACACTTCTTGAGTACTGTAGTACACCGAATAAACAACTGTATAATTTACGGTACACAATATTAAGATATTATTATTAAGTGTCCTGAATTGACTCAAGTCAGCTGACACATGGATACACACATCCCTCAACAACACACACACACACACACACACACACACACACACACACACACAGACACACACACACACACAAATATTACGCACTCACCTTTAATTTGAAGACATACACCTGGCCTTGCTCATCCCTCTCTGGCCCCATATACATGGGCGCTCCAACCAAGAGCAGGTCGGTGTAGCTGTCCATGTCCACATCAACTGTCTGCAGCACGCTACCAAAGTAGGAGCCAATCTAAGCAGGAGAAACACACATTTACATAGGCTGCTTTATTTATTGAGCTCATGCCATCAAAGAAAATTTGATAAAAGGACTGATATCCATAAAAGGTAAATAAATAAGTAAATAAATAAATAAATACATTTACTGTATTAACTCATATTAAAAATACTAATAACAATAATCAAATTTTGGAAGTACTACCTTAGACGATAGCCAGACACTGATAGTGTAGCTATCAATCGAACACAATCATTTAAACTGAAACCCTACCACAAAATATCAGCTCTTGGCCAGTCGGAAATTAATCACACTGATTGAATGAGAGACTGATGTGTATTTTGTATAATGAGTGTTTGTGTTTGAGATTGGGGGTGACGTGGGGTCAACAGACAGATGGCGGCGGCGGTGAGACCAACCTGTTCTCCCTTCAGGGTCTGAGTGATGGTGATGTTTTGGCCGTCGAAGCGGTAGATGGTCACACGACCAGTGTGGTTGTAGCGAGGGGCCCCGGTGATGTAGAGCATGCCGTCTGGTGTGCTTGCTGACTGCACGTCATAACCTGCAAGGATAATCACTGAGCTTTACTGGTAGCTGGTCCAGTTTTAATGCTATGGGTTGAATCTGGTTTTTATATGCAGTGACACAACTGTTAAAAGGCAACTTCAGTCATTTTCAACAAGAGCTCTATTGCTCAATACTGTAGACGCAAGACACTTTGGTCCAACCATATAGGTTTTATTGAACAGAGAATTTTTTAAACTGTGTTTTCGGCATCTAAACATGCTCCAAATATCACCACAAAAGCAATGTAACATCATCAGACACATTACAACACACCACTGTAGTGTTTATGACTACAAATGTCTGACAAAGTGGCTAAAATAGTGTTTTTATGCAGTGTTTATAAAACCGTTTTGTAAACAAACAATGTTTGGCTGCTTGCATAAACACACAGTTTTAACACTTTTTCAGCCAATTGTAGTCATACACAATACAGTTCTGTGTTGTAAGGTGTCTGTTGATACTTCATAGTTTTTGTGGTGACATTTAGAATATGTTAAGATGTTAAAAATACAGTTCAAAATTCTGCCCCATTGGGCTAGTTGTAAATGATTATTCTCTGGGCAACTATAGCACACAAGTTATTTACTAAGGAAAAAGTCTAGTTCCATAATATATGAGGTAATTAAGTCTACACTAATTATGTGTCTAGCAAAAATCTCTGATGAACACCAAACCAAACCACACACACACACACACACACACACACACACACACACACACACACACACACACACACACACACTTCCATCCCACAGAGCTAGTACATCTGTTTCTAATGAATCAGTGTTTTGGAGGAACTTTGTAAAACACCTTGTGTGTGTGCCTGTGTGTGTGTGTGTGTGTGTGTGTGTGTGTGTGTGTGTGTGTGTGTGTGTGTGTGTGTGTGTGTGTGTGTGTGTGTGTGTGTGTGTGTGTGTGTGTGTGTGTGTGTGTGTGTGTGTGTGTGTGTGTGTGTGTGTGTGTGTGACGGTGGCGACAACACAGTCCTAACTAATTTAACCACCATATAGAGCTTGTTTTATTCACCACCAGCTGTTCACTGTGCTTACAGTCAGCATTCTTCCCCATAAAAAAAGATCACCATATGAGATTAAATAACACCATTATGGCTCAAACACTTTCCCTTTAAGGCTCAGGGACCAGTAGCTAGGCTATGCAACACCAGGGCCCTTAAAAGGGAAAAAAACAGGGTGGTGAAAAGTGGGCCTATTTTAGGTCCAGGCTGTCGGCCATTTTGGTTTGGGTGTCTGTTTATGGCCTGCACACCAGAACCCTAACAGTGTTTAGACTGGGGTCACGATCCACTTCAGATTAACAAATGAGAGGCCACTGTCTTGCTCACAAGAATGGAATGGTCCTAATGGAAAGTCTGTTCATTGTTTATATGCTCTTCCATTGCAACGCAACACAACAGTAGGCCTTAGTCCACCACACAGTCAGTGTGAAGACATTATTACACGTAGTTCAGACACATACCTCAACCTAATGTGACTGCATATGACATCAGGAGGCAGTGAGACAAGGACCGGTCTGGATAAGCCATGCACTGTCATCATCCATGTACTGTTGCATCACAGTAGTGTAGGCCCAGAGCCATCTTTCTATTGCTCTGTGTAGGCCTAATAGTGAAAACAGTATTTCACTGGGTTGGGATCTGAGGTCCTCAAACTTTATTGGACCCCTCATGGAGCAGAAAGAATTCCAAGGATCCCTCATAATTGTGACAGAAATTTAAAGGAATGTTCCAGAGTGAATCAACCTGTAGCCCTGTTGTTTCACATTGCTAAGTGCTGTTGATAGCTATCAGAATCACTGATTTTTGTACAACGAAGACCCAAATGGCGAAAAAGCAGTTAACGGCTTAATAGAAGCTGGCATATTAAACAAAACCAAATGATTTTGATACGCTGGTCTCTGATAGTGTTGGCTGCCGTTTTACTATTTGGCCTGATCATTGGTCATGGTCATTCTCATGGCTATCGACAGCATTTAGCAAGGTGAAACAACCGGGCTATGGATTAAATCACTCCGGATTATTCCTTTAACCACATAGGCTTATATCCTGTTGTTCTGTAGCAAGCTTTTTCATGGACCTTCTGGCAATGCACTGTGGACCCCTATATTACTGTAATAATGCTGTATATGGACTTCACTGGCATTTCTAAATATCTCGTCCATTTATAGAATTTAGTCTCACCCTCACACAGTGTCATCTGGCTATATGTGGTATTTCCAAAAATATGACACTGTGAACGTCTGACATGATTTGGACATTGTTTTTTAAACCACTGTTGTGGTTTTATCCCGGAAAAGGGGTGAGGAAAAGGTGTCAGCCAGGTCAGTTGGTCGTAGTGCCCTGTACTCACCGACGTAGCCTGCCAGGCCTTCGTATCTCTCCTCCAGGGGGTTGTGGAAGGTGGTCCTGGGGGGCTCCACGGTGACTCCGTCCTGCTGCATGACTACTGTGCCGTTCCAGTCGAAGGCCCCCACCGCCCCGAGCATCAAGGCCTCCTGCCACACAGGAAGCCGCACAGAAACCAGACAGGAAGGGGAGGGTCAGTGCAAAAGAGTAAACACATTGTAGGGGAGGAGGCGAGGAGGATGGGGAGGGGGGTGAGGAGGGGGGCCAAAGGGGAAATGCTGCGGGACAATGTGCTACTGGTATGAAGAGTTGCATCAGGCAAGGAGAAATGGAACTGTCTGTGTGTGTGTGTGTGTGTGTGTGTGTGTGTGTGTGTGTGTGTGTGTGTGTGTGTGTGTGTGTGTGTGTGTGTGTGTGTGTGTGTGTGTGTGTGTGTGTGTGTGTGTGTGTGTGTGTGTATGTGTGTGTGTATGCATACAGTATGTGTGTGTGTGAGCATGAAGAGGGCGTGCAGTTAGTTCCATTCACTCAAACAATCAAACACTCTTATGTACTTTCACCAATTCTTCAAACATGGTTGACTTACAGCAAAACAATTCGACAATAGGAACAACGTGTGTGACCTGAGTGGTCTAAAATTAATTTCATTTTAACCCTCTGACCCTCCTCACAATGACCATATAAGCCTAAACTGACTCCATATCAGTCTTGAGCGTTTCATGACTACACACACAGTCACTACACAAGCATGCAAGGGTCTCTAGATCGCGCTATCTCAATGAGTGCTTCATGGTCAGGTGTGTGGGGTTAGAGAGCGCCAGCAGATTGTGTTTACAGATTGCGTCCACTGATGAGGACACAGGAAATGCTACCCTTGTTGACTCGTGTGAGTCAACAATTGCCCAGGCCAGCGTTTAAGGAAATCGTATGCTACGCTGGACACAATGCATGTCCTTAGAGGGCTTTAAAGACTCTCTCTTTTTCTCTTTCTTTTTTTTTTTTTAACTTTATTGCCAGCACATAACTTACAGGCAAACACAACCACACAATATACTAAGGGCAACTCTAGTTTCTTTTTAAAGTCAAGAATGTCAAATTAGTTTGCAGGGAAGGTGAGTCAGCATTCTGAAGGGCATGTGGGTGTATTACTTATGAGAAAAAGATAAGAAAGGGGATGCAGTTTAGTCAAAACTCATTTGAGCATTTCCAGTGATAAGGATGCGGCTATTGATAAACAACACGTATCACTACATGAGTAACAAAAATTATAGAAACGTTTTTCATGAAACCTCCTCAAATGCTTAAATTTCACACAATCTTTGACATCTAAATGACTCATTATATTTTATCCCTGGCAAGGATATGACGAAGTTAGGTTATTAAATTATCTTTGAATTAAATTGCCCATTTATTCCAAGAAATCCTGAAATAAAGCAGCTCACTGCTGATGGCACAAGGATGACAGTTCAGCTTTTAGTCATGGGAACATGTTGAGTAGTGCCATTGATTTGTGCTATACCTATTCATGTGATCCACCACGTGTAACTTACTTTCGAAGCATGGGCGCTGAACCCAGCCTGGGACATCTCCATTTCAAAAGACGACGTGTGTTTGCCAGATGTAGCTGCAAAACAAACATAAAAAAACAAACTATTGTTGTCTGACTTCCTGTTTTTGGTCTCATCACAAAGCCTGAGGATTACAGTTTACGTATGCCCACGGAATCCATCAGTAGTAACCCTTTAAAACACACACACACACACACACACACAACCATTCACACACACATCTGCTGTACTGTATAACCACTGAACTTGCACTACTAGAACCCCTGGGGACACAGTGATGGACTGGATCCAAGACAGCGCCTATAAACACAGGTCTGTGTATTGTGGGCACTCAGGACTGAGCCCTGGCCTTTCTCACCCCTGTGGGTTTTGCCTATTTGACTTTGAATCCCCCACTAACGTGTTCGAAGTTGTATTTCTCTGGGCTTAAAACAAACAACCTCTCGCTTCCTCCCGCTGAGAGATCCACCCCCAGCTCTCCCACAATGGATTTCGAAACACATTAAATTCGCTTGATAAATACACAGCCTCTGCAAAAGAAAGGGAATTTTCTACAGAATTTGGAATTGAACCGTTTTTCGTATCTTTATTCATGAATGTTGGTTCATGGCTGATGCTATCAGCAGGAAATGTGAGGCCGTGAAGCAGAAAGACACACCAGGAGGTGCAAGAATTTGTGTGAGAACCAAAGCAAGAGGGTTCTTACCCTCTAGAGCGAAGATGCGGCTGCCGAGGGCGTCCACAATGGTAAGCAGCGCTACCTCATCGGATACGTTAAAGAAGTGATCGCCTTTAGGTATGCTGGCAATCGATTCAATCTCTTCAATAAATGTCTTCACCTGCTCAAGGCTTTTGTTTTGCCTGTTGTAATCACCAAGAACCTTGAGGGAGAGAGAAAGCAAAAGAAATATCTTAAAGCTACACCATTGATGGACTGGTATTTTTATCCATTGGCATCAATGTTTAGGTCAATATGTTTGAGATAGTACCCAGATATAATATATGAAGCATTCTGACTACATAAGACACTGTAGTCTCGTATAAGTCTGCAATTTCAGGTAAAACAACAGCATGGTGTTACTCGGTCTTTGGTATTTTTTGCCCTCAACGGTGCCTTCCAGGCAGCACTGCCTTCAAGGCACTACTCCACTCAGTTTAGGGTTAGGATGAGGGTTGAGGGGGTTAGGGTTAGGAATAGGGTAAGGGTAGTGCCTTTTAGGCTGTGCTGCCTGGAAGGTGCCGTTGGGGGCAAAAAACACCATTGAGCGTGTTACTCTAACATGGCCCAGTTTCATGATTTCATTTAATGGTTTCACCTTTAGAACAGAACTCTACAATATTACTTTCCATCTACTATTGTCTAGTGCACAACAAGCACGATGAGCAATGAGCAACATCTCCCGTGGTGTTGAACACAAGTTCATGTTTTTGGAATCACAGACTCCACTGTTTAGTTTGTGGTAGAATCAAATAATGGCTTGACACAACTGGACTATATATAGCTGTCTGGAAAATCAAGCCTACAGACAGCTTTACAGCAGCATTTTATGACTCCCCGTGTGACAACTGACATCAAGTGGACACAGGAGAACCCTAAATCAAAGCTCTGTCACGTCGGTGAAATGCTATTTCCTTCATTTTTACAGCAGATTCTCAAGCACAGGACGCGGAAGGCATAAGCGAGATATGATAGTTGTCTTACTGCAAATATGCACATTAGAGTATATGGGTCAGTTCATGTGTTGCCCTGTGTTGGTTTGTGTGTGTTTGTGTGTGTGTTTGTGTGTGTGTGTGTGTGTGTGTGTGTGTGTGTGTGTGTGTGTGTGTGTGTGTGTGTATGTGAGAGAGAGTCTGTGTGTGTGTGTGTGTGTGTGTGTGTGTGTGTGTGTGTGTGTGTGTGTGTGTGTGTGTGTGTGTGTGAGTGTGTGTGTGTGTGTGTGTGTGTGTGTGCGTGTGTGCGCAAGTTAGCGTGGTGGATACTTACAGCAATAGAGAATCTTTCAATACCATCTTCCTCGCAGTCATCAATGACCTTTTGCAGTCTGTAGTTGTCATGTGACTCGCCATCCGTAACAATCACCATGACCTTCTTGGCATCTGGGCGGGCACCCCTTTCTGGTGTGAAGGCCTGTTCCCTGTGTGTGTGTGTGTGTGTGTGTGTGTGTGTGTTTGTGTGTGTGCGGAGATGGGTGGGGGGTGGTTATTCATCAGAACTGTACAAAAAAGTATAAACATATTCCTCCGGCAATTCAACAATTTTCATCAACAGTGCAACAAATATCACACAATTATGTGTGAAAAAGATTTGATAAAAGATCCCAGTAAAATGCTGACAGACTGAAGGCGAAAGACTGAATTAAAGACTAAATGATAACGTGTCACCGCAGAACACAGGAAACACACACACCGCCTAGCACACCAACTTTCTCACAATGATATTACATCATCTCTTCACTGAACAGAAAGTAAATTTAGTCTGAATTTAGATATCCTGTGCTAGCCTACTGTACCACAGATCTACATCAAGATGAAGGTCTGACAAAATTACATTGACAGGGGGATGGATAAACACTTGTCTTTCAAATCCCTGTGCAGCCAACAGGATAGTGCGAGCACCATAGATAGATAGTTACCTATAGATAGATAGATAGATAGATAGATAGATAGATACAGTACAGACCAAAAGTTTGGACACACTTTCCCATTAAATTATTTACTTTATTTTCATGACTGTTGCCTTCAGTGACAATCTACAAAATAAACAAAGTTATGAATGAACACGTGGCATTATGTACTTAATAAAAAAAGTGTGAGATAACTGAAAACATGTTTTATATTCTTGTTTCATCAAAGTATCCTTTTTTTGTTTTGATAAGTGCTTTGTCCTCTTTTTATATTTGGATGAGCTTAAAGAGGTGGTCACCTGAAATGGTTTTCCAACTGTCTTGAAGAGTTATTCATTCCCACACACACAATCTCACACTTTTTTGTTAAGCACATAATTTCATATGTGTTCATTCATAATTTTGACGCCTTTAGTGAGAATCTACAATATAAATTGTCCTGGAAATAAATTAATGGCATTGAATGAGGGGTGTGTCCAAACTTTTGGTCTGTACTGTAGATAGATAGATAGATATACCTATAGATACAGTATGCAGTCTCCTATTCTGTGGCTAGTACCACCAATCAGAGCAAATGAGAATTCTGCTCTTCACGATGTGATTGGACCAGCCAGTCTTGGGTTTCCAGCCCACAAGCAAACAGAGAGTCGCTAGGCTAGACCATCCCTGGCTGCACGTTACATTTGCTGCCACAAAGAGTGTCTAGTGTAGTTATTTTTTAGGCTAACTAGCCTACTTGATGCTATGATTAAGTTACTGTAAGTTATTTCTGTGTGGCCTTACTATACCTTGCTGTATCAATGCCCAGTGCAGTCATGGTCTTCAGGCCTGTGCGCTGTGGGATCAGTCTTGCATGTTTCAGAAGGTCGTTGGTGTTGTCAAACGTGCTGAGGTTAAATTCGTGCCCCACGTTGTCTCCATATGACA
>JAODXP020000008.1:28786077-28829460 GCA_027497455.2 Sardinella longiceps | reverse complement strand
ATACAGTTTCTTTTGCCAGTGTTTTGTAAGCCTGGATGAGTTTCATGTCTTCTTTACTTCTGACTATCTTGCAATCACCTTTCTTTTCAAACATCCTACTGCAGCTATCTGACAGATCATCCATGTACATTATACATAGATAAAACAGGAGACAGAATACTACCTTCATGAACACCATTGGATACCTGAAAAGGCGTGGTGATGGCACACTCATATTCGACTTGTATTGTCTGATGGACGTACCAGAAAACTACTAGTTTCAAAAATAATATTCATGGTTAATTCTATCAAGACCATAAGAGGCATTAAAACAGATAAGTGTAGTAGATTTATATTCCTTCTTCAGATTATGTCCCTATAGAAGGCTGGTACATGAAAATCACTTCAGATGCATAAGGGAAGAATCATTTGTGCATATGTGACACTTCAAAATTAAAATCATGCTCTTCTGAAACCATGGGTAGAACAAGGCATAAATAATTGGATTAAACAAAGAATTAAGGAAAAGAAGAATCATTGTGTAATTTAACACACTATCAACATTTAAACTGTGGATAAATTTTGCCATAACACTTGAACTGTAATAAGGCACAACACACAACAAAAATACAAACACAAGTATTCCCAGCACTTTTGCAGCTTTTCTCTCAGATCGTTTGGGCACTTGTCCATTTTTGCTGGGATTTGGATTGACCTGATTGTTATTAGCTGCCCTGATGGCTTTAGCATGTCTCTTGGCAATGACAAAGACTTTAAGATACAGTATCAATATGATGGAGAAAGGCAATGCAAACACCACCACAAAATCAATCCAAGACCAAATCTCACTCACATCAACATCACACTCACTTGGACACAATATCTGTGTCTGAGTGAACAAAATATGGCTGTAAAGAAGACTAAAATTGTACATAATTGAAATCACCCAGCTTAGTAAGGCCACAATGACAGCGAGCATCACCGTGATATATTTAGAATACAGAAAGGGATCGCTCAGAGCCAAATATCTGTCCACTGCAATGAGAGCTACACAATGCACTGATGCACAAGTCAGATGGAATATAGAAACATTTAAAAATACACAAACAGATATTCCCAAAATCCAACATGATTCTATCATCAAGGCAAGTGGCATGACAAACATTCCCACCATAGAATCTGTCAGAGCTAAGGAAAGAAGAAGCACATTAGTTGGGGTATGCAGATGTTTGAAGTGACACACCGATACTATGACAAGAAAGTTGCCAAACACAGTGATTATAATAACAAGTATTGCAAATACAGTGAAGAGCACATATTCTGGAGTAACTGTTGCTGTTCCAACACAAGAAACGCAATTGCCCTTAAGGCTGTGATTGCTGAATCCAAATGTGTTTTCATCCCTGCGTGTTGGTTCAGTGATGAGCTCCTCGGAAATGAAATAGGAATCCAAAGACATGATCCGACTCCTTGTGGATCAAACCTTGTTGATTGGTATTTATACTCTTTTAAACAGACATTCGTATTCACACAAACAGGTATTACATTGACACCCCCCCACACCACCACCACCACACCACGATAGATAGATAGATAGATAGATAGATAGATAGATAGATAGATAGATAGATAGATAGATAGATAGATAGATAGGTTTTGAATCAAGTACTCTGATGATATTTTTAAACGGTAATATGATGTGCACCATAAAATGGCACATATGTTGGCTATTATTCTTGACAAAAAGGAAGGTTTTATTCCAACACTTTTATCCCAAAATTTGTGTTGGATCAACACTCAAAACCTTTGACTTACTGGTATCTACGCATCTGACTTATTATGAAACTTGTGTAACACGAATGAAACACTTTATAAATTGAGGCTATTTGTCTTTACTATTAGCTTTTGAAGGAAAGTGGCAGTGTGATAGCTATAGTCTCCGGATGTTATCGCCAAATCGCTGTTTTAGACCATAAAAAAGGCTCAAAGTAGGCCCTCACTTTGTTGATGGTACAATTCATTCATTCATTCATTCATTCATTCATTCAGTCATTCATTTATTCATTCATTAAGCTTCTATCTCAAATCACAAAGTCCATTTTAATCAGACAACTATCAGACAGACAACAAATATGTGTTTTGGAGGAAAATATTGCAGTTTGGATGAATAGAGAGCAGTCTATTTTCTAGATATGTCTATGATTCTTTACATATTAACAGAAATGTAGAAAAAGAGACAGGGGTATTTGCATAATTGTTGTTTTACAGTTGATAGGACTACCATTAATATGGACTTTGTGTGATTTGATATAGAAGCTTAATTTAAAGGGGAAGTTTTTAGTATAGCCCCTTTTTTACAGTGTCTAGGATGAAATAGAATCATCGACACCAAAATTGGGATGATTTCTCCTGTCTCTAATATTTGGCTCATTTAGAATCTCCCCTTTTCTGCTTCAGAATTCGCCTTATTCACCTGGAACGTTCTAAAGACGTTGAGGGGTACACTTCAGGGGTACACTCGGCTACACCGTTGCTACACAGCCAGCTGTCATGGCGCCTCACTGTTGTGTGCTGAAATGCACATCCTCAAAGAGGAAAAACCATACCGTGGGCAGACTTTCCACCGTTTCCCAAAAGAGCAGGCACTTCGTTTAACTTCCGTACACCTCAAGCATCAAATTACGTTAAATTACGTCAAAATGGCCGCCAGGTGAATAACGTGAATGGCTTGCTTTGTGTATGTCTGATAATGTCCTTAAAACAACCTTAAACCTTTATTTTAAAAATGTGCTGCTCACCAAGTGGTAAGTGGTGTCCTTTACAGTTTCTGTCACGTTTTATCTGGTATTTTGAACATTCTGAAACATTTTTTTCTGCGTAGTAATACTAACTAGCACAACAAAAAGACAAATAAAGCTGCATAGGAATTGCATTTCGCTATGATAATTGTTTTGGAACATCAACGGATCAAGCCATGGTGCAAGTAGCCAAGAACTCTAGACATACCCCAGCAGTAGCAAATTGATTTGCTCAGCGGGTACATCTAGCTATCAGCTATAGGGAAACGTTGTTGTATTCAGACATCGGCAGGCATGAACTGGCCATAGGGAAAACAGGGGAAATGCCCGGTGGGCCGATGGCCATTTTTAGGCCAGTGCTGTTACAGGGTGTCCACGTGATAGTAAAAAAGATTAAAACACAACTTGACTTGGTAGTAAATTTCTCATCACCACTTTAAAAAAATATCAGTTTCCCATTTGTGCTGAAGATGTATTATAACATCAACTAATTAAAAACTATACACATTCTAGCAGGACCTGAATCAGAGTTAACAGAGTTAACTTGCCACTATTCTATTTTTGAGCAAAGTGACCGTGTAACGTGTTCTCTCAAATGTCTTGCAACCTGCTTGTGACAGCGTACTGTAGATCAAATTACAGTATGCGCATATATTGGTTTATCTCATATTGAGTTATTATGCAGGCTATGTATGTGCTTGCCTGAAAATAACATTTGCGTAAAGAAGTGCAAAAGTGTAGGCCACTGAAAACGTGCAGCTCAGCAAGGCCACAATGACAGTGAGCTTCACAGTGATATACTTAGAATACAGGTAGGGATCACTCAGAGCCAGATATCTGTCCACTGCAATGAGAGCCACATTATGTACAGATGCACAGGTCAATTGAAATGCAAAAAAGTTGACAATTGTACAAACAGAAAAACCCAACATGATTCTATTATCCAGAAAAGTGCCATGACAAACATTCCCACCATAGAATCTATCTAATGTTACTGTCTCAACACCAGAAACACAATTGGCCTCAAGGCTGTGATTACTGAATCCAAATGCTTGCTTTCTTCCCTGTGCATTTGCTTAGTGATGAGCTCCTGGGAAATTGGAAAGGAATCATGATTGGACATGATAGGACTCATAGTGAATCAAATATTTAGTTGTTTGGTATTTATGCTCTTTTAAACAGACATTATCCTGCCCCCTGCTTTTGTTTTATGTAAAATTATGATGTCATCAAGTATTGTAAACCGAATCTAAAAATAGGTATTGTATTAAGTTATTAAGTTGTTCTTAATTACAATTAGTAGGTCACAATAATAAGCTCACCTCCACTGCTGAGGTATTCATGATGGATGATATTAGTACATAAGTTGTACTAAATAACATTTTTTTAAGGTTGTTCTAATGTTGTTTGTGCCCTATCAATGGCCTTGGTGGGGGACACTTACATAAGCCAGTATTTGAAGTTTCATTGGAAGGTAGTCTTTGGTATTTTTTGCCCTCAACGGTGCCTTCCAGAGTGCGCTGCCTTCCAGGCACTACTCCACTCAGTTTAGGGTTAGGATGAGGGTTGAGGGGGCTAGAGTTACCTGACGTTCACACTGCATTCGTCCGTTGACGGACGACGGGGGAGGGGTCTGACGGAGGGGGGAGTCAATTCTCGCAATCCTGAATGGTTTGACGGATCCGTCGCCAGCTAAAAAGTTGAACATTTTTCAACTTTT
This sequence comes from Sardinella longiceps, assembly GCA_027497455.2. Classification (NCBI taxonomy): domain Eukaryota; kingdom Metazoa; phylum Chordata; class Actinopteri; order Clupeiformes; family Clupeidae; genus Sardinella; species Sardinella longiceps. The sequence continues at coordinate 28,824,963 of JAODXP020000008.1, read as the reverse complement.
TGACGGACGCAACGGAGCTGTTTTGACGGACGGACCCACAATGCATTTCGCGAAAGCTCCATTCAAAGTCAATGAGATCAGTCAACGGACGGATGCAGTGTGAAAGCCCTGTTAGGAATAGGGCAAGGGTAGTGCCTTTTAGGCTGTGCTGCCTGGAAGGTGCCGTTGGGGGCAAAAAACACCATTGAGCTATTGAAGATAGTTGTGGGTAAAAAAAAGAAAAATCATACCATGCTAGATATTTGAGAGAGATTACTCCAGCCTACCCTTTATCCTGATACAGTTTATTTTATTTTTCAGATACAGAGCATGCATAAAAATTCTCTGTTATGAAAGCTTGACTGTCAAATAACAGTTGGCTACTGATGATGAGAGAAAAACAGTCCATGAAAATATAGTGAAAATTATATTTTGAATTTATTATAATCTCTGGTTCATACTCTTTGTTTTGCAAATAAATTAACATTAATTGGTGAGACTGTACAATGTGATTGCTATTTTTTATTTATTTGTTCATTTTCTCTCTTCTTTTTTTTTTAATAAAATTCAGCATCTGTGGAGCTCTGAGATAAAAAAAAACCCCACATAGTCCTGCCTGGTGTCTCTTCAACATGTCTACCTGTTTTTCCACTCCAAGGTAAAACCATCTATAATTAACACATAGTTTTTTTCTGGTACACAAACTTACATACATGATTAATACAATTTAAATCCTTCCCAGATATACAGCAGTTTTAGAATAACTTCTCAAGGAATTGGATCCAGTGAGTCATTCTTCCAGGTGTCATGTAGCACCACCTATTGAGAGACAAAAAAAAAAAAGAAAGAAAGAAAAGAAAATCTTAAGATTTTGAGTGTTATCCGTGTGATAAATTTTTCGTAACTGATCCGTTAGAGTCTGAAACATTGGGTGTCTTGACACTTGGTACGCACATAGCCAAGTACAACAAGTCATGGTGAAAGCGCATATAGTTTCTTTTGCCAGTGTTTTGTAAGCCTGGATGAATTTCTTGTCTTCTTTAGTTCTGACTATCTTGCAATTACCTTTCTTTACATGAACCAAACATCCTACTGCAGCTATCTGACAGATCATCCATGTACATTATACATAGATAAAACAGGAGACAGAATACTACCTTCATGAACACCATTGTATACATGAAAAGGCGTGGTGATGGCACACCCATATTCGACTTGCATTGTCTGATGGACATACCAGAAAACTACTAGTTTCAAAAATGATATTCATGGTTGATTCTATCAAGACCATAAGAGGCATTGAAAACAGATAAGTGTAGTAGATTTATATTCCTTCTTCAGATTATGTCCCTATAGAAGGCTGGTACATGAAAATCACTTCATCTGCATAAGGGAAGAATCATTTGTGCATATGTGACACTTCAAAATTAAAATCATGCTCTTCTGAAACCATGGGTAGAACAAGGCATAAATAATTGGATTAAACAAAGAATTAAGGAAAAGACAAATCGTTGTGTAATCTAACACATTTTCAGCGATTAAACTGTGGGTAAATTTTGCCATAATACTTGAAAAGAAATAAGGCACAACACACAACAAAAATATAAACACAAGTATTCCCAGCACTTTTGCAGCTTTTCTCTCTGATCTTTTGGGCACTTGTCCATTTTTTCTAGCATTTGGATTGACCTGATTGTTATTAGCTGCCCTGATGGCATTGGCATGTCTCCTGGCAATGGCAAAGACTTTAAGGTACAGTATCAATATGATTGCAAAAGGCAATGCAAACACCACCACAAAATCAATCCAAGTCCAAATTTCACTCACATGAATATAACACTCACTTGGACATAATATCTGTGTCTGAGTGAACAAAACATGGCTGTAAAGTAGACTGAAATTGTACATAATTGAAATCACCCAGCTCAGTAAGGCCACAATGACAGTAAGCTTCAAAGTAATATATTTAGAATACAGAAAGGGATCGCTCAGAGCCAAATATCTGTCCACCGCAATGAGAGCTACACAATGCACTGATGCACAAGTCAGATGGAATATAGAAAAATTTAAAAATACACAAACAGATATTCCCAAATTCCAACATAATTCTATCATCCAGGCAAGTGGCATGACAAACATTCCCACCATAGAATCCGTCACAGCTAAGGAAAGAACAAGCACATTAGTTGGGGTATGCAGATGTTTGAAGTGACACACCGATACTATGACAAGCAAGTTGCCAAACACAGTGATTATAATAACAAGTATTGCAATTACATTGGAGAGTACATATTCAGGAGTAACTGTTGCTCTTCCAACACAAGAAACACAATTGCCCTTAAGGCTGTGATTGCTGAATCCAAATGTGTTTTCATCCCTGTGTGTTGATTCAGTGATGAGCTCCTCGGAAATTAAATAGGAATCCAAAGACATGATCGGACTCCTAGTGGATCAAACCTTGTTGATTGGTATTTATACTCTTTTAAACAGACATTCGCATGATCCTGCCCCCTTTTTTATGCAAACAGGTATTGCATTAACCCCATGTGCTTTCATCCCTGTGTGTTTGCTTAGTGATGAGCTCCTGGGAATTAGAATAGGATTCATGATCGGACTCCTACTGGATCAAATATTTTGTTGTCTGGTATTTATACACTTTTAAACATTCTCACTATCCTGCCCCCTGCTTTTTTCTTATGTATTATGATGTCATCAGGTATTGTAAACCGAATCCAAAAACAGGTATTGTAAGTTGTAAGTTATTAAGTTGTTCTTAATTACTACAGATAGTTTTAGTAGGTCACAAAAATAAGCTTACCTCCACTGCTGAGGTATTCATGATGGACAATAATAGTAAGTTGTGCAAATTTTTGTTAAGGTTGTTTTAATGTTGTTTGTGCCCTGTCAATGGCCTTGGTGGGGGACACTTACAGAATATAAGCCAGTATTTGAAGTTTCAGTGGAAGGTCCATGATTTTGTTTCATTTTTGTGCCTAAATTGTGTACCCATTTTTGTGCCTAAATTGTGTACCCAAGCTCACACTTTATATTTATTTTATTTTTCAGATGCAAAGAATGCATAAAAATTCTCTGTTATGAAAGCGTAACAGTTGGCCACTGATGATGAGACAAAAAAGGCCCATGAAAATATAATGAAAGTGATCATCTCTGGTTCATACTACTTGGTTTGCAGATAAATTAACATGAATTGGTGAGAATGTACAATGTAGTTTGCTATTTTTAGATAGATAGACAGATAGATAGATAGATAGATAGATAGATAGATAGATAGATAGATAGATAGGTACTGTAGATAGACCCTTTTTAAAAAAATGGGAAACATAGGACTGGGGAACATAACATATAGGACCTGGGGATAACGCTTTCTAATGTGTTTATGCTAGGAAAATACCCCCCCCCCCCCCCCCCCCCACACACACACACACACACACACACTCACACAAAAAGAAAAAAAGCAAATAAACAAAAAAAACATTGCAGCAGTTGAAAAGCATTCCGAGAATGCATACATTACAAGACAGTGGTGTCACTGATGCAATATGAATTCCATATTGTGTCTCATCACCAACAAAATTTAAGTAGCCTATCTGTTTTGCATCCTAATACCATTCAGACAGACACTTCCTACCTTTGAGGAAGCAATGCCAAATACAACTGAAAAGCTTGATTTATGTATGTACTGAAGAACTGAAGAACAGGGGCAAGGAGAAACTCCCTTCACTTACTAATAATTAGTTTTTAGGAAGAAACCTTGTACAGATCCACGCCTCATGGGCTCAACCCACTTGCCCGGGGCCTAGTGAAGTATCTGCAAAGTAGGTAGCCTGATACATGAATTGACCATGGTTTACACGGAGTAACAGCATGAATACAGAATGTTGTTGAGAGTTACTACAGTAGATGGCAGGAAAAATATAGTTTGTGGGACAATCAGGTAGAAGAGTCAGGGGATGGAGTCAATAGTTTGGTGGCACTTAGATAGAGTTCATTGGGCGGAGGTCGTCATTTAGGTAGTGATCATCAGGGAGGCCAGCAAGGTTGGATCCACCATGGGGCCTCTGGGAGGAGCGGAAGGCTGGTCCTGGTATATGTCATGTACTGGGTTCACAGGAATGACACTGTATTAAGTGATGCACCCCGGGTTATTATTGATGGGACACCGGATGTGTAATGTTCAGTTATGAGTTGAGATGAAAGTAAACGACACGCTTTGAAACGGTCTCCTGTTGATTTAATTCAGTACAAGGTTTAATCCTGATAAATGTTTAACAGGTTAGTGTAAACATAACATTGGCGACGAGGATAGTGACTTTGACGACGACGACGCGTGTGAAAATTTAATTTGTTTAAAAGAAGAAAATTTGACGGACGATGGATAACGGAAAAATCCCAAAGTTCGAGTGCTTCACTGACCCAGCCACGCTAGGCAGGCGTTGGACGAGGTGGCTAACCTCATTTGAACTTTTTGCTGATGGAAAGGGACTTATTGTGGCAGCCGACGCACCTCCAGCTACTTTGCAGCGTAGAAGGGCTTTACTTTTGCACCACGCCGGACAAGATGTCCAAGACATTTTCCTGACTTTAGCCAACAGAGGGGGGCCAGCGGACTATGAACTAGCAGTGGCAGCCCTGAACAACTATTTCGTGCCGAGGGTGAATGTTACATTTGCGCGGCAAGAATTCCACACTGTCACCCAGAAACAAGGGGAGACAGCTCAGCAGTTCATCACCAGGCTACGGCAAGTGGCGAGAGACTGCGCCTTCGGAGTGGACATGGAGAACCAGATAAGGGATGCGGTGATGGCGAGATGCTCTTCAAGCTACGTACGTCGAAAGCTACTGGAGGAAGGACACGATCTCGATCTGGAGCGGGCCATAGAGGTGTGGGAGCTGTGAGAGAGAGTGGAACAACAAATGTCTCTGCCACAAGATGGAGCTGCTGAACCGATCAAGGTTGACACAGTTAACCGCATCGCGCCTAAAAGCGGGAATGCTAAATTCAACAAAAAACAGACACCACGTAAGTCAGAACAGTGTTGTTATAGATGCGGAAATTCTGGTCACTTTGGCAAAGACGCTAGCTGTCCCGCTAGGGGGAAAAAGTGCCATAAATGTGACGGCAAGGATCACTTTTCCAAAATGTGTAAGACTAAGAAACAGTCAGTCAACAACGTCACAGCCGAAGCTGAGTATGTCTTCATAGTCCAAGGCAGCACACCGTCGAACAGTTTGAATGTGTGCCTGGGGGGAGTGCATCTTAACGTGCTGATTGACTCTGGGGCCACCTGCAACATAGTAGACGAGGGCACATGGGAGAAATTAAAAGAGCAGAACATCCAATGCCAGTCGTATGTAGCAGGGGCAGAAAAGAAGTTGTATGCATACTCCTCTACTCAACCGCTGCCGGTGAAGGGGGCATTTAAATGCGAGGTGACTATCGGAAATGCGAGCGAGCAAGCTGAATTCATAGTCATACAGGGACATGGAGAGTCTCTGTTAGGCAGGGAAACTGCCACGAAACTGGGAGTCCTACGAATTGGCACAGACATAGCCGCAGTGCAGGACCTGAAACAGTCCATGAAATCACAGTACCCAGATGTCTTCCAGGGCGTAGGGAAGTTGAACACTAAACAGGTCAGTCTCTACGTAAACCCCGACGCGCAGCCAGTGGCGCAGCCCTTACGGCGCATTCCATTCAATCTGAGGGGACCTGTGGAGAGAAAAATCAAAGAGCTGTTAGACATGGACATTATAGAGGAAGTTAGCAGACCGACCCCATGGGTCAACCCAGTAGTGGTGGTGCCAAAAACAAAATCAGAGATAAGGCTGTGTTTAGACATGCGCATGGCCAACCAAGCAATCGTGCGGGAGCGGTTCCCCATACCAACAGTGGATGAAGTTCTGCAAAGCATGAACGGGTCCAAAATTTTCAGCAAACTGGACTTAAAGTGGGGCTACCACCAGTTAGAACTGACCCCAGCCTCCCGCCAGATCACAACATTCGCCACACACAATGGAATCTACAGATACAAGCGACTGCTCTTCGGCGTGTCTTCGGCCAGCGAGCAGTACCAGCATGAAATTGCCTCTGCGCTCGCTGGTATCGAGGGCGTCAAAAAAATCTCGGACGACATCATAGTGCACGCTGCAGACTCAGAGACACACCACCAGCGTCTGCAGGCTGTTATGAAACGGCTACAACAATGTGGACTTACCTTGAATGCTGACAAATGTGAGTTCAGCATTGTGAGGGACCAGAGCCAGCCAAGCAATGGGAGCGCAGAAATAAGTTTTAAATAAATATTTATTTTTCCATAAATTAGATATAAGAACTTAAATGAAGTGTTCTAGGCCTAACAGAACAGAACTGAAAATCAAAAGATAAGGAAAACGTAACACAACCAAACACAAAGAACTGACCTAACAAAATGACACACAAAGGGAACATATATACTTGGTTGATCAGACCAATTAAACACACAAGGGAAGACTAACAATACACAGCTAGCTTAACATGACAAACATACAGACAGTGGCCATTCCAACATAAGCTTAAAGTAATCTAATCATAAATCAATAATATAAGTAATCATAAACAATATCAATCATGAGTAACTAAACGGAAAAACTAAATACTAGTTTCCTCTCCCCCCATGACAATCTTACATGGGTGGACTCGTCCATAGGACTCTTAACGTGACATGCTTCCGTCACAGACTCTTTTACGCGAATACCGGAACACAGGAGAAAACTCTGGCTCTTCAAACACACGCACTCAGTCCCAAACAACGTAAACTCAAAGGAAAGTGAGTACGCAAACAAAACGGGGAAACTGTGTGCATTAAGGTTTGTAATGTTAAATAAAGCGCAAGATGCGAAAATGAAACTAAACGTGTTGTGGTTTTTGTAGCGCTAGGATTGAAGATGGTTATTGCTAAATGATACAAACAAACAAACTGAAACTGCATGGGAAACATGTATGAGAAATGTTAACGTGCATAACCAGAAATTATATCAAAAGGAACAAAGAGGGCTGAGATGCGCCTAGCTTATAGTTATCAGTGTAAATGTTTGTGTTGTAATGTTGAGGCCAGTTTAGATGTTTCATGTGCGGCTGCAAGACTTTGTCCATGTGCGGCTGCAAAAGTCAGTCGGGAGAGTCTTCCATGTGCGGCCGCGAAAGCCGGCCGTCACATCTCCCCCCCCTTCTGAGCCTGGGCTGGGACAGCCCAGAAGATGGTCGTCTGGTCTCATCCCAGGAGAAAGATGACAGGACCTGATGAGGCTCAAGAGTACCTTGGTGTTGCAAGCCTGCACCCACAGATAGTTGCTGATATGGGTGGTGGCTCGGTATCCGGACAGCTCTGCTGGACCCAAGGGACATATCGCTCCAAGGCCGTCCCTTGCTCCCAACAGCTACGCCCACAGCAGCCGGCATCATAGCCCTTGACGCTGCACTGGGACCATGGTCCTTCAGCCAGACCCACCACTCCGAAGGCACTGTATGCAAGTGTTGTAGATGGATGGTCATCAGCACGTCTCCCGCCTTTAAGAGCTCCAGCCTCCATGAAGACACCTTCCGGTCAGCAGCAGCTTGGATCCAACTCATCAGGTGCAACCGTGCGAACACAGGCTTACCGGTCCATCCTGACCTCTGCCCTTCATCTCGGCTGCTCCTCTCGGCCCATTTTCTGCTGCATCTTTCCAGTATCTGCTGGATGTGGACATGTTGGTCATCCATGGCGAGGAAAAGTAGACGAATAAAAATCCAAAAATTTGAAAAAAATGCAGAAAAAGAAAAACTGCGCCCCCTACTGGATGATCCCACCGCTGCCACCACATGTGAGGGACCAGAGCCAGCCAAGCAATGGGAGCGCAGAAATAAGTTTTAAATAAATATTTATTTTTCCATAAATTAGATATAAGAACTTAAATGAAGTGTTCTAGGCCTAACAGAACAGAACTGAAAATCAAAAGATAAGGAAAACGTAACACAACCAAACACAAAGAACTGACCTAACAAAATGACACACAAAGGGAACATATATACTTGGTTGATCAGACCAATTAAACACACAAGGGAAGACTAACAATACACAGCTAGCTTAACATGACAAACATACAGACAGTGGCCATTCCAACATAAGCTTAAAGTAATCTAATCATAAATCAATAATATAAGTAATCATAAACAATATCAATCATGAGTAACTAAACGGAAAAACTAAATACTAGTTTCCTCTCCCCCATGACAATCTTACATGGGTGGACTCGTCCATAGGACTCTTAACGCGACATGCTTCCGTCACAGACTCTTTTACGCGAATACCGGAACACAGGAGAAAACTCTGGCTCTTCAAACACACGCACTCAGTCCCAAACAACGTAAACTCAAAGGAAAGTGAGTACGCAAACAAAACGGGGAAACTGTGTGCATTAAGGTTTGTAATGTTAAATAAAGCGCAAGATGCGAAAATGAAACTAAACGTGTTGTGGTTTTTGTAGCGCTAGGATTGAAGATGGTTATTGCTAAATGATACAAACAAACAAACTGAAACTGCATGGGAAACATGTATGAGAAATGTTAACGTGCATAACCAGAAATTATATCAAAAGGAACAAAGAGGGCTGAGATGCGCCTAGCTTATAGTTATCAGTGTAAATGTTTGTGTTGTAATGTTGAGGCCAGTTTAGATGTTTCACTGTGCGGCTGCAAGACTTTGTCCATGTGCGGCTGCAAAAGTCAGTCGGGAGAGTCTTCCATGTGCGGCCGCGAAAGCCGGCCGTCACAAGCATGGATCGCTTAGTCTTCATGGGAGTGCTGCTGACTGACAAAGGCATCGGACCTACGGCGGAGAGGGTCAGAGCGATAGCTGAGGCCAGAGAACCGGAAAACGCATCGGAGGTGAGAAGCTTCCTGGGTCTAGTGAGCTACAGCAGCAGATTCATCCCAGGCTTCGCGACGGTGGCGGAACCTCTGCGACGGCTGATCCAAAAGGACACAAAGTTTGAGTTTGGCGATGAGCAGAAAAAGGCGTTCAGTGAGCTGAAGGCATCACTGGCAAAAGCAGGGACACTGGCCTACTTCGATAAGGATGCACCCACCCAGGTCATCGCGGATGCGAGCCCAGTCGGACTCGACGCTGTGCTCGTGCAGCGCCAGCAAGGTGAGATGGTGCCGATCTGCTATGTCAGCCGTAGCCTAAGTGACTGCGAGAAAAGATACTCTCAGACGGAAAGAGAGGCCTTAGCTCTTGTGTGGGCTTGTGAACGGTTGCACCCGTATGTGTATGGGCGACAATTTGATCTTGTGACCGACCACAAACCACTCGAGGCGATCTACAGCCCTCGCTCTAAAGATGGGTGTTGCGGCTACAGCCATACAACTTCAAAGTGGTGCATGTGGCCGGCAAGCAAAACATTGCTGACTCTCTGTCTAGGCTGATGGGGGAAACTGCCCTTCGGGGGAAACACACACACGAAGCAGAGGAATATGTGCGGTTCGTCGCGGTGAACGCCACCCCGAAGGCACTGACAACGAGGGAGGTAGAGGAAGCCTTAAGGACCGATCAGGAGCTGATAGAGGTGAGAGATGCCTTAAAAACCGGACATTTTCAGAAATGTATGCCTTATGCATCTGCCGCAGCTGAATTGTGTGTGATAGGCTACATAATTCTGAGGGGCACACGCATCGTGCTGCCCAGGGCACTACGAGCGAGAGCGCACGAGGGACATTTGGGCATTGTGGGCATGAAGCAGCACCTCAGGAGCAAAGTCTGGTGGCCAGGGATTGATAAAGCCGCAGAAAAGTACTGTAAGGATTGCCACGGGTGTCAGATCACAGCACGTCCAGGCGCACCCGAACCACTCAGACCAACAGTGCTTCCCGATGGGCCATGACAGGCTCTGGCTGTGGACTTACTGGGGCCATTACCATCCAAACACTCAATCCTCGTTGCGGTGGACTACTACAGTCGCTACTACGAATATGAAGTACTCACCTCCACGACAACTGACAGGATCATCGACAGCCTCGAAAACATGTTCAGCAGACATGGACAATGGGCCACAGTTCATATCCGATGAGTTCCGTGATTACTGTGCAGAGAAGGGGATTGAGCACCACAGAACAACACCGAAATGGGCCCAGGCCAACGGCGAGGTGGAGCGCCAGAACAGCTCGCTCATGAAAAGAATCTGGATCGCGCAATCTGCCGGGCTGGACTGGCAGAAAGAACTGAGGCGATATGTCACTGTGTATCGGGGAATTGCGCACAGCACCACAGGCAAAAGCCCCGCCGAGCTGCTGTTCAATAGAAAGATGAGGGGGAAACTTCCTGAGATTACCCCATCATTCATGGACTTTGAAGTGCGAGACCGAGATGCAGAACAAAAACAACAGCACAAACTCTATGCCGATGACAGGAGGAACGCTGAATACTCCGAGGTGGCGGTGGGAGACAAGGTGCTGTTAAAACAAGAAAAGGTGAACAAGTTCAGCACAAACTTCAACAAAACTCCACACACGGTGGTCCACAAACACGGCAACCAAGTGATTGTCGAATCACCTGAGGGAGCTCAGTATAGCCGTAACACCACCTGGGTAAAAAAGTACAACCTGCACGAGACCAGAGAACGGGAAGACACCAGTGAAACAGCTGACCCCGCGCAACAGCTGGCCATGAACTCTCGTGACTGTCCTGCTGTGCCAGCGGTGCCGGATGCACCCGCGACACCTGTCTCTAGGCCTCAGAGGCAGCGGAGACCTCCCGAGAGACTAAAGGACTTTGTAATAACCTAATTCCTCTGCAGGTCAAGAGTATTGGAGTGGGGAAAAGTAAATGGACTGTTCTAGTTAAACTGTTATGTTGAAACGGACAAATAGTGAGTAATCGGATAAAGAAAGGAAAATACAATGGTAAATGAAATATAAATGCAATGGTTAATGAAAGCATCTGAGGGAATATGCAATGGTTAATGAGATGTTATGGTTCATGAGATTTAAAAAAAAAAAAAATGCTTGGAGTATTTGAAATCTGGAAAGGTTTGCTTGTTTGCTTGTCCGGTTACCTTGAGTTCTGATCTAAGTAAAAGGGGGATGTCATGTACTGGGTTCACAGGTGTGATGTATGTGCCTAGCACTGATTCCTTGTATGTATGCCACCCATACCACTAGTTGGCACTGCGCTGCCACTGTTGCATTGATTGACAGTAAACAGTAAACTAATTGAGTTCTCACCGTAAGGACGTGTCTGAGTATCTCTTATAAGGTTAATCTAAAGTAACCCACGAGACATAACATTATTGGCGACGAGGATAACTTTAGATTTCCCGAAGTGTTTCCGCCACGGTATTGACTGTGAGTGGAGGAAGAAAAAGTTTTGTAGCGGTGGAAAGTTGGCTAAGACCTACACGCCTAGCAAGAGGGGGGTGAATGCTAACTGAATGAAATGGCTGGCTACGGATTCATTGGACACTTAAGCGAGTTCGACGAAAACGTGGAGCAATGGACAACCTACGTGGAGAGGTTTGAGCACTTTGTATCAGCAAATGAGATTGAGGAAAATAAAAAAGTAGCGGCTTTACTCAGTGTAATGGGTGCTGTAATGTACGGACTTTTACGCGGCTTGATAGCTCCTGATAAGCCAGGGACAAAGTCTTATAAGGATGTTGTGGATGTGTTACAAGCGCATTTTTCTCCGAAACCGATTGTTATCGCGGAAAGATTCCGTTTTCATAAACGAAACCAACAAGAAGGAGAGTCAGTGACGCAATACATTGCAGTCATTAAAAAGCTTTCGGAGCATTGCGAATTTGGCACACACTTGCTGGATGCACTGAGAGACAGGCTCGTTTGCGGACTGAATGCAGAGGCAATTAGTAGTAGCGCTCACTTTCCCGAAGGCAGTAGAGATTGCCGTGTCAATGGAGACTGTAGCACGAGAAACACATCAGCTAAGTAACGCGCTGAAGGTGAATGCATTGGCAGTGAATAAACAGCAACACGTTAAGTGTGCACGCTGTGGAAAAACAAGTCAGATTGTTATTTCAAAGAACAAAATTGCAACAGCTGTGGCAAGAAAGGCCATATATCAAGAGTTTGCAGAAATAAAGACAAGGATAATGAAAGGAAAGTGAAACCCCAAATCAAAAATAGGAATAAAGTGCACCATGTGGAGGCAAAAGAAGGGTCCAATAGTGATGGTAGCACAACTGACACAGAACTGAGCTTGAACATGGTGGCTCAGAAGGGAAATTTGTCACACATATGTGTTAAACCGAAAATTGAAGGAAAAGTTACTGAAATGGAGTTAGACACAGGCGCGGCAGTTAGTCTGATATCAAGAGACTTGTATGAAGAACTGTTTTGTCACTTGCCTTTGTGCCCAACTACCATAATGCTGAAGACATACACTGGAGAGATGATTTCACCAGAGGGAGTCATCACTGTTAATGTGAAAATGAACAAGCAGGGGGCCAAGCTACCACTGTATGTGGTTGAAGGGGCTGCACCCCCACTTTTCGGTCAAGAATGGTTGAGAAAAATACAGATTGACTGGCGGGAAATTAAAACAATTCGTGAAGAGACACTAGAGGGAGTGCTGCAAAGGCACAGTGGAGTCTTTAAAAAGGAGCTGGGAACTCTGAAAGGCATTGAAGCTGCCATAGCTTTGAAACAGGAGCACCAACCGCGTTTCTGTCAGGCAAGAGTCGTTCCCTATGCTCTCAGGCCAAAAGTGGAGGCTGAGATTGACCGACTGTGTGAAGAGGGCATCATCTCGCCTGTCAAGTTTAGTGAATGGGCAACTCCAATCGTGCCCGTTGTTAAAAAGAACGGTGACGTTAGGATTTGTGGTGATTTTAAAGTTACCATTAATCCAGCTCTGTGCGTAGAGAAATATCCAATTCCACGCATCGAGGATCTATTTGCATCTCTGTCTGGGGGACAGCATTTCAGTAAGCTGGACCTATCTCATGCATATTTGCAAATGGCTGTTGAAGAAAAATCCAGAAAATATCTCACCATAACTACGTCCAAGGGTCTGTTCTGTTATAACAGGCTAGCTTTTGGGATTACATCATCACCAGCAATTTTTCAGAGAGCCATGGACCAAGTCCTCCAGGGTCTTCCGAACGTCCACTGCTATTTGGACGACATTTTAGTCACTGGACAGGACCGGGCCCAGCATCTGAAGAACTTGGACGCAGTACTGGGGCGCTTGGAAGAATTTGGCTTGCGTGTACAGAAAGAAAAGTGTGAATTTTTCAAGGAGTCGTTGGAATACTTGGGCCATGTTATCGATGCTCATGGTCTACACAAATCTCCTGACAAAGTCAAGGCAATTGTGCAGGCTCCTGCACCTACTGACGTGAGTCAGCTTCGCTCATTTTTAGGGCTGATTAATTATTACAGCAGATTCATTCCAAACCTGTCAGCTATCCTCAGCCCGCTAAACGCTCTTCTGTGTAAAGGGAAGCAATGGCGATGGACACAAGAATGTGAAACAGCTTTTAAAGAGGCTAAACAACAATTACTCTCTCAAAGCGTGTTGACACATTATGACCCGCGACTTCCCATTCGACTGGCGTGTGACGCATCTCCATATGGGGTTGGCAGCGTCATCTCACACATTCTGCCAAATGGACAAGAGAGGCCCATAGCTTTCGCCTCAAGGACTCTGAATAAAGCTGAACGGAACTATGCCCAGATTGAGCGTGAAGCTCTTGGCATCATCTTTGGAGTTCGTAAATTTCACCATTACCTGTATGGCAGGAAGTTTACACTCTTAACAGACCATCGTCCTCTTACCACAATTCTGAGTCCTAGCAAAGCTATACCATCCATGGCCGCCGCTAGAATGCAGCGGTGGGCTCTTTTGTTAGCTGCTCACGACTACACAATCCAGTACAGAGAGGCCGCACGCCATGGTAACGCCGACGGACTGTCACGCCTGCCCATCCCCATAGCTCCAAAGGAGAAAAGTAGTGCTGTCAACAGTTTTCACATTAGACACCTGGAGGCCTTACCTGTGAACTGCAAAGAAATCTGCAGAGAGAGCAAGACAGATCGCATTCTCGCTCAGGTGGTGGAAATGGTGTCCACAGGTCGGTTTCCGAGAGTCCAAGAGGTAGACAGTACGCTGGCACCATTCATCAGCAGGAAGGATGAACTGACACTCCAACAAGGGTGCCTTATGTGGGGTATCCGCGTCGTCGTCCCTCCGAAGCTGAGGCCCAGAGTGTTGTCTGAGCTACACACAGGACATCCTGGTGTCGTCAAAATGAAGGCTGTCGCCCGCAGCTACATATGGTGGCCTGGTATCGACGCGCAGATTGAGCAGGTCTCAAAGACCTGTCAGCCCTGTCAGCTCACACAGAAAGCACCAGGACCGTCACCCCTCCATCCATGGACTTGGCCTGGATCTCCATGGCAGAGGATCCATGTCGATTTTGCTGGTCCTTTCCAAGGCCAAATGTTTATGGTTGTCGTAGACGCACACTCTAAATGGCCAGAAGTACACCTCATGAGTTCAATCACCACTTTCATGACAGTACAGGTACTGAGAGGGCTGTTCAGTCGCTATGGGCTTCCTGAAGTCTTAGTAAGTGACAACGGTCCACAGTTCACTTCAAAAGAGTTCAAGACATTCATGAAAAGCAACGGAGTGAAGCACATCCGCTCTGCGCCATTTCATCCTTCGACGAATGGCCTAGCAGAACGTTTTGTGCAAACATTCAAGCATTCACTGAAGCGTTCCGTAGGAACAGAGACACTTCAGCACAGACTGGACGCTTTCTTGTTGATGTATCGCAACACTCCGCACTCCACAACCAAGGAGGCGCCATCTACACTCTTCATGCATCGCAAGTTGCGCTCTCGATTCGACCTGATGAAGCCGAATGTTGCATCAGAAGTCGAAAAGGCTCAAGAAGCACAGTGTGCTCGCCGAGAGATTCATGCCAAGGCCAGGTCATTCAATGTTGGTGACAAAGTGTTAGTTCGAGATTATGGGAGAGGAGAGAAGTGGACGCCAGGAGTTGTTTCAGCCGAGACTGGTCCGGTGTCATACACAGTTGACACTGGAGCATCAACACACTGGAGACGCCACGCTGACCAGATGTTGGCCAGACATGCAGAATTGGATGCTTCCAGTCTAGAAATGCAATCGTCTCACACTCCAGCAAACCTACCTGTGTTGGAGGACAGCGCTTCTACACCGGCAACGCCGCTGTCTCCTGAATCCGTGAGTGTGTCATCACCTCAGGTAACTTCAGTGGAAACCAACACACACCCACCAGAGACTGGTAAGCGATACCCATCTAGGAGTTAGTAAACCACCAGTTCGTTACAGCCCTTAAGGCACTTAACATGGTGAAGACAGTTTCTTTATGGACACTTTAAATGAGAGACTGTCCAGCTGTATTGTTGCTAGTCTAAGGAGTCATGTCTCAAGAATAAGGGCAGAATAAACCCTTGACAGACTCAGGGGTTTGGGACAGTCTACTCCCAACCTCAAGGTTAGTGTGTGATGTATAAATGTAAAAAAAAAAAAAATGTTTTTATGACATGTTCATGGCTATGGGAAGAAACACATTTAGTGGGGAGGAGATGTGATGTATGTGCCTAGCACTGATTCCTTGTATGTATGCCACCCATACCACTAGTTGGCACTGCGCTGCCACTGTTGCATTGATTGACAGTAAACAGTAAACTAATTGAGTTCTCACCGTAAGGACGTGTCTGAGTATCTCTTATAAGGTTAATCTAAAGTAACCCACGAGACATAACAACAGGAATGACACTGTATTAAGTGATGCACCCCGGGTTATTATTGATGGGACACCGGATGTGTAATGTTCAGTTATGAGTTGAGATGAAAGTAAACGACACGCTTTGAAACGGTCTCCTGTTGATTTAATTCAGTACAAGGTTTAATCCTGATAAATGTTTAACAGGTTAGTGTAAACATAACAGTATATGGCTCCGGAGAGGTTGGTCGGCATCCATTGTGGGGTAGGGGATGATAGCAGGGAGGTAGGGGTGGATGGGGGGTTCAACAATCAGCTGGGATTATTGTAGTGTTTGGGGTAGAAGAAATAAAATGGTAAATGGACTGTATTTATATAGCGCTTTTCTACTCCTACGAGCACTCAAAGTGCTTTACAATGTATACCTCACATTCACCCATTCACACACCGGTGGCAGAGGCAACCATGCAAGGCACCAACCTGCTCACCGGGAGCAATCTGGGGTTAGGCATCTTGCTCAAGGACACCTCAATGGGGTCAAGTGGAGAGGGGCTCGAACCTGCAACCCTCCGGTTGCCGAACAGCACCTCTACCAACTGTGCCACCACCACCATGTTAGGCCAGTCCAGGAGGTTGGAACTTCATGACATAAGTGTGCCATACATGTCAGAGTGGGGCGAGAGGAGAGTAGAAAGAGAGTTGTACAGGATAGCAATTGTGCAGTAAATGGCAGCACTAGGCTATCGCAGCATAACTAACGTATGGTGTAAAGGCAGCTCACCAGCCCAGTAGGGATAGTCATTGGCCACCTTGCCCCAAAGAGGGGTAAAGAGAAAAGTCAGCCCTTCCCAAAAAAGCCCAAGGGGAGTGATGATATGCTATGTACCATCCTAACTATAGGAGATGTCAAAGAGGAAGGTTTTAAGTCAAGACTTAAAGGTATTGAGAGACTTACATCTGGTTTATGCAGAGCGTCGGGCTCCATTACAGTGAAGTGAATGAGAGATGTGTGGGATATTGCCAATAAACCATGTTATGTCTTTGTGGAGTCACAGGGTTTTTTTTTATGTATTTCTCATATTGTACAGCTGCCTATCATGATTTCAAGCCTAGTAATTTAAGTTGTTACAGTTTGCATTTATAGTAGATGAACTTTAATTCAGGTTAGGCAGCTGCATTTTAATACAAGTTGTTAGCGAGCTAAGTGGTGTTTCATTGAATGACAACCAGCTGGGTAATGTTACTGAGATTAGTTTAAATTGACAGACCAAAAATAAACAAAGATTACTGCAAAATATTAAGTTTAAGCGAAGTCCATAACGGTCCGCTCTAGTTAGCATATAGCTACGTTACTTGCTATTCACTTGAACTTACTAGTCCGTAGCATGCTAACTAAGCTCATGGACATATCAAAGTGTTTTCCAAAGCCCCGTTATTGTATTTATTGGTATCATGAATGATTATAGACAATATTATGGGGCATGGAATTATATCAATATTATATCGTAATTTATTAGGATAAAAAGTTTAACTAGTGACGCAATGTGACACGCCTACTTATGCAGACCGATTTGTGTTTGCTCCGATAGTAGCGTATTATGTTGCCTTGTCTTGGTCACTGATGAAAGTTCTTTGGTAGAGCCCTTTCTGCACCACAAGATGGTGATTCTCTCTCTGATTAGTAGAGAAAGTCTGGATGAGGGAAGTGATTGGACATTGCTCTCTTATGCCCACATTTACAGCTGAGATGTGCAAAGGATATATAATGCATACAGTGTTGTACAAAATTTGTAGAATGTTGGCTGGATGAATTTCTTGTAGGGAAATATTCAGTGTTAAAACCTTATCCCCTTTAAAGCATGTCCTGAACTGGACAGAGGCATGTGTTAGTGGTAAATATTGCGAGAAACTATGATTAATCTGATTCCATAAAACTAACAGGTTGACCTTGAATATTACCAAGTAGTTTACCAACTAGAGAAGCAAGGATGACATGGTACATTAGAGAAAGGTATGCTGAATGCTGACAGTGTGGCTTCTCCAAATAAGGGGGATGGTACTCAGCTCATGAATATGGCAGAAACATCTGCTTTACATTCTCAGCATTTGAAAAAATGTGTGTGGCGAAGTGACTGAACCCGTGCCCACATTCATGACTGATGTGGCCTTGAGCAGGGCATGTAGAATTATGCACAATGCTGTTCATAGTTCATACATATAGTTCTCTGTTAAAGGAACATCTTTGAGGACCGTGGTTTTCTATCTTTCTATCTTTCTACAGTCGCGGAACAGTAGAAAGAAAACCCCAATGATATTGTAAATTTTCACCAATTGATGTATGATGATGAGTTCAAACCAGAGATGATCATTTTCATGAGTTATGGTGTCTGATAAGCCGGTAATAAATGCAATTTCAGTGATATCTATTCAATATCTATCATATTTAAATCAATTTCATGGATCCAACACCCCAGATTAAATTTCCTGTCTATGTTGCAAACATCCATGAAACATCTAAGATAACGTCAAAGAACTTAATCAATACATCTTTATGAACTGCTGTAACTTCATTAAACATCTTTGCACATTACATTACCCCAATGTGAATTTGTTTTGAGGCCAAAGGAACCAGGAACAGTCATTTTCCTGAATTAAATTTGACTGACAAGCTGGTAGTAACTGCTAGTAAATCTTCACTAGATGTAGGCCTAATGATAAATTGAGCCATTTAATCATCGATGCACAGCTGGTAAATTAACCTAAAAGCATTGCCTGATATGCCTTTTAAGCCTCAACAACAGAACAGTTATAGTTTAACTTTTGTCATTCATTTAACATTCAAATTACTGCATAGCTTTCTCACAGACATCCTTCATGAACTGGTGTTCATTTTTCACATGTAAAATTAGTCCTTTTGTAAGATTAAGATGTTTTACATTTTCAAGATTTATTTTCATCTGAATACAATCATTTCAACATTATAGAATAGATTTGTCTCAGTTGAAGGCTTGTTACATGAGAAAAATAATTACTTCAACTGCATGAGGGTAGAGTCAGGGGCGCATATACGACACTTCAAAATGAACTTCATACTCTTCCGAAACCATGGATAAAACAGGGCATAAATAATTGGATTAAAGAAAGAATTGAGGTAAAGAAGAACTGGTGTGTATTTGAACATACTGTCAAAAAATTGACCCTTGATAAACTTAATCAGGACACTGTTTATGTAATAAGGCACAACACACAGCAAAAATACAAACACAAGTATTCCTAAAACTTTTGCAGCTTTTCTCTCAGCTCGTTTTGGCACTTGTTCATTTTTGCTGGGATTTAATTTAACCTGATTGTTATTAGCTGCCCTGATGGCATTGGCATGTTTCTTGGCAATAGCAAAGACTTTAAGGTATAGTACAAATATGATTGCAAAAGGCAATGCAAACACCACCACAAAATCAATCCAAGACCAAATTTCACTCACATCAACCATACACTCTCTTGGACATAGTATTAATGTCTGACTAAAAACGACATTGTAGTACGTAAAAGCAAAATTGTAAATTGCTGAAAACAACCAGCTCAGGGAGGCCACAATGACTGTGAGCTCCACAGTGATATACTTAGAATACAGAAAGGGATCACTCAGAGCCAAGTATCTGTCCACTGCAATGAGAGCCACATTATGTACAGATGCACAGGTCAAATGGAATGCAAAATAATTCAGAAAAATACAAATGGATGTTCCAAAGACCAAACATGACTCTGTCATCCAGGCAAGTGGCATGACGAACATTCCCACCATTAGATCTGTCACAGCCAAGGAGAGGATGAGCACATTAGTTGGGGTATGCAGCTGTTTGAAGTGACACACCGATACTATGACAAGGAAGTTGCCAAACACAGTGATTATAGCAACAAGCATTGGAGGTGTATTGGAGAGCACATATTCTGGAGTAACTGTTGCTGTTCCAACACAAGAAACACAATTGTCCTTAAGGCTGTGATTGTTCAATCCAAATGTGCTTTCATCCATGTGTGTTGGTTCAGTGATGAGCTTCTGGGAAATTGAATAGGAATCCAAAGACATGATCCGATTCCTAGTGGATCGGACCTTTTGTTTTATGGTATTTATACTCTATGACAACAGACACTCTCACTACCCTGCCCACTGTTTTCCCCTTTGGTGGTTAATCTAGCCTAATATTATAAACAGGTTTTGGCCTAGCAGACAGCATAAATGATTTCTTAATATGTCACAATGCAGGGCCCACTGTTACAAAATTGACAATTGGCATCCATTAAACCATTGTCTATAACAGGATAGTAATGGTAGTTGGAGTAGGATGTAAGTTGTGATTTGTACCGTCACTAGGCCTTCAACAATGTCAGTGTTGAGTTGTCTGGCACTTACACAACTCAGTGATCACTGAGACCATATGTGACCCTACACTAGAAAAGAAGTCACAAGACACAAACTTCAATATTATTGAACAAACTTCAAAGATATGAAACATGTAAAAAATAGTCAAATTGCAAATTTCTGCATAATTGGACAGTGTAAAGCCTATACACTCTCAAATTATTTCTTCATGTGCCGAAACTGCATTTGTTTAAAACTGCATTCATGTCAGCATTGTAATAGCTGACATTTTTAAGATTCCTAATGCTGATAAGGGATATTACATTTTACATATATGATGAACTGTTCTTTGAATCTTAGAAAAAATGCTAATAATCTAAATGTGTCATTTTATGGAACCAAAGTAACAATCAGTACTTTTACGTTTACAACCTAATTGAGCTATTGTGACCAATGATCAGGCCAAGAATAGACACAGATTTGTGCCCTTGTCCGAGTATACCGTGTTTGTTTGAATTTAAGGCTGAATCCTAATACTTTTCTTGCACCTTCCCCTTCCCCTAGCTCTCCCTGTTTGATTATTTCATATCCCTTGAATCAGAGTGATAAGGTGAGGGGGGTGAAAATGTTTGCAATAAAAAAAAAACCTAAACACATTGCGAATTCACATGAAGACCTTGACTGGGTGCAGTTGCCCCATTTACAGTTACAGCTGAAAGACAAAGGTGCCCATCTCTCATTTCGGGAAATTATTTGGCTCAATGAAGCTAAAAGCAGGGGTCTCAAACTCAAATGAATTGGGGGCCACTGCTGCCAACATCATCTGATTTGAGGGCCATGTCAGTGTTCAAGTATAATTAAGGTTAACACATACCATAACGTGTATCTTTTCACATTTCAATAGAGGTGTTTGTCTAGAATCTGGGGTTATAAGAAAAAAGGCATTCTGTATAACTTAAAATTAGCAACAATTTTATTAATTGTCATATTTTATGAATAATATATGCATGATATTCCTCTCTATTTCTGTTTTTGGTCTTGAAATGGCATTTCTAGCACCTGTACTAACAAACAAGCTGAAAACAACTATATGAAAAGAAATTATTTATTTTGGGATGAGGGGGTTGGAGACAGCGATGTGATGTGAAAAATGCCTATGACATCCTTCTAGCACCAGTGGAAAGGTCAGTTTTGCGTGATATGCTTGTGAGGTCTGTGATTAAAACTCAGAGAGTAATTTGACAAAGGCGAATGTGGGGGTGCATGTTGTGGGCCACTCTTAAGGGTTGAACTGTATTATTATTTTGACATCAAGTCCCGTGACGGAATTGTGCTGAACCTGGGCCTGATTTGGCCCGCGGGCAGGGACTGAGACCCCTGGTAAATGGCAGACCCCTGCCATTTGTGGCAGGAATAAATGGGCTTTGAAAAGATTAATTTCCCTGACCTGCCAGATGTCTGCCTTTGAGTTTCTTTCATTTGTGAAAAAGAAGAAGCTCTTGTCCTAAGCTTACTGCAGATTCAGGCATAATAACAGCTGTTTAAAATAATGAAAAGCAAGTGGTTCTGCATACATTTTTGCTTCAACAAGGTAGAAAAAAAGGAAACTACTAATTACAGAATTTAATTCAAATCTTTAATCCTGATAAATGTTTAACAGGTTAGTGTAAACATAACAGTATATGGCTCCGGAGAGGTGGGTCGGCATCCATTGTGGAGTAGGGGATGATAGCAGGGAGGTAGGGGTGGATGGGGGTTCAACAATCAGCTGGGATTATTGTAGTGTTTGGGGTAGAAGAAATAAAATGGTAAATGGACTGTATTTATAAAGCGCTTTTCTACTCCTACGAGCACTCAAAGCGCTTTACAATGTATACCTCACATTCACCCATTCACACACCGGTGGCAGAGGCAACCATGCAAGGCACCAACCTGCTCACCGGGAGCAATCTGGGGTTAGGCATCTTGATCAAGGACACCTCGATGGGGTCAAGCGGAGAGGGGCTCGAACCTGCAGCCCTCCGGTTGCCGAACAGCACCTCTACCAACTGTGCCACCACCACCATGTTAGGCCAGTCCAGGAGGTTGGAACTTCATGACATAAGTGTGCCATACATGTCAGAGTGGGGAGAGAGGAGAGTAGAAAGAGAGTTGTACAGGATAGCAATTGTGCAGTAAATGGCAGCACTAGGCTATCGCAGCATAACTAACATATGGTGTAAAGGCAGCTCACCAGCCCAGTAGGGATAGTCATTGGCCACCTTGCCCCAAAGAGGGGTAAAGAGAAAAGTCAGCCCTTCCCAAAAAAGCGCAAGGGGAGTGATGATATGCTATGTACCATCCTAACTATAGGAGATGTCAAAGAGGAAGGTTTTAAGTCAAGACTTAAAGGTATTGAGAGACTTACATCTGGTTTATGCAGAGCGTCGGGCTCCATTACAGTGAAGTGAATGAGAGATGTGTGGGATATTGCCAATAAACCATGTTATGTCTTTGTGGAGTCACAGGGTTTTTTTTTTTATGTATTTCTCATATTGTACAGCTGCCTATCATGATTTCAAGCCTAGTAATTTAAGTTGTTACAGTTTGCATTTATAGTAGATGAACTTTAATTCAGGTTAGGCAGCTGCATTTTACTACAAGTTGCAGGGCTACCAACTCTCACGCGACGAGCGTGAGACACACGATTAGCACTATTTACACACGCTCTCACCCCACACCCGCCCCCTCACACGCATAATTTTTTGGCTAGACCCCCAGTCAGACACGCAGCAAACAAGGTAAAGCGCAGAAGAGCGCACAGGTGGTGACATACACCAGCCACTGTCGATCACATTGGACGCACTTACAGTAGTTGCTGTCTGTGCAACATGTCATTTAATAGGCTTTATTTGATCACCATCTGGCAAAAGTTTTCAAACTTTCTCTGCTTCAATAGAGCAATCCCAAAATAAAAGGTGAATGTGAAATCTCGATGTGAATGTAAAAATTGAGAGCGATACGCATCTGCTGCTTCTTGAGTGATAGCTTACGTGACTCCATGTAAAATAGCCTGCCTATTCTTGCTTAAATTGCTGGAATTTCCATACTGATCTGGAATCAGAGATTCATTCCCGATCATGGCGAACCAAGAGGATCCTCGTCAGTCCGATCAAACACTACAGAAAGCGCATACCCGCTCATTTGCGCTAGACTAGAGGAATAAAAGTTTATCTCCGCATATTTAGTCCACTGATGCATCGCGCAAAAATTGCAGTGAACATAGGCAGTAAAGTTAACATTACTGAACAAATATCAGTGAATGTGGGCTACAATAATCCACAATAAATTTTTTTGATAGCCTTCATTCTGCAAGATTGGCTATTTCATCTGATATGAGGTCCACCTTTTTTCCTCCATTAGGCTACTTTGACAAAATCAAACGTGGCCATAAGATGCTCTACTTTATTATTTTATTGATGTCCTGTTACATCCTTTACCATGTTACACAGATTGCTCTTCTAAACTGCTACTGTATCTAGATTTGTGGGGAAAAATATTTTCCCTTTAGGACTAGACTACTTTCCCTTCTTAAAGTGATATCTGGGGTATTCACATTAACTCTCATCAGAGAACAGCAAATCTGGGAGAGAATGATTTGGTACCAGACAGGGCAGGATGTCATTCAGTTTGTTGTAATAGACATTTCACAGGTTTCCCATTTTGGTATTATGATAGGCCTATTTTACATTTCCTTAGACCCTTTAAAAAGCTTCTGTTAGGTAGGGAGCTGCTCTTGCTCCTGAGCTAGCCTATCTGTAGGGGACCCCAGTATTGCCTGATGAAATAGCACCAGAGAATATACTACATCCTGATAAATTTAAGATGGACTACAATTACTGTATGTAGCCTAATGCAACAAATTACAGCCAATTATCCAACAAATTAGACCATGTCAGGACCTACAGACCTTGCTCAGTTGAGGGATGTCAGGATAATTCTAGGGGCCTGGCACAAACAGGAACATATTTTAATACACTATTCTAATTATGAGAGCATTTTCAATACTGTAGCCTATTGTTTAAGCACCCTTATTTGTTGATCACAAGCTGAGTGCTCAGCTTTACTGATTTACTTGTGAAGGCCTAGCAAAACAGTACACAGAAATTATGAATCTCAATCACATGTAATTTAGGTAATGCATATCACCAGCATGCCACCCCAAAATCCACCAGATTGCAGGAAATCACATCAACGGAATGGAAAATTTCCCAGGGCAGGTCCCCAGCCCCCCATTTGATTGTATTGTGCATCCCCTGGAGGATGGTCCCAAAAACACCACAATGACGGGATCATTGAAAATCAGCTACAAATTTCTCACACGGGCCTACCACTGCACCCTCCTCCTTCGGTTTAGCGTGTGCCGGAATAATGGTGCCCCCACCCCCCAAAAAAAGAAAAATCTCACTCCAAGATTTTTTGAAAAGTTGGCAGCCCTGAAGTTGTTAGCGAGCTAAGTGGTGTTTCATTGAATGACAACCAGCTGGGTAATGTTACTGAGATTAGTTTAAATTGACAGACCAAAAATAAACAAAGATTACTGCAAAATATTAAGTTTAAGCGAGGTCCATAACGGTCCGCTCTAGTTAGCATATAGCTACGTTACTTGCTATTCACTTGAACTTACTAGTCCGTAGCATGCTAACTAAGCTCATGGACATATCAAAGTGTTTTCCAAAGCCCCGTTATTGTATTTATTGGTATCATGAATGATTATAGACAATATTATGGGGCATGGAATTATATCAATATTATATCGTAATTTATTAGGATAAAAAGTTTAACTAGTGACGCAATGTGACACGCCTACTTATGCAGACCGATTTGTGTTTGCTCCGATAGTAGCGTATTATGTTGCCTTGTCTTGGTCACTGATGAAAGTTCTTTGGTAGAGCCCTTTCTGCACCACAAGATGGTGATTCTCTCTCTGATTAGTAGAGAAAGTCTGGATGAGGGAAGTGATTGGACATTGCTCTCTTATGCCCACATTTACAGCTGAGATGTGCAAAGGATATATAATGCATACAGTGTTGTACAAAATTTGTAGAATGTTGGCTGGATGAATTTCTTGTAGGGAAATATTCAGCGTTAAAACCTTATCCCCTTTAAAGCATGTCCTGAACTGGACAGAGGCATGTGTTAGTGGTAAATATTACGAGAAACTATGATTAATCTGATTCCATAAAACTAACAGGTTGACCTTGAATATTACCAAGTAGTTTACGAAGCAAGGATGACATGGTACATTAGAGAAAGGTATGCTGAATGCTGACAGTGTGGCTTCTCCAAATAAGGGGGATGGTACTCAGCTCATGAATATGGCAGAAACATCTGCTTTACATTCTCAGCATTTGAAAAAATGTGTGTGGCGAAGTGATTGAACCCGTGCCCACATTCATGACTGATGTGGCCTTGAGCAGGGCATGTAGAATTATGCACAATGCTGTTCATAGTTATGTCAAAATCTGTGAATTATAGTTCTCTGTTAAAGGAACATCTTTGAGGACCGTGGTTTTCTATCTTTCTATCTTTCTACAGTCGCGGAAGAGTAGAAAGAAAACCCCAATGATATTGTAAATTTTCACCAATTGATGTACGATGATGAGTTCAAACCAGAGATGATCATTTTCACGAGTTATGGTGTCTGATAAGCCGGTAATAAATGCAATTTCAGTGATATCTATTCAATATCTATCATATTTAAATCAATTTCATGGATCCAACACCCCAGATTAAATTTCCTGTCTATGTTGCAAACATCCATGAAACATCTAAGATAACGTCAAAGAACTTAATCAATACATCTTTATGAACTGCTGTAACTTCATTAAACATCTTTGCACATTACATTACCCCAATGTGAATTTGTTTTGAGGCCAAAGGAACCAGGAACAGTCATTTTCCTGAATTAAATTTGACTGACAAGCTGGTAGTAACTGCTAGTAAATCTTCACTAGATGTAGGCCTAATGATAAATTGAGCCATTTAATCATCGATGCACAGCTGGTAAATTAACCTAAAAGCATTGCCTGATATGCCTTTTAAGCCTCAACAACAGAACAGTTATAGTTTAACTTTTTGTCATTCATTTAACATTCAAATTACTGCATAGCTTTCTCACAGACATCCTTCATGAACTGGTGTTCATTTTTCACATGTAAAATTTGTTTTCAGGGTGTCCGCGGGTTTGTAAAAAGTTGTAAAAGGTAGTAAATGAAATCAGGTCAAATTAAGGCCAGTAAAAAGTAGTAAAAAGTAAGAAGCGTCCTCTGACGAGGTAGTAAATTTTTGAGCCCCCATCCAAATGACGCTATGAATTTTTCAATTTGTTTAACTCACATCCATCCTAACTCGTTAAATTACTATACTTCTGTGGACTTAACCTACTGTATTATTTTGCGTTGCGAGTGGAATCTGAGTGATAAGCTGCAGATGATGTCACGCCTGCCTACCTCACGCGCGCTCAATCAATCTGGGTAGGCTACCTGCCAGATCTCTTCACAAGTTCGCTATTAGTTAATTTCAAATAAAGGAACCGTAACAAAGGCTATGAAGATTAGACGACTTGAGGTAAAAGGCTGTGAGTGAAACTGTCGCCACTTTTTTGTTGTCTGTCACGTCATTAAGGACTTAAACACCCATAAGGATAAATGTTGCACCAGAGACAGTGGGTGAAGCAGGTCATTGCCGATGAGAATATCCATCGAGACTATCTATCGCTGTCGCTAAACCCCTGTCGAAGCGCAAGAGGGGAGCCGCAAAACATTTTAAATTTTTATGTTGAATTTGTCTGTCATCTGTTAAAAAGTTCCCATTTAGAAATTACTTCCACTCTGTCTTTTGAGGCATAG
The DNA here is from genome assembly GCA_027497455.2 of Sardinella longiceps. NCBI lineage: Eukaryota > Metazoa > Chordata > Actinopteri > Clupeiformes > Clupeidae > Sardinella > Sardinella longiceps. The sequence continues at coordinate 28,797,963 of JAODXP020000008.1, read as the reverse complement.
CCTTCATGTTTTCATATCCGCTCACTAGTCTTTGCCTCGTAATGCCATTCATTTCGGTTACATTATCCGTCAAAGCCCCGTAAGGATCAAAACGATTTCAAATGAACCGTCATTTTTGCTAGCTAGCTTGACTTTGCAAATCACCAGTGCTATGAATGAGGCTAGATTTAAGAAAATATAGCCAAATAGCACGTCAGTAATGATTTTTTTAAAAAGTGTTTCAAACATACAGTGATTTTGAGTATTTCAAAGAAATGTGGAAAGATCACTGAAGCTATTGTCAGCATGCGCCTGTCTGTGCGCTGAATTGCGAATAGGACTCATGTGAAATTGAATGGGGAGAGGCCAGACGGCTCTCACCCAATCCTGTTCTCTTATGATGAGCTCCCGTGTAACCTTATATGTCCACATGAGTGATAAATATAAAGGTAAATAATAAACATATTCAGAACAATAATATATATGATCCTGAAAGTTAAAGTGTTAATGATGATGGGAGTATAGCCTAATACGGTGTAAGCCGTATCATAAGCAAGAATTCATAAGTAATTTAGGGGTGCTGCGAATGCAAAAAATGTTGATGGGGTGCCTTGAGCTCAAAAAGTTTGAGAACCACTGGACTAAAGCAAAAATAGATATTTCAGATTTTAGATGCATTTTTGTCATGAAGTGTCCCCGAACATGTACAGTAGGTTGCATAAGGAAAGAGAGAGGGGTGGGGGGGGGGGGGGATCCTATCCAGGCTCCTGTAATTTAGGGTATCTACCTCTACTGTATGTACTGTAATCAGAAAGAATCATCATGGGTTTTCAAACTTTGGCGGCATAGCCTAATATTGACAAACTACAAAAGCACTGAGAGAGCGCAGACCTCCGCCAAGGCAATGTGGACAAAGACACAACATAAATTCCAAATTGTGTTCTTGATCACTGATCGTACCAAAATTGTCTGAACATGTAGGATGCCACCGCCCCCAAAGAAAAAAAAAAAAGTGCGCTGCGAGATGTTGTGGAGGTAGTAAAAATATTGTAAAAGGTAGGAAAAAAGGTAGTAAATGGTAGTAAATTCAGCACCAGGATTCCTGTATATACCCTGGTTTTACATTTTCAAGATTTATTTTCATCTGAATACAATCATTTCAACATTATAGAATAGATTTGTCTCAGTTGAAGGCTTGTTACATGAGAAAAATAATTACTTCAGCTGCATGAGGGTAGAGTCAGGGGCGCATATACGACACTTCAAAATGAACTTCATACTCTTCCGAAACCATGGATAAAACAGGGCATAAATAATTGGATTAAAGAAAGAATTGAGGTAAAGAAGAACTGGTGTGTATTTGAACATACTGTCAAAAAATTGACCCTTGATAAACTTAATCAGGACACTGTTTATGTAATAAGGCACAACACACAGCAAAAATACAAACACAAGTATTCCTAAAACTTTTGCAGCTTTTCTCTCAGCTCGTTTGGGCACTTGTTCATTTTTGCTGGGATTTAATTTAACCTGATTGTTATTAGCTGCCCTGATGGCATTGGCATGTTTCTTGGCAATAGCAAAGACTTTAAGGTATAGTACAAATATGATTGCAAAAGGCAATGCAAACACCACCACAAAATCAATCCAAGACCAAATTTCACTCACATCAACCAAACACTCTCTTGGACATAGTATTAATGTCTGACTAAAAACGACATTGTAGTACGTAAAAGCAAAATTGTAAATTGCTGAAAACAACCAGCTCAGGGAGGCCACAATGACTGTGAGCTCCGCAGTGATATACTTCGAATACAGAAAGGGATCACTCAGAGCCAAGTATCTGTCCACTGCAATGAGAGCCACATTATGTACAGATGCACAGGTCAAATGGCTCGAAAAATAATTCAGAAAAATACAAATGGATGTTCCAAAGACCAAACATGACTCTGTCATCCAGGCAAGTGGCATGACGAACATTCCCACCATTAGATCTGTCACAGCCAAGGAGAGGATGAGCACATTAGTTGGGGTATGCAGCTGTTTGAAGTGACACACCGATACTATGACAAGGAAGTTGCCAAACACAGTGATTATAGCAACAAGCATTGGAGGTGTATTGGAGAGCACATATTCTGGAGTAACTGTTGCTGTTCCAACACAAGAAACACAATTGTCCTTAAGGCTGTGATTGTTCAATCCAAATGTGCTTTCATCCCTGTGTGTTGGTTCAGTGATGAGCTTCTGGGAAATTGAATAGGAATCCAAGGACATGATCCGATTCCTAGTGGATCGGACCTTTTGTTTTATGGTATTTATACTCTATGACAACAGACACTCTCACTACCCTGCCCACTGTTTTCCCCTTTGGTGGTTAATCTAGCCTAATATTATAAACAGGTTTTGGCCTAGCAGACAGCATAAATGATTTCTTAATATGTCACAATGCAGGGCCCACTGTTACAAAATTGACAATTGGCATTCATTAAACCATTGTCTATAACAGGATAATAATGGTAGTTGGAGTAGGATGTAAGTTGTGATTTGTACCGTCACTAGGCCTTCAACAATGTCAGTGTTGAGTTGTCTGGCACTTACACAACTCAGTGATCACTGAGACCATATGTGACCCTACACTAGAAAAGAAGTCACAAGACACAAACTTCAATATTATTGAACAAACTTCAAAGATATGAAACACGTAAAAAATAGTCAAATTGCAAATTTCTGCATAATTGGACAGTGTAAAGCCTATACACTCTCAAATTATTTCTTCATGTGCCGAAACTGCATTTGTTTAAAATAGTGCTGTCAAACGATTAAAATAATTAATCTGATTAATCACAAAATTTTACAATGATTAATCGTGATTAATCACTTTTAATCGCAACTCATTTCCTCCAGTAAGAATTTGGATGCAAGGGTATGTTGGATCCTTATTTTGCCCTGTAAAGGCCCTGATACTAGTAGTAGGTAATAGTTGCCTTTATTCTTCTCAAATGGGGCAACTCACACCTGTTCCCTACCCCCAAGGGTTCCCCAAACATGTTGTTGGGCAGTCAGAAGCTAAGCCATAATCTTTGTATAGTTTGACTTGATAGCTGAGCCATTTTCTATTTGAAATTGAACATAATAAATGCCATGAAAGTGGAACCATATCCATCAGGATTAATCTGAGTTAATTTTTTTAATCTGAGTTACATTTTTTGGATTAATCACGTGATTAATCAGTTAATTTTGACAGCACTAGTTTAAAACTGCATTCATGTCAGCATTGTAATAGCTGACATTTTTAAGATTCCTAATGCTGATAAGGGATATTACATTTTACATATATGATGAACTGTTCTTTGAATCTTAGAAAAAATGCTAATAATCTAAATGTGTCATTTTATGGAACCAAAGTAACAATCAGTACTTTTACGTTTACAACCTAATTGAGCTATTGTGACCAATGATCAGGCCAAGAATAGACACAGATTTGTGCCCTTGTCCGAGTATACCGTGTTTGTTTGAATTTAAGGCTGAATCCTAATACTTTTCTTGCACCTTCCCCTTCCCCCTAGCTCTCCCTGTTTGATTATTTCATATCCCTTGAATCAGAGTGATAAGGTGAGGGGGGTGAAAATGTTTGCAATAAAAAAAAAACCTAACACATTGCGAATTCACATGAAGGCCTTGACTGGGTGCAGTTGCCCCATTTACAGTTACAGCTGAAAGACAAAGGTGCCCATCTCTCATTTCGGGAAATTATTTGGCTCAATGAAGCTAAAAGCAGGGGTCTCAAACTCAAATGAATTGGGGGCCACTGCTGCCAACATCATCTGATTTGAGGGCCATGTCAGTGTTCAAGTATAATTAAGGTTAACACATACCATAACGTGTATCTTTTCACATTTCAATAGAGGTGTTTGTCTAGAATCTGGGGTTATAAGAAAAAAGGCATTCTGTATAACTTAAAATTAGCAACAATTTTATTAATTGTCATATTTTATGAATAATATATGCATGATATTCCTCTCTATTTCTGTTTTTGGTCTTGAAATGGCATTTCTAGCACCTGTACTAACAAACAAGCTGAAAACAACTATATGAAAAGAAATTATTTATTTTGGGATGAGGGGGTTGGAGACAGCGATGTGATGTGAAAAATGCCTATGACATCCTTCTAGCACCAGTGGAAAGGTCAGTTTTGCGTGATATGCTTGTGAGGTCTGTGATTAAAACTCAGAGAAGTAATTTGACAAAGACGAATGTGGGGGTGCATGTTGTGGGCCACTCTTAAGGGTTGAACTGTATTATTATTTTGACATCAAGTCCCGTGACGGAATTGTGCTGAACCTGGGCCTGATTTGGCCCGCGGGCAGGGACTGAGACCCCTGGTAAATGGCAGACCCCTGCCATTTGTGGCAGGAATAAAGGAGCTTTGAAAAGATTAATTTCCCTGACCTGCCAGATGTCTGCCTTTGAGTTTCTTTCATTTGTGAAAAAGAAGAAGCTCTTGTCCTAAGCTTACTGCAGATTCAGGCATAATAACAGCTGTTTAAAATAATGAAAAGCAAGTGGTTCTGCATACATTTTTGCTTCAACAAGGTAGAAAAAAGGAAACTACTAATTACAGAATTTAATTCAAATCTCTTTAAATTACACTAATGTATACACTAATTAACATGATAGTTTAACATAAGTGCAGTTGTGCATGACTTGAATTTGCTTATCGCTTATCTATGTTACATAATGTGCTTTCACAGTTTCTTTGCCAGAGCCCAGATAGAATATGCTGATACTGGAGGTGCACAGCCTGAAGGGGGAGTAAGGGTAACAGATGGACGCTAGAGGAGAGGAGAGAGGATGGTGTATTGGGAGCACTGGGATAACATGTGACTGAAGGCAACTGGTTTCTGTGGCTCACATGTCAGGTAGGAGGACCCCATATTTCGGGCTACAGAGAGAGATCGGTGCTGGCACTTTCACAAGTTAATATTTTTGTGTGGAAATTCTTGTCTTTTTTCTGTATGATGCATCCTTTTAACAAGAAATTAGAGTCACATAAGGAATGCCCTCAGCATTGACATACATGATAATCCATCAAATAAACAATAACCATTAATAATTATAAAATAAAATAATCAATAAACCTGAAATAAAATAAAATAAAATAAAATAAACATGAAAAAATAAAATAAACATGACATAAACAATAAACAATACAAAATCATACCACTAGATCATCCACATGCCAAGGCAAGTTCGTTTTTAAAAGAAATATAAAATATTAATTAAGTTATAAAACCTAATGAACATCAATGTCAGTATATTCATTCATACAGTATGCTCAGATTATGCACATATTTTCTTCCCTAAATTAAAAAAAATATATATATCACTTTAGTTGCATGAGAGAAGAATCAGTTGTACATATTTGACACTTCAAAATTAACTTCATGCTTTTTTGAAACCATGGGTAGAAAAGGGCATAAATAATTGGATTAAACAAAGAATTCAGGTAAAGTATAAGTGATGTGTAATTTAACACATAGTCCAACAATTCCCCTTGGATAAATTCAGCCAAAACACTGGCAACATAATAAGGCACAACACATAGTAAAAATATAAACACAAGTATTCCTAAAACTTTTGCAGCTTTTCTCTCAGCTCGTTTGGGTACTTGTTCATTTTTGCTGGGATTTAAATTGACCTGATTGTTATTAGCTGCCCTGATGGCATTGGCATGTTTCTTGGCAATAGCAAAAATTCTAAGGTACAGTATACACATGATGACAAAAGGCACTGCGAACACCACCACAAAATCAACCCAAGACCAAATTTCACTCACAGCAACAGGACACTCGTTAGGACACAGTTTCAGTGCTTCAGTGAAAAAACCATTGCAGTAAAGAATAGTAAAATTGTACGCCACTGAAATTGCCCAGCATAGCAAGGCCACAATAACAGAGAGCTTCACAGTGATATACTTAGTATACAGAAAGGATCACTCAGAGCCAGATATCTGTCCACTGCAATGAGAGCCACATTATGTACAGATGCACAGGTCAAGTGGAATGCAAAAAAATTCAGAAAGGCACAAACAGAAGTTCCAAAAACCCAACAGTCTTCTATCATCCAGACAAGTTCCAATGGCATGACAAACAATCCCACCATAAAATCTGCCACAGCCAAGGAGATGATAAGCACATTAGTTGGGGTATGCAGCTGTTTGAAGTGAAACACAGATACTATGACCAGAAAGTTGCCACACACTGTGATTATGATAATAAGTACTGCAGCTACATAGGAAAGCACATATTCTGGAGTAACCATGGCCGTTCCAATGCAAGAAACACAGTTGCCCTTAAGGCTGTGATTACTCAATGCAGATGTGCTTTTCTCCAGGTTTGTCGGCTCAGTAATGAGCTCCCGGGAAATTTGATAGGAATCCAAAGACATGATCGGACTCCTAGTGGATCAGACCATTTGTTGTTTGGTATTTATACTCTTTTTAAACAGATATTCCCAGTATCCTGCCCCCATTTTTTTCTTTTTTAAGTCGTCATGATGATGACTTATGGTGATAACTTTATGTTTTCAAAACAGGATTTAGCTTACCCTTGTAGAATTGGATCCTTGAGTGGCCAGTTTATCATTCCCACAGACTGAATGAAGCAACTATCTTAATTAACTATAATAGGCCTGCTACAGTAAATCACTGAGTTAGGTCTTTAACGTTAAATCTACAGTATTTAAACGAGAACAAAGCGATAATGTGCAATTGTGCAATTGTAAAATTGTAGCATATAAATTATAGGTTGTGCTTCTCAAAGCTTATTGAAGGCCTTCTCTCAGTTCTATGTTTAGTGGGTCTCACTTATGGACCTTATATGGACCACAGTTTCAGTGGTGGGTCGAGATTTGTTTTTGTCAAAATGTCTAAATTCCCACAAATGTGCATAAATTTTCTTATGATGGAAAGGTGCAAGAAATCAGACTTACCTAGATATTATTTCTTTTTTAATTGAAATTTTACATCACATGGGTATGTCCGAGTCAACACAGTATATTATTGGCCCTTTCTTGTTATTTATTTTAAAAATATGTATGAATATGAATACTAATTAATTGTGATGTCCGACATCTATTGTGTAATATTTTACTTCCTATGTATTACTGGCCTTTATGTGTAATACTGTTATTAATCTACAAAGTCCACATGCCCTGAAACAGCATCAGGTGTAATGAAGTGAAATGAGTCTTAAAGTCTTTAATGAATCTGGAAAAGCAAAACAGAAAACACAGAAGGATATGTAACCTGTATCTTTACGCAATCTGAAGGTAGTAATTCCTGGCTGGCTCTTAAATTTGGTGATAGGCCAGATAGGCCTACAGTGTACCCCCCAACTGCTAAGAAACCAATCAACATTTTTTAATGATAATTAGGAGAATTTTAGAATGCAGAACTGTTTCATTCCCCCCCCCCCCCCAAAAAAAATTGATGACATTGAATGCCATTAATACATTAAGCAAATACATTACACACCTACACATAATTCATAACCCCTTAACTCTGCAAAGCATGCGGACATAAGAATTCATAGAAATTACGGATCTACTACAGACAAAACTGTAATTAGGAGGATACAGAATAGCCTACTGAGGATTCTAAAATGGACGATGTGCTATGTAAGTCTTAATATTCTTCATGTCCAAGACCCAGCACCTGAGATAATACTAATGTTGGAAAGCAATGGCAATGTGTTGGAGTGGTCTTTGAGTACTTGGGACATTTCTTCCCAATGTTAAAATCAGATCTTACACTCATGAGACCAGCTGCCAGCATTGTACTCCTGAGCAAGGCTCTTAATAAAAGGCACATTTTTGTGAACAAATAAGCATTTGATGAAGGTCCGTTAGTTAAGGAGCCCTCTTGGGGTCTTCATCAGTTTAATAAATTTTCTGTTGTGGGCAGCCCACGGAGGTGACAATTAAGAGTCAAACATGGCGACAACAAGGCCAACTTCAGAAATCAAAAAGCTCATTAAACAGTCATGAAAGAACTGCATGCCACTGCAACCAAATAGCCCTGTTGATGCATTACATGTTAACTACTTTGGACAAATTACAGTATTTTCTTTTTACCGTATGTAAAAAATATGGGGGGTGTATAAAAAATGGGGGGATAAATATAAACAGCACTGCTAAAACGGTGCAGTAGTATCATTTGCACAGGCATTGCATTTTATTACACAGGACAACACCATTTCTTACAGTAATAAAGTATTATTATCAGTAGCGTAATGTCATATCATGTTTGACTTACTTTTACAATTTATCCATGCAGTTGGTAAATCCACACACAATAAGTTTTTTTTACTCTATGTGCAAGCTTTCGGTCAGATGACCTTCTTGAGGTGTTTTACTCTGCCTGAAGAAGGTCATCTGACCGAAAGCTTGCACATAGAGTAAAAAACTTATTTGCAAAGACTTGAGTGTGCAGATTTTTCTTTTCTTTTTATTGAGTTACTTGTTAATCCAGCACCTCAACAGATGAGCGGTGATCTTTTGTACTTTTTTATCCATACAGTTGGTGAAATGCCATCTGTAGCATTGTGTACCCCAGCATCATCAGTTCTGTGAAAAATATTTCTTTCCTAGTACTGGAAAAATTGTTATAAAAATGCCATCTGTAGCATTGTGTACCCCAGCATCATCAGTTCTGTGAAAAATATTTCTTTCCTAGTACTGGAAAAATTGTTATAAAAAAAAACTGTTTGAGTCCACATGTTGTGGAAAAACTGCTATTTAAATAAAAACCAGTGTTACGCACAAAGCACTGAACAATTCCCCGTACTTAAGTGCTTTTGCTGCCCACTTTCACTTTTGCACTTAATCTGTCCAGTTACAAATGCACCTCTTCACTGCACAATGTTCACTCCCAAAAGTCACTTTCAGTGATGAAAACACTGGAATTTCCTATTTCCTGTATTCACAGACATGCGGCCCATACTGTATGAGGCCTGAAATAAAGCATATTGCAAACCATTTCATGAAAGGCTTCAAAGAAGCCTAATCTAGCCACCAATAGCCACTAGTAACTGCCATTTCAGTATACTTTAAGATTGGAACAGACCAACCGATTATTAACTCCAACATTGATACGATGGCATGTCAGGGCCAGTCATGGGTAATCGTCGTTATGCATTTTTGGGCGACAGGTTTTTTACATTGTTGACACAATTACGACTACTGTATCAGAATGAAGACAACTGACAACTCAATCTTTAGGTTTGTGCTCATAAACGAATCACAATCGTTTAGTCCTAGTCTGTAGGTTTGGTCACTCAATTGCATTCTAAATCATAAAAGACAAGAAAATCGGTAGGTCTGTTCCCAACTTTATCTGTTTCGGTCAAGACCAAGACTGGTGAAACCACAAGAAGATTGCATTTGAATCAGTACAATGTTTAATTTACAATATTGGTGAATTTAGTGGCGAACATAAAGATAATAGAGATAATATGGCTAACATATAGGGAATGCTTTTATTAAAGTTTCTGCATAGATAGGTATTTTTTGTTAATGCATTTGGCATCAGAACATTACATCATAACTATACAAAGTGAAAATGTATAAAACATCTAAAAACCAGAAAATGTCCACTCATGTATATTAGAAATCTAAAAATAAAACAAAAGCACATTATTTAAAAATGATCATCCCTTTTGTTTGAATCTTTTGAAGGCATTTACAGTACTGTGTGTTGTGAAGTGTCATTAGTGATGAAAATTAAAAGGTGCCTGCTTTGCATACGTTTTGAAAGAAGCATGCCTGGTAGCAGCAGTCTCCCTGGTTTAGGAGAGGTGGCTCTGAGGGATATCCGGACAGCAGTAGTGGCCGAATGGTAAAGGCCTCAGTTGCCCTTTAAGGCTCCCCAAATGATCAAACCGATGATTACAGCCACAATCACCAAAACAACTATCAGAATGCAGATCTTCTTCCTCGACTTGCGCTAGAAATAAGAAAGTAAACCTTGTAAACTTCCATTCATATAAAAGTAATATAAATCATGTAAATAGGGTGATACAAGTTCAATAGGCCTATATACGGTATAAGGATTCTGTGAATTTAAAGGTATTTATTGTGTATTATATAATTCAGAAACAAATACTGTGGGTGTACATTGAAGTGTTCAGCTTTATTGGCCACAGCATGCTTCTTGCTTCCTTTCATTTTTATTGTGCAAATGAAAGATAAAACTCCACTAAACCGTTCCCGATCATTCTATATTAGTGTCCAGTGAGTGACCCATGTGCACTTTTACCTGATAGTCTGCTGCTCTTGCCAACTGCTGTGTGGCAGACTGAACGTTGAGGTCAGCACTCTCTACGTTGGCCTCTATGCTGTCTGCGAAACCACAGAGGAGGAAGTGGAAGAACCAGTGTGATTAGTCGGCCATTGTGTTGCAGAAGAGAGGCCCATTCAGGGAACAGTCTCTGATATGACACCCCTGTTCTTAATGGCCAGGCCTGAATGCTTAGTCAGATCTGTTTCATTGCCGACATTTCAGAGGGATCGTGACCGTTAGGGTTCAGATGGTGCTTTTCAACTGGAATTTAATACTTTAAGCCAATGGAAAACCCAGTATTTAGGCCCACACAGATTTGTAGTAGCCCATTTGTAACTTAAAACTGGTATGCCCATCTCATTTCCTGTGTAGGCCCAAAAAGGAAATCCATATTATTTCAGTGTGGACAGGCATAAACACAAAATCTTGCATGCACTTGCATCATGTCCTGACATCATGTTTTGCCTCATGTTTTGTTACTGTAATCTCAGAAGTACTCATTACCCACTTCATGATTCTTCACACCTTTAATTGGTCTATGAGGTGAGGTACAGTACCTGCTGGACCTGCCCATGAGCCGGCTAGCAAATCCCTTCAGGCTTCATTGTCAAAAGGTGTCAAAGACGCAGCATGTCAGTATGACTAATGATTACCCTTAGCCGTCACACCAGAGCAACGTCATACTGGCTCTGTGTTTGCAATGGTGAGTGTGTATAAGGGTTAGGTGCTGGCCAAATAGTTTTAAATGATATCAACTCAATTACTACCAAGAATTGACTTTCAACAATTCATTGTGAAGGCCATGATTGTGATCCTACATGTAACTAACACCTTTGGAAGGGAGCCCAAACACAGCCTTCTGTTGAGAATTGAGATGCACTGTGCATGGACACAAAGGCCTAAAGCAGTGTACAGTAAGAAGGCCTAATGCACTCTAAAAGGTGAAGAGACACAAGGCAAGATGGGATCAAATTGGGTAACTCCACCCATTACTTTAATCACCAACTACCTATGACTGCTAACTGGTTCAGACAGTATGCATACATACATGTACAAAAAGTATCAAATACCAAGGCCCATGCCCATATACTGTGAGTTCAAATAATCGTGATGTGTGTATTTGTTTGTTTGTGTGTGTGTGTGTGTGTGTGTGTGTGTGTGTGTCACATGAAAGGAGAGGTGTGTCTGTTTTATTGAGGTACACTACAATGGCCCATTTATTCGAGGGCCTGTGAAGCGTGAGGTATGAGGCCTTACCAATCATGTCACCCTGCTCATGGACCATCATTCCCAAGTCTTTAAAGATCTCATTGATATCTGTAATGTCAGACTGACAACAGAGGGGAAAAACAAACATTCTATTCATTTCAGACATAAAGATTTTTAGAAGATATAAAATAGAAAATAAAACCTCCAAGTTACTTTAATTAAATACAAACACACTGTAAGTTATGTAACCTAAACTGTGAAAATCAGATACATCATTGCATAAGCATGTGTACACTCTCAATATGCACAAAGGTACCTGAGTTATATGAGTGTACACAAGAATTATTGAATAACTATTT
>JAODXP020000008.1:28773525-28776025 GCA_027497455.2 Sardinella longiceps | reverse complement strand
ATACACTGGAGAGATGATTTCACCAGAGGGAGTCATCACTGTTAATGTGAAAATGAACAAGCAGGGGGCCAAGCTACCACTGTATGTGGTTGAAGGGGCTGCACCCCCACTTTTCGGTCGAGAATGGTTGAGAAAAATACAGATTGACTGGCGGGAAATTAAAACAATTCGTGAAGAGACACTAGAGGGAGTGCTGCAAAGGCACAGTGGAGTCTTTAAAAAGGAGCTGGGAACTCTGAAAGGCATTGAAGCTGCCATAGCTTTGAAACAGGAGCACCAACCGCGTTTCTGTCAGGCAAGAGTCGTTCCCTATGCTCTCAGGCCAAAAGTGGAGGCTGAGATTGACCGACTGTGTGAAGAGGGCATCATCTCGCCTGTCAAGTTTAGTGAATGGGCAACTCCAATCGTGCCCGTTGTTAAAAAGAACGGTGACGTTAGGATTTGTGGTGATTTTAAAGTTACCATTAATCCAGCTCTGTGCGTAGAGAAATATCCAATTCCACGCATCGAGGATCTATTTGCATCTCTGTCTGGGGGACAGCATTTCAGTAAGCTGGACCTATCTCATGCATATTTGCAAATGGCTGTTGAAGAAAAATCCAGAAAATATCTCACCATAACTACGTCCAAGGGTCTGTTCTGTTATAACAGGCTAGCTTTTGGGATTACATCATCACCAGCAATTTTTCAGAGAGCCATGGACCAAGTCCTCCAGGGTCTTCCGAACGTCCACTGCTATTTGGACGACATTTTAGTCACTGGACAGGACCGGGCCCAGCATCTGAAGAACTTGGACGCAGTACTGGGGCGCTTGGAAGAATTTGGCTTGCGTGTACAGAAAGAAAAGTGTGAATTTTTCAAGGAGTCGTTGGAATACTTGGGCCATGTTATCGATGCTCATGGTCTACACAAATCTCCTGACAAAGTCAAGGCAATTGTGGAGGCTCCTGCACCTACTGACGTGAGTCAGCTTCGCTCATTTTTAGGGCTGATTAATTATTACAGCAGATTCATTCCAAACCTGTCAGCTATCCTCAGCCCGCTAAACGCTCTTCTGTGTAAAGGGAAGCAATGGCGATGGACACAAGAATGTGAAACAGCTTTTAAAGAGGCTAAACAACAATTACTCTCTCAAAGCGTGTTGACACATTATGACCCGCGACTTCCCATTCGACTGGCGTGTGACGCATCTCCATATGGGGTTGGCAGCGTCATCTCACACATTCTGCCAAATGGACAAGAGAGGCCCATAGCTTTCGCCTCAAGGACTCTGAATAAAGCTGAACGGAACTATGCCCAGATTGAGCGTGAAGCTCTTGGCATCATCTTTGGAGTTCGTAAATTTCACCATTACCTGTATGGCAGGAAGTTTACACTCTTAACAGACCATCGTCCTCTTACCACAATTCTGAGTCCTAGCAAAGCTATACCATCCATGGCCGCCGCTAGAATGCAGCGGTGGGCTCTTTTGTTAGCTGCTCACGATTACACAATCCAGTACAGAGAGGCCGCACGCCATGGCAACGCCGACGGACTGTCACGCCTGCCCATCCCCATAGCTCCAAAGGAGAAAAGTAGTGCTGTCAACAGTTTTCACATTAGACACCTGGAGGCCTTACCTGTGAACTGCAAAGAAATCTGCAGAGAAAGCAAGACAGATCGCATTCTCGCTCAGGTGGTGGAAATGGTGTCCACAGGTCGGTTTCCGAGAGTCCAAGAGGTAGACAGTACGCTGGCACCATTCATCAGCAGGAAGGATGAACTGACACTCCAACAAGGGTGCCTTATGTGGGGTATCCGCGTCGTCGTCCCTCCAAAGCTGAGGCCCAGAGTGTTGTCTGAGCTACACACAGGACATCCTGGGGTTGTCAAAATGAAGGCTGTCGCCCGCAGCTACATATGGTGGCCTGGTATCGACGCGCAGATTGAGCAGGTCTCAAAGACCTGTCAGCCCTGTCAGCTCACACAGAAAGCACCAGGACCGTCACCCCTCCATCCATGGACTTGGCCTGGATCTCCATGGCAGAGGATCCATGTCGATTTTGCTGGTCCTTTCCAAGGCCAAATGTTTATGGTTGTCGTAGACGCACACTCGAAATGGCCAGAAGTACACCTCATGAGTTCAATCACCACTTTCATGACAGTACAGGTACTGAGAGGGCTGTTCAGTCGCTATGGGCTTCCTGAAGTCTTAGTAAGTGACAACGGTCCACAGTTCACTTCAAAAGAGTTCGAGACATTCATGAAAAGCAACGGAGTGAAGCACATCCGCTCTGCGCCATTTCATCCTTCGACGAATGGCCTAGCAGAACGTTTTGTGCAAACATTCAAGCATTCACTGAAGCGTTCCGTAGGAACAGAGACACTTCAGCACAGACTGGACGCTTTCTTGTTGATGTATCGCAACACTCCGCACTCCACAACCAAGGAGGCGCCATCTACACTCTTCATGCATCGCAAGTTGTGCTCTCGATTCGACCTGATGAAGCCGAATGTTGCA
>JAODXP020000008.1:28759280-28763425 GCA_027497455.2 Sardinella longiceps | reverse complement strand
AGCTGAGCTCCCATAGAAGAGGTCTGGCTCCCATGAAAGCAGCAAACTCAAACATCTGTGGGGGCTCTGACAATACAATAGTATAATATTTTACTGACAAATAAAGTTATCATAAGCGGGGATCAAACCGAGCTATGGGAGGTGGAACCTTTTTATGGAGTTGCGAGCGCGCTAAGTGCTTGTTACAGGGGTGTTTTTGATCATCTTTTCTTTTGTGTTATTGCCTTATTGGCATGCTGTTATTATGTTCTCTGATGATAAAGGGAGCACGGTCATGGCCATGAGTGATACACCTTCAGGTAAGACACCTAAAACCAATCAGCCTAACTAACAAGCACGGTATGCTTGCGCAGTTGCAATGTATAGGTTGTAAACACAAATCAATGTCTTAATTGATTGTAAACCATGATTTGGTTGTGACCGATAGTTACCGTGCGTAACAGTCGGGGTTTGCCTCTGACGCGAGAGGATCTAATGATGGTATGTTATATTGCCTAGTTTGTGGACCTTGCCCCTGATTATTTTCAGTTTGATCAGTGTTTTGTTTGTTTAGTTTGTTTGTTAATTTGTTATGTTATGCACCCCGCCGGTGGCATAATATAAAATAAAAGAAAGACGTCTGCATTATTCCGTTTCCATGCCTTGAGTCTACCACCCGCCGGACACACTCCGTTACAATGCCACTGAAAATGTGGCCGCTTGCTTGTTTCGGTTTCAGCCTACTTCAATAAAGCCAAACATAGGCCTACTGTAGCTCCAGATAGTAAGATAATGCGCGGCTCTCCCCAGGTCAACCTCTCTCCTAGATATTGCTTTAACCAGGCTATTCCGATGCATGATGTAAACTTTATTGAGGATTTCGCGCAAGTAGCATATTCACCGAAATTAATAAGTGCCAGTTCACCGTTATGCATAACATTCAGCCAGAGGTCCGGGAGAGAGAGATAGAGAGACATTGTCAACTTCTCACATTTTAAGGTCAGTGCTTGCTTCCCATTACATTCAAAAGTCCGCAAAGCCTTTACCGAACTCATGCGCAGTTGCGCAGACTGGAGAACGAAAAAAAAAAAAAAAAAACATCCCATACACCGCCCCCCCCCCCCCGGCAATTAATTCATGGGCTCCCACGAAGATGGAATCATAACTCGAACCCTGGCACACCATGAAATAATGTCAAAGACTTTACTGAGATATAATCAATATCAGTTATGATTGTTACTTTAGTGATTAAGTAAGTTACTGCTACTAGGATTTCACATTATTACAGCTACAGTCATGAATCTGTAGAGAGACTTGAAGAAAAATAGTCAGTCTGTGAGAATGGAATAATATGACATAATATCATATTTCAGTTCAAAACTACATTTGGTCCAAAACATTTTCCATTCATATTTATGTTCAGTATGTCTGATGCAAAAATGATTGCTGGTTTAAAACAAAATCAGTGCCAAAGTAAAAAAAAAAAAAATGGGAGGGCAAAATACACCACCCAACGTGCCACCAGGGGTAGTTTTTGGCTATCTGGTTAATGATAATGTCCAGTAATTACGTCTGGATGAGACACTGGAATCCTGTTTACTCAGGCCCCTTCCTGTGTTGCAGTACCCAGTGTCCTGTTCGAGTCCTCACTGGCATAAAGACATTTAAAGCTGAGCCACAAGGAATAGGCCCCCATTTACCAAACGGTAATTTTATATCCTGGCTTTAATAATGTTAATGTTTAAATATTGATGATAATGATGATGATAACGATGTTTAAAGCCAGCTTAATGTGAGAGGATCGATGGCACAGCTTGGCTTTAACAACTTAATAGTTGTTGAGTAAAATGTCTGTCCAACCCACTGTGATAAATGTTTAGCGTACAGGAAGAGGGAAAAAAAAAACCCCTAGGTGTGAGACCGCCTGAGTTAACTATTTCTCACCTGATATGCTGGTTCGAAAGCAGTCAGAGCCGGTGCCATCACGAACCGGGCACCGGTAGACCTGTCCCATCGTGTTCTGAGGTTGGCCCTCCAGAGGTGCACCAATCAAAACCCTGCAAAGGCAATAGTTAGGTTCGGCCAATGGGAATTGGAGATTTCAAGGGTTACGAATTCCACACTTGTCCCAGACCACAGAAGCCCATTAGAGATTTATGGGAAAACAGAGGCAACAGCTGAAGCCCATTTAAATAAAGTGGAGCTGATTGTTTCTCTTGTTGTTGCCAGGCAGAGTGAAAGGGAAAAACACAGAAATGTGACTTTTTGAGAATGATGCATCATGGGAACATAAACTGAGAGACAAGGAACCAGAAACAAACCATGAAGAACAGAGCAAAGATTGAAAAAATAGAACAATTCCTGATAGGTTTAAGTTAACTCTTCTGGAATGTAAACACAACAAAATATTTATAGTGTACAGCATGTTGGTAAACAAAATGATAGTAAATGCACAACTACATAAAAAACAAACAACATTTAAATGCTGCTCTCTTCATTTGTGCATAATGCTGATTGGGTTTCTGTAACCAAACCTAACAGGATGGATATTTGTGTACTCCCTGTCGATTTTTTGATATGGTGCTTAAGTTGCGATACTCTATCCTTTTCGTCATCATGTAAACAACCACCGGTCATTAACATTCCTCGCCTCAAATGGCCCCTGATGAATTATTATGGAAATACTCTACAACAGGCTCACAAACTTCCAGTGGTTCCCTTTCCCCTTTTGTGGACCTCACTACACACAATCAATCATTATCATCTCAGTAGGCTACTCTGGTCATACGAGAAGCTCAGGGAGTTAAGAGCTATTTTTTCTGATAATGTACGTATCTTAATATATCTCACTATTCTAAAGGCCGTGAGAAAACAGTAGCAAGTTAGCTGACAGCAGTTTATAGAAGGTTTATTCAGTATTCCTCTTACTGTGACTGTCATCTGTTGCATTGACTGAAGATGTTGAGGATGTTGTGGTTGCGTTATTAAGCTCGATTTAAACTCCCACATCCTGCATAGATCTATTTTGACCCGGTGTTTTGCCCGTATCCATTACGTAATGTCTCAGAAAATGCACAAAAGATGTGCAGCATGAACTCAGAACACCGACACCAGGCCACACACACACCTACGTTCATACCCATATTTAACACGGGGCATAAATTAACCTCCATGTAACCATTCACAGCACTCGTGAGACACTGCATAATTTAAAAGGGGGCAATTTTGGGTCCAAAATGTATCCTAAAAGTGGCATGCCGAATGGACTCCGGCTGGTGGGTGATCTGTAACGAGACACTGAAAAGTGAGATGGTCACTGGGGTCGGTGAAAAGGTTATGAGTCTCAGCACCTTTCAACCTAAGAAGCATGTCAACAGAATATCTCATACTGGTCTCATTAGTGGGCAGAGGCAGGTGGTGGTGGGCAGGGCAGTAGCTATATAAGAATCCCCCTTATGGGCTCCATATGGGGGCCTGATGCTGCATGGGAGCATCCCCACATGGGGCATAGCGGAGATCATTCACTGGTGGCTATTTAATTTACAACCATGTAAAAAGGTCTCCAGCTCATCCTATTAAAAGTGAAAACACGGTTGATTGATTTGATGTTGTAGTGGAGATCATTTGCTGGTGGCAGGGGCGGTTTTCATCTTTTCACTGCCCTAGTCCAGATTTAAGCACCCTGTTTTCTAGAAATACAAGTGAAAAAAAATGTCCCGCTGATATGCCCCAAGATATTTGGTGCTCTAGTTCATCTATGCCTAGAACCGGCCCTACCTGGGGGCCATTTACAACCATGTAAACAAGTCTCCAGCTCATCCTATTAAAAGTGAAAACACGGTTGATTGATTTGATGCTATACAGCATACCTGGGCAAACTAAGGCCCGGGGAGTCCGTGAAGCCTTCCCAAAATAAAATAATTTCTCATTTAGTCATGGTGACTTAGATTATAGGCCTTATTTATGTGAATGTGTTGTAGCCTATTCATGAAACACAACTTCAATAATTTTTAACCTGCATATTAACATGTCTAAGTTCTGGGGCTACTGGTCAGTGACCAATTTACCGGAATCAATTGGTTAACTGTTAACAAATCTGAAAGCCAATGTGGCCCCTTGGCCAAAATAATTGCCCACCCCTGCTATACAGTATGTATGTGTTGGAA
>JAODXP020000008.1:28741780-28754280 GCA_027497455.2 Sardinella longiceps | reverse complement strand
CATCTCCTCACAGACAAGATCAATTTCCTGGCTAGTTGACCCTAATACGTCAGTGAGAGCGGGGGAAACGACTATTTTGCTAATTCAAAATGGCGCCTCGCCAAGCTGGAGGCTTTTACATTGATCACAAATGGAGATGGTGCCCAGGCATGTTGCCCAGGGGATAACAGAAAAAAAACAAGCGCCTCTTTCAGTTACCTACTGTAGCACTTTGGTAGTTTTGTAGGATGTGCTTACAACTGTGATGACAAGACACAGAAGGAAAAATGTGTTAATAAAATTGGCCCAAAATTGTCTCAAATTGGTCAAATTACCCTCTGGTCATTTTACACATGGTTACCCTTGCAAGCACTCTCAAGAAAAGAGAGAGCACTTTCAAGTAGGCTACATATATGTTCTCCCATGTAAATCAATACTCAGACACACCAACTTACTGTTAAGCCTTTGGAGATGTAGTGGCATCAGCCAGTTCAAGGATGGTTAAACTATTAATGGATCATTCCATGGAAAATTGCTGTTTTGTCACGTCCATACCTCCAATGAAATACCAAATGTAGTCTATGTAATGTCAATGATTACATGAAATGTTTCATTCCATCTTTTTCGTTTAAGTTCTACAGCCAAAAAAAGCAAATACCCACATTCTTTGTAATCATTTCATACATCCAAAACCATAGCATTTTATTGGTTCAATGCATGTGATGAAAAAACCTTTTCCCGTGGAATCGCCCTTGATCATTCTGTCTGTACATGCAAGAAAACTAGTTATTGTGAGCAAGGCTTCAGTCTTCTAGCCTGACTAACCAGACTATCACATAAAATGTATGGACTGACCAAAAGTGATAGACCATCGAATAAAACGACTAAAACCAATCAGAGCAACTAACAAGCTGATTCAAATAAAGCCCGCCCAATGACTCCGTGTCCAGATAGAACGTTGTGATTGGCTAAACACTACGATGTCTGAATACAACCTAAAGCAATGTGATTGGATAGACAGCTCAGACACCACCGATGTCTGAGTACAACCTATGGCTCATGGCTAGACGTACTCGCTGAGCAAATGCAATTTGCCACCGCTAGAGTATGTCTAGAGTTCTAGGCTATCAGTGCTCAATGTCTGTTTAAGAGGAATTTCTGTTGTTTCTGTTGTTTGGCGGAGGTGCTCTTTGGATGGAACACTTCAGATGAAATAACAACATTAACTTCAAGGCACTCTCAATTAACAAAAGTAAAAAATAACAACAAACTTTATCGTAGTCGGTTGGATACCTTAATCCTTTGAAAAGTCCTATTCAAAAGTCTACCCAAGACTTGCCAGAGTCTACCTCTCAGCTATAAGTGAATGGTAAGAGGAAGGATACAAATGACAAATGAAATTCGGTAGAAAAGTTACAGGATGCAGTTACGTAAAATTGTGAACAAGAAAAAACAGAAATGAAATTGCCCCAAATGTGACAAAAAATGTGTCTCTAAGAATGGTCATTGATCTAATGGTAAAATAACTCTCTTTTGTCATTTTCAATTTTCATTAAATCAGATAAAGTTAAACTCAACCACAAGTGTAACTGGGTGGACCAAGGTAAAGTAGCACATGATCACAGTCCAGTCCACATCTGCCTTTAGAAGTTGCTGGAATCTATCCATGAACGGAGACGGACCCCATTAACTTGCATTAAATAGGCCTTAAATCTGCTGAGCACTCGCGCTGTGAGCTATACAGCCTCAACGGCTTTAAGAACTGACCCCAAATCAGTCAGCTTGGCTCTTATAGGGTGCAGATGAGAAGTGGTCAGCAATAGTAGACTGCTTGGCATCAGCAGGCTGTTTTAACAAGATGGGGCGAAGGCACTCCCTCTCTCTCTCTCTCTCTCTCTCTCTCTCTCTCTCTCTCTCCCTCACTCACTTTGCCCGCATGCTCGTCCTCACAAACTGGCATGACAAAGCAGCTCTCAGACTAATAAAGTTAAAGTCAGAGACAGAGTTAATCTTGTAAATGAGCTCTCGTTTAGTGTACTCTTTCACCCTATTCCTCTCCCTGTCAGCCTACCCATATGCAAACAGAGAGAGAGAGAGAGCAGCTCCACTTTAATGTCTTCACATGATAGATGAAATGCCATCCTTCTGTTTTGACATATTCATTAAGATCACTCTGAATAAGTACCTTGAAAGCATATGCCCACACACACACACACACACACACACACACACACACACACAAATACACAAAAAATGAGAGAGAGAAAGACAGAGCAACAGACACTCAGGCTACCTGTGTAAGAAAGTGTTCAAAAATTGACTTTAGAGGCTGCATCTCCTACACTGTCTGAAGGTGGGAAGCAGTCAGGAGGAGTATATTATTGCTTATCATTTCACTAAAATAACATACTGTACTGATCATAACATCATTGTTCCTTTGTGACAAAAGGTCTTGCCACCTAAGTCTTGATGGCCTATATTCCTAGATTACATATTATTGTCTTAATTTAGTTACAGTCGGCCCTTTTCCCCCATTGTGTACACATATAGCATCCTGTGTATGTATACAAGATCATGAGTATAGAGAGAGGAGTCAGGAGGAAGGAAGAGGGGAGGAGGGCTTATTGGTGTCTGTGTCACCATCATATAGGCTGCTGTAGTGTATATATTTTGTGAGACAGATGGGTTACAGTAAAAACCTAATGCACAAGCCTTCTCTGCATCCAGGGCAGGCCCGGGAACATGAGCTGACTCCCAGCGGTACTGAATTAGGCAGGATGTATGGAGGCAGAGGACGGTCGTAGACTCTGCATTAGGCAAGACTAACAGCAGCAGCCAAGGATGTCCCAGAGTACCGGTGAATAGAAGAGGGACCCCACCGCAACCCATCCCCCAACACTCCCGTTACACACACACACACACACACACACACACACACACACACACATACACACACACACACACACACACACACACACACACACACACACACACACACACACACTCTGCCAGCACCACCACCTCTATATGGTCCCTACAGTGTACACTACCCCCTATACTCTCCCACATCCACCACCCACCACCACTCCATCCCAGCCCATCCCATCCGCCCTCCTCTGCTGAGGGAGGGCCACAGGGCTGCCTCTCCTGCCCTAGCCTATAAGTGTCCAGTTCCAGATCCTCTGGCTCTCTCTCTCCAGATGTACTCCCTGGCGTCCGCGTTTTTATTGGCCGCGAAAAAGCAATCACAGGTCCACCCCCGGAATGACATAATACTCCCCTTTGGTTGTAGTAGAGAGGCTTTTATCCCACATCATTCATCCCTCTCAAACCCCTCAAAGTCTTCAGCCCCTGCCACCAAAACACACACATACACACACACATACACACACATACATGTACCGCATACACACGACCTACCCACCCACACCAGCAAGGGAGATCACTGCAGTGATCACGTTTGGACACTTACCCACCCAGTGACCCTGAAACTCAAAAGAAACGCTGAGCCATGCAACCTTGGCTGCACGGGATGAAAGCATCTTCTTATATAAATAACCTGAACCTCAAAAACTGTAACACTTCACTGAGAGTTTTGCCGGTGACAGACGGAAGACAGCGCTTCTTGAAACATTTCCCAGGGTGATCAAAAACACACAAGACGACACCCAGGTCAGGGCACTTCCTGTGTCTCAAGCATTGATCAGAGGAGTAAAAATAAGCGGTGGGTGTTATTATTGTATGTAAGGGAGAGGGCCCACGTTTGTGAGTAAATCCCCACCCTTGCATAGCACAGCTGTTTTTACTGTATGGGTCAACATATAGACAAATAATCCAGTAACCTTCCCCCAATACCACTCCTTTGTATAAGAATCATAAATCTTCTGACGGAAATAAAACATCTGGATAGGCAGAGCAACATGTGGGTGAAAAGCATGTGTAATTAATATGTTATAGACATCAGTAAGCATCTATAGCGACGGCCCAATTGTGTATATAATATCCTATACTGTATGTGCTCTGATTGGAGATCCAGGCTCTTCTTCCTTGGGTCAGTTTTACACAGCAAAATCCAGACGTGGAGTATAGCATGGGGAACGTTCCAGAAAAAAAAATGTCAAAACCGAAAAAAAAAAATGGAGGGAAAAAAAAAAAAAATGAAAACCACATTCCCCATTCTAACGCAAAGGGAACAGGTCCAGGATTGGCTCTTGCAAGCAGAGTGAGGGAAGTAAAAAAGTATCTCCAGAGGGACGCTAACGTGACACATGTGATTGTTCCGCCCTGGAAGTCCAGTTTCCCACTGGCAGTGGATCCAGATCCCTGCTCCGGATATCAGCCAAATTCACTTCCTACAGCTGCAGGGGAGAGAGGTGGCGTGAAGGGGGAGAAGGGGGGTCCACTAATCGAAGAGATGGAGCAGTTTCACACGGGCCGTTTGCGTCAACGTGGGAATGAAACCTAGTCATGCTTCAGGTGCAGTGATTAACGCATCATATCATTGCTGGTATTTATATGGTGTGCAAACCTCAATCACAACCACATGACACATCTCAACGTGAGGCAGCTATTCAGTGGCTAAGAGGATTTGCAATAATGTGCAGCCTTCCATTATGTGAATTGACAATTGACAAGTCAATTGACAACTGAAAATGTGTAAAAGCTGGAATACAAGTACAACAGAAGTCAAAGTAGAGGAACAGCTCATTAAATGTCAGTGCAATAAACTTGTCTTTGGAAACATTTTAGAACCCTTTTAGGCCCTTCTGTTAAAACTACTCTTTAAGAGCTGGTACCAGTGCTTTGTGTTTGGGTGAAGGAGCCCCTGCTGCTCCAACCACTCTGCTAATGTGAAATAGATGGTGCCCCAGGCCGTCTGCATATTTACCCAGCTTGATGAATGACCAAGGGATGTTCTGGGGAGGTTTTTTTTTTTTTTTTCGGGGAGAGGGATGTGGGAAGGGGAGGGGAAAGAACAGGAAAAAGAAAGAGAGAAAGAAAGAATGAAGAAGAAGAAAAAAAGAGGGATGAACAGGAGGAGGAGAGGAGAAGGAGGAGAAAGGCCTGGTGCACAGATGATGGCATATTGTTCAGCTTTAGCCGAAGCCGTTTGCAGCAGAGCAGCTGCTTAACATTTAGTGGTCAGCATTATGTGCTGACAGACCAATGCATTTGTGTTCATGTGTGTAAATTAGTGTGCATACTGTATGTGTGTGTGTGTGTGTGTGTGTGTGTGTGTGTGTGTGTGTGTGTGTGTGTGTGTGTGTGTGTGTGTGGGTGGGTGGGTGGGTGTGGAGTCCATTTATAAATGTGTATATATACATTGAATGTGTGTAGTATGTACAGGTAAGTGTGTGTGTGTGTGTGTGTGTGTGTGTGTGTGTGTGTGTGTGTGTGTGTGTGTGTGTGTGTGTGTCTGTGTGTGTGAGTGTGCGTGCATGTGTCTATGGCATGCACTACAATCTGTATGCGAACAAGTCTGCCTTGTCTGTTGAGAGAACCTGATTGCAAAAAATAACCCAGAGGGAAATCATTACTCAGCATCACCATCAACAACTTGGCCCCTGCACTGCACACGTTAGACTCCCTCGCCTCTCCTCTCCTCTCCTCCTCTCAGTGCTCAGTTCTCCTTTCTTCTCTCTTCCTCTTTACCCTTTGCCTCCACTCTCTCCTTCTCTCCTCTCTTTTTTCTCTTCCTTCCTTCCCCTTCACTCAGTCCATCAAACACTCCTTTCCTGTCCTGTTCTCTCTGACAGACGAACAAGACTGTGTCCTTGCTTGTTAAGCCTGCAGGCCAGAGCCTTGTTTCGCTTGTTGTTGTGCTAAAGAAGAGATAATGTAATCTCCGCTGCTCCTCCCACGTCTTCCACCCTCCACCACGCCCCCCCCCCCCCATCATCTCTGATGCCCTTGCATACTGGTGAGTCACATGACGGAAAAACAGCTCCTCTTCGAGTCAACCATCCTCCCTCAGACTACTTCAAGCATCCACCCCACATTACCCCCTCCACACTTCCTTTCTCTCTCTCTCTCTCTCTCTCTTTCTCTCTCACAAGCACTCTGTCTCTCCACATAAACACACTCACAACCGTTTTTTCAGTCTGTCTTGCTCAGTCTCTGCCTTCCATTGCTTCACAGACTTTCTGTAACTCTCTGAGGTAAAACTCCAGGACCCATATGGTTGCTATTTTGGGATGATCTGGTGGAGAAACCCCTTGGCCGGGATGGGGTGAGGGGGGTCGGTGGTGGGAGGTAGGGGGTCACTGGAGCGCTGTCCCACACTGTGTTTTCCCATTCTATATTTCTGCACTTAGGGAATAGGGTGGCTAGGGGAAGAGGGGGGCATGGGGGATGATGGGGAGGGGGTTGTCTGCTCTGGGAAAAGTCAGATCACAAGGTCGTGACCTTGAGGCCATAACATGAGTGGGTTTCTAATGTGGCGTCACACCTGCCCCGGCCCCCACAGAGTCTCGACTTGTTATTCAAACATTTTATGGGAGAGCTGGGTTTCTTTTGCCCTATTACATTTCATTAGTCAGGCCTTAGCCTGGCGCACGCTTCATTGATGGAGGCCTCTGAAGCAGACTTCTGGGAGGTCAGACTTGGTGTTGGATTAGTGCGCCTTAAAAAACGATTTAAATCTGAACGTAGTTACATGTATCTAAATGATGTAATTTTAATTACCACTTTTTACTGATGTCATGGTGTGTTTTCAAAGAAGCAGCTCAACGGCAGCTTTATTTTCAGCCATGGCTTTTGCAAAACACTCTCAGCTCTGTCTGCATGCACAGCATACTTAAAACAGAGGCATGGAGAAGGTGTGACTTCCTGAAAAGCATGCTTAGAATGTTCCTTTTCACCTCCAAGAGTAATAATGAAAGCTTTAGAATAGTGCAGCAAGTTCGCTCTAAGGTCAGTCTTAAGTAAAGTAAGTAAGTAAGTTGAAGTAAAATGTTACAGAGCTAAGATAGATTGGTGAATGTTTCAATGACAATCTTTGTGCATTCAGCCCATGTCATCATCATACAATATTCCTCAATCATAATACTGAATTACTAAAATACATATTTCATGAGGAAAATAACACTCATGATTTAAATGTGTCCAGAAAGGGAATCCATCAAAACAAGACTGGCTGACCAGCAGAAGAATGCTTTTCTTGGTTTCAAACTATAAGAGGAGGAGACAGTTCACAACAAGGTCCTGGGGCATCTGGCGAAGATTCAGGATTTACGACCGCGGAGAAATCTGCCGTGCCAGCGAAGCGGGAGCCCGGGCCTGCTGTGTGCTTTTCTGCTCACTCCAGTTCCTTCTCCGGCCCTTAAGAGCTCCAGAGGGGCAGTTTTTTTTTCTCGGCTCCTCTCTCGAAACGACGCATAACACACCACGTGGGAACCTAAGACACAGCAGCAGTGTGCACAAAGCCAGGGCCGTGCCTTCTTTGTGACAAGCTGAAACCAAAAGTTTCCGTCTGTCACACGTCTTGCTAGACTCTCTTACCACTAACGGGCCACACCTTGGCAACTGACACACACACACACACAAAAAAATCTCATGGCAAGAAATCTCATCTCATCATCTTTGATTATCAAGTTACATCCAATTGAAACCTCCCCACCCCAAGTAACACCAGTTGCCTTCTCGTCATTCATTGCATCATGCACATATCAATTTCTGATTGATATGCAGTAGGCCTATGTATATTTAATTAGCCATGATAAGCCAGCACTCATAAATCTGTCTGGAGAGGTCATTGGAAAAGCATGCTGGGAGTGGAATCAATGCTGCGAGTGATTGAAACGCCATCGTCCAATGAAACACATATATCATACACAAGGGAGCATAAACTTTAAAGACTACCAGAGCTCTACATTCTCTCCAAGAATCCCCCTTGAGAACCCGGAGCCTTTGCCCTTTAAGAGGCATCTGCGCACGGCATTCCATACATGGGGCACACGAGCGAAAGAACGCATGCTTATCGCTGTTGCCAGGGCACCGCCGGCTGTCTGATATATGATGAAAGGGAGAGACAGAGGTCTTATTCCTCCTCAGCTAGATGTCAGGACTCCCTTCTCCTCCTCAGTCAGTTATCTGCACATAATTGGCATTTCTGTGTCGGACAAGTTGTTTTTGCCTGACTGTCAGTGTCCACAACATGTCAGAGTTGGGTGATCATGATGTGGGGTGTCTGTTCACACGTTCTTTATCATCATTTGTTTTTAAAGCTCTCAAAGAGGCATTCTTCCTGCATTCCTTATGAAAGACAAAGTTACAACCATTGTGTTTCCATAAATGATACACAAAGACAAATCAAATGGAGTAAATAAAGAATCAAAATATAAGTAAATTGTCTGATGGTTCCCTGACAGAGAACTTTAAGATGTTTCAAATTTCACCGTTTTTCAATCTGGCATATTGTGTGATGACATCATAGCTGACTATAAATAATGTGTGCCTAAACGTCATTATAATACGCTAATACCATACCAGACCAGGTACCATAAGTACATCATAGCTATTGTAAGAAAAATAAATAAGGCATGAGAAAATTATGTGCAAATTATATGCAAAAACATCCCAGTACAAATAGATCAACACCTTTCCCCTAATAAGAATAACACCTGGCGTAATCTACATATCCTGCCATGACTCTGTGTGGCCATATGTTGCCATGTGTGGCCATGTGAATGCAAACTATTTGCGCATGTGTTTGTTTATGTGCTTCTAGTATGGGGGAGGTGAAGGCTTGTGTCTGTGAATGGGCATTGAGTGTATTGTGTATGTGTGTACACGCAGCCGTGTGTGGGTTTTTCAAGCACCCATATTAAGTTTACTTGTCCCAGCAACCCCCCCACCCCCCCACACACACACACACACACACACACACACACACATACATATGATTGAAACCAGATGCCGGACTCTCAGGTCTCAAACCAAAAACACCTGCACTCTCATCTCCTTTAGGAGTTTATGCAGCTTAAATGCCGCCACTACAATAACCACATCTGGGCCGGGCCGGGCCGGGTCGTGTTGGGGGGGTGACCGGGGCATTGGAGAAGCTCTCATAGCACAACATGGGATACCTCAGTGCATTCCCAACAGGAGTAAGGCTACTCATGTACCAGCACCCACTGACTTCAACACACCAAGTTCAGAAAGGCAGATGAGGCCAAATTCAAAACAACTTGACATGATGTTTTCTCTTTTTTCCCCAAAAGAAAACAGTTAGCTATTACTTCTGAGCTCTGGATTTAACAGAGGGGCTTGGGAGTTGAGGGTTTCCTGGTGTTACATGCTGGCTGAGACAAGCCCCAAGGAGGTATCCTTGGTACAGGGAGGAGCTGCCTCTGGTCCAGGCTCTGGGGAGGTTCCAGTGGAGGGAACGAGCCGGGGCTAATTGAACTGGGCTGGGCTGGGACCTTGGCGCGAGGTGATTGCTTGCTAATACTGGCTGCTATCTACAGCTGCATCTTTAACTCAATTCTCTAATGAGCGTCACGAGCCCCTATCACATGTGCCCAGGAATCTGAGAAAGGGAGGGGGCAGAGACAAGAGAAAGAGAGAGATGAAGAGCGCATCTAGACGTTTGATTTGTTTTTTCTAAGGTACAGAGAGGGTATCTGTTAGTCGTTTTTTATCAGTGAGGGAGAACTTATCTAGCATGAGCAGTCCACGGTAAACTTTAAGTCATCCATGTCGTCCAGATAAACCCAATATATCAAACACAATGTTTGCCATCCAGCTAGCATAATTCAAATTCAGACAATGTAAATAAGTTGCCTACACAACAGCCCCATCTCTCAACTGTGCCCAAAGTTCCCGAGGTAAGACGTTCAACAGAAATCCACGAACAAACAAAACTCTTTTTCTCTTTTGGTTAAATGATGTCTATGTAAATCAAGCTTCCCCCCGCATATAAACAGCACATACACAGATAGGCAAAAGGGATCCAGCAAAGCGCAAACCGTGCCATGTTGCAATGACGTTAGTCATCCATCAATTCTCTAACGTCAGCTCAACATAACCACTACTGTCAAAACCATGCAAACAATTCTGAATGAAAATTTTGCAGAGAATGATTTTTTCACTATCACTTTGAACCGCTATCAGTACCTAGACTACATATGAACAGTTGCCGATGACTCAAATTAAACTTCAACGTCAGCAGATTTGCCTATCAGATGGAGACTTCATTAGGGTTCTCTCTGAGCAGCTGTCCCGTACAGTTAAGTTATAAGGCTATGTAAAAGCTATGTATTGAAATGACATATTTGACAATAACTTGACCTAGTGCTTACATATTTGACAATAACTTGACCTAGTGCGATATTGTTGGTGCAAGACAATGCGCTGTCATATTCGCGCTGAGATGCTCTCATCATAAATAATGTATTGCAAAGTAATGGATGTGCACATAGGCTACATCAGCCTAAGTAAAAAGTAAAGAAGAGCCGGCACGCCGAAACTTTAAATAATATTGTTACAATATGCATCTGAAAAATTACTCACCCAAAAGCGTTAAAATGAAACAAAACATTCCGTTAGGCATCTTGGGCTGTTCAGTGAAGGCAGCGCGAACCCAGGATACCGGACCCTCTCCGCTAAAGGAGCTTGACTCAACTGAGCAGTCTCAGGAGGCAATGGGGTTATTGAACTAGTCCAGGGCAAGGCATTTCCGTTACACGACCATTACGTTTGAAGTCTATTCTCAGCGTTTAAAAACGTTTCAGAGTCCACACAACATGAATACTGTTGGCCAGCTGTTGTTTTGTATTGAATATTCTCACCGATGTAATATCAATGTGTGCGTAAAGAGCGCAACCAATGGGAGATACTATATGTTACGCTACTGTCTGTGAGAATTTTTGAAAGTGATGTAGCACTTTACGCACAGGGAGAATATCAAGAGGCGACATAGTTTTTGCAGCTGAAGTTAAGAATCATTTACCTATCATGGTATGCAGTGCATACACAAGAGAGAATGGAATCATTATTGTTTGAATTCCATTGGGCTTTTAAACCTTCCCAAACAAAGTTGAGTGCATGCCTTAAAACCTTAGAAACTGGTTACATTACTTAGGGCTTTTAATACCCCCATAGGACTTTGGAATAAGCCATATCCCATAATTTCAGCACCAATGGGGTCTAAGAACATGTGATAGGTGTGCTCTACTTTCATCGCTTTGTCAGAATTCATTACTGCTGAGTTGTGACCCTATGGTCTGGTAGACCTGTAGGATTCCACTCTCATAAACCCTAAATACTATCAATTACTTTTTTATTTTATGTTTTGAATGACCTCCTTTTCACTTCGATATTGGCCATTGGCATTTTCCAAAATGAAAACCACCTGACAGCTAGAAGTCAACATGAATACAAAATACAGGAAAAATCAGAACACAGTCTATCACTCAGTTATATGCTGAAGAAATCTACTTCTTCCCTGACATTTCCTATGCATTTATGTTTAACTATTTACATTTGCCCAATCAGGTTATACATTTTCTATGTAACTCTTCTCAGTCATGATATGTTTGGCACAGGTTGAGTTGATTCTAACTTGTTTACAGAATAATAGTTTTACAGGATGTACAATTTGGTCTGGTGTTTTTTATTTAGGTGAAACTGTTTTGCTATAATCTTTACATTGTGGAAAGTACAACAATGTTTTGCTTCATTTCAGATAAATGTTTTTGGTATCATGTACACACACAATCCCCCTCCTTCTCTCTCTCTCTCTCTCTCTCTCTCACACACACACACACACACACACACACACACACACACACACACACACATGCACACATACTATTGTAAGAGAAAACATGTCTCTGACAGATAATACTCCACAGATGTGCTTCCTTCTTCATTCTTTATTGCTGCATATGCCACCCACACAATCAGTGTGGCTCCTGCCGGTAGGCTATCCTATGTGTTCACAGAAACAGTTTATAGAAGCTTTTCCTGTGTACGCTGCACAGAAGATCTCCTGTGTGGACAGTGTCTCAGGAAAACCCTGATTAGAGTTTTTTTTTCCCACACGCCCCTTTTTTCCTCCCTTCCTCC
This sequence comes from Sardinella longiceps, assembly GCA_027497455.2. NCBI lineage: Eukaryota > Metazoa > Chordata > Actinopteri > Clupeiformes > Clupeidae > Sardinella > Sardinella longiceps. The sequence continues at coordinate 28,742,232 of JAODXP020000008.1, read as the reverse complement.
TTGCATCCATCCTCTCTCTCTCTCTCTCTCTCTCTCTCTCTCTCTCTCTCTCTCTCTCTCTCTTTGGCCATTTCCGAAATAGCCTACTACTGTGCCCAGCACACAGTGCAGCACACACTACTGCTTCCCACAATTAATTAATAGTTAGCTGCAGGTGCTGCTCTATTTGACTGGCTGAGCCACATATACTGCTCCCCAGTATGCAGCATGGTATGCAAGCAGCAGAAGAGGCCTACTGGCCACATGACCAGAACCTCATTAATTAATGGACTACAGGTGCTCTACCTGACTCAAGGTTAATTGAGCCCCACACTACTCACTACACTACTGTGATATTTGTCATGTACTGCATACTACACGCTGCTGTCTGCAGAGATCAGTATACGAGCAGTATGTAATAGTCAAGTAGTAGGGCCCATTTCGGAAATGGCCTCTCTCTCTCTCTCTCTCTC
>JAODXP020000008.1:28636780-28736780 GCA_027497455.2 Sardinella longiceps | reverse complement strand
ATTGTTATCGCTCGCTCTCTTGCGAGGCGAGGCAACAGGACGTGACTTCCGACCATTGTGCTGTTAAGGAGAAGAGGCAGAGAAACGTGCCGTCAGTTGGACAAGACTCTTCGCCACCAACCCTGGCCCTCTTCAGCTCATTTCCACATCTGTCACTATACTAGGTGGTGTCTGTACCTTATTTAGCCTCTATGTGTTGAGTGTGTGTGTGTGTGTGTGTGTGTGTGTGTGTGTGTGTGTGTGTGTGTGTGTGTGTATGTGGGTATGGGTGTGTGGGTGTGTGGTTGGTTCTGCGCAACAAAAGACTGCACCCCTCTCATCCATAATAGGGCAATGTTTGGAGACAACGGTTTACTCACTGCGACCCTAAGAGCTGAAGTGTGCCTGTGAGTCAAGTCCAGATGAAGCAGACTAGACAGGCTGCATGTGCATGGTTCTTCTCGCTGTGAAGACAGCGCATTCTCTCCTCTCCTCTCCTCTCCTCTCCTCTCCTCTCCTCTCCCCTCCCCTCCAGATCACCATGGAGGGATTATCATCCAGTCCATATTATACAAGAAAGAGGAGGAAATTGCTTTTGTAAAAAAATATTAATAAAAAAGCTGCCCGGAGTAGACGGATGAGCTGATTTAACTCTCATATGGGTTACAGTCACTTTGACAGCCATTTGTGCTCTCTGGGCTTGTTAAAATGTTGGAGGCAATTAGGAGATTTTTTTTTATTGTTTTTCGCTGTTCTCCTCCTGTTCTGGGTTTATGTTGGATGGGTCCTGTGTGAGCTGGTGGGAGTGTTCAGTTAGTTTTGAGGGTTTCCTCCTCTGATGGGTCCAATATCTCTCAGTGGGAAGAAGTGTGTGTGTGTGTGTGTGTGTGTGTGTGTGTGTATGTGTGTGTGTGTGTGTGTGTGTGTGTGTGTGTGTGTGTGAGTGTGTGTGTGTGTGTGTGTGTGTGTGTGTGTGTGTGTGTGTGTAGTGTGTGTGTGTGTCTGTGTGTATGTGTGTTAGTGTGTGTGTGTGTGTGTTTGAGTATGTGTGTGTGTGTGTGTGTGTGTGTGTGTGTGTGTGTGTGTGTGTGTGTGTGTGTGTGTGTGTGTGGAGGTGGGGGGCATGGGGTTTTGATACTGGGTTGTGGTGGGCGGAGGTCAGGGTGTTGGGGGTCACTCGCGGAACTCCAGAGACAGGAAATGGCTCCAATATGGTGCGGAGTGTGGCTCTTTGAAACACTCCCCCCCAGGAGTGATTTAGCGTTCCTGTCAGGCCCTGGATCTTAGGTTCAATGAGCAGAAATGTCAGAAAAAATGACAAAAGTGAAAAATGTTAACAGTGTGAGAGAGAGAGAGACCATTAGTGGTTAAAACAATTCAATTCCACTCATGGTGTTCGCATCTGTTCATCTGTGACTTTGTGGTTCCCAATGGACAGTAAAGATGGCTGTGTTAAATACAATAACAGGAATAACAGGGGGAGTTTTATTGTACAGATGGTCATTTTAAATAGATTATGTTTTTCGCTGTTTGTTTTAACTATTTTCTCAAAACAAAAATGTATTAATTACTTGTTGATCTGTATCTTTGTGACTATGTCTCAAATGTCTGGGGTTAGAATTTCCTGTTATGACAACATCGCTCTCTATCAACAAATATGGCAATATTAAAATACCAACTTAGTTCCATTCATTGACCCGTGAAAAAAAGGTGACTCGACACAAATATTCATTCGCAGCAGTACATTAAAAACCTTTTTTTTCCCCCTCTCTGCTTGGGCCGAGAGTGAAAGAGTCTGTGCTCAAGCGTGCACTGCTGAGTATCTTGTCCTCTTGGACTGTGTGCAAATATGTTACCAAAATGGTCAGGGAGGCCGAGGGTTGGCTGTGCTGTGCTCTGCTCTTCTGTTCTGCGCTGCGCTGTGTTGCGCTGGGGCCGTGACGCTCGCTCTGTGGAGAGATGGAGTGTTTACACTGAGCATATTTCAGTACCTTGAGGGGATGAACTCCCAGAGGGCCTCAGCGGGATGCTGCTTCTGCCTTTGTACTCTCCCCCCCCCCTCCAACCCCAGATTCTCAAACACCCACATCCTTTGAGCCCAAGACCATCAGACTTTAAAATCAGTTTCTGGGTTTTAAATTTAGTGGTGGTAGATAATCCTAGTTTCTGTGTTGCTTTGCGTTCTAAACATAGACATACTTAGATAAACATAGATAAAGTCTGTTGGATCTTCCTGTACAGTGAAGAACTGGCATATGAGGAAACTACTAATGACTAATGTTGCCTAAGTTCAATGCATTCACTGTATTTCAACTAAATTGAATTTGGTTGTAATCCCATTTGTCTAAGTGTTTTCATTCTGACCCCCTTACAAATCCAAAGGTTATGTGTTACTCAGTATTTATTACTGCCCTAGAAAATAGTCCAACTCCCCAAAGGAAGTGAAGTCATAAGACTTTTTACAAGATCATCATCACTGAATGATTTCTCACCATATTCCCCATGATGGCCTTCTCAGCTTTAAATCTCTATTAGAAATCATCTCCAATATCAACACTGTTGTCTCCATCACCATAAACACAGTTTCCCATAAATAAAATTCCACCCCTTCCAAACACACAACTCACTGGGAATTTGAGGGTATTTTAATCCAGCTATGGAATCCATGCCTTCTTTCTTTCTCACATGGGCAGTGCAGCTATCCCATTACGCTGTCAGTCTGAAGAGGTCAAAGGGCGAGCCGCTGTTCAGCTCTTGGGAACAGGGGGCCATGTGTAGGGGGATATATGTCGCTACTTGTCCGGTCATATCCAACAAATTGGATGTCAGACACTGTGTGATTTGAGCCTTCCCACTACCACTATGTTTTAAACTCTCTCTCTCTCTCTCTCTCTCTCTCTCTCTCTCTCTCTCTCTCTCTCTCTCTCTCTCTCTCTCTCTCCCTTTCTCTCCCTCTCTTCTCATATCCCTGTTCTCATTACTCTCTCCATCTCTTTCTCTCCATCTTTCAAATTCCTCTTCTTGGTCCCACTGTCGGGATCTTGTTCCCAGGCTGGAACGCATTGATCCCAGCCAGGCCCAGCAGGGTTTTCTTTTCTTTACTTGCTGATATGATTAAATTCGCCCACGGAGTCAGACCCCCAAAGTTATTTATTTATTTATTTATATTGACTAATTTATTTATTTATTTTAACAAGCGTTGTGAAACTTTAACATAACAAAATCAAATTGGGAGGAAAAAATGGCTTGGAACACAGCAGCACCACAGCAGCCCTCCCAACTTTTACCAGGATTTGGCTCTGATATGTCTTGCTGAGGAATAAATGTTGGGTGGTTTCCTCATGGCGTTTGGATGGGCTCCACATTTTGTCAGTGTTGACAGCACTGCCCCCCAGTGGACTAACTGAGTCATTGCAATCAGGTATGCAGAGGAACTACACTGAAGAACCTGGCATACAATGAAAAGACCCCATAAATATACTAGGCAGGGAATTTTTATAGTATTATTTACTGCCAAACTGCCTCTGTATCTTGTTTCCGTGAGACCAGGTGCATTCCTTTTGGTAGTGTGTGTGTGTGTGTGTGTGTGTGTGTGTGTGTGCGTGTGTGTGTGCGCGCGTGTGTGTGTATGTGCGCGCTAATAGAAAAGCTCCCTATAAATCATACAAGAAAAGATATGATATTTATGTGTTTTATCCCAAATAAACAAGCATTCTCTGTATACAGTGTGAACAAATAAAGTAAGTAACCTCAAAGTAATTTGACGACAGCAACGATGGACACATATTCCTGAAGGAAATCTGTCATCTGATCCTAGGGCTGTATCAAGGGACACTGGGGGCCCCAGGTATTAGAGACAAGGGGCCACTTGAACCCATTACCGTCGATAGCCTGCAGAGACCCCTCCACAGGCACAGAATCAAGACTGACGGTGTTTGAACAGAGATAGTTTCTGTTAAAGGGGCAGTCAGTGATTTGAACGTGGTTTGAAAATACCTAACACAATATGAAGATCATATCTCCTCATGACTCTCAAATCATGACTTAATGTGGATATAAAGTAAGCCTATTAGGACGCCCCCTGTTGGAGTGTTAGTGTGAAATGGGAAATTGAGCGCAAACACTGAGAGGCTATGTATTGCTATTTATTATTACCTCTGCCAAGGAGGTAATGTTTTCGGTCACGTCGGTTTGTCTGTTTGTCTGTTGGTTTGTCTGTTTGTCAGCAGGATAGCTGTAAAAGTAGCCTACTTCAGGGATTTGGATGAAATTTTCGGACAATGTGTATATTGGGTCAAGCAAGAACTGATTTGGTGCCGACCAGTGATCCAGAACATGATCTGAAAGTTATATTGTTTCTGTGACCACATTGCCTTGGCGAAGGTCTGCGCTCTCTGAACGCTTTTTCTAGTGTTATAAATAAAAATGTAGGACATGAACCAAATTGGGGGAGAAAGAAATACAACAATTTCCTATTCTCAAGGTTGAATACCAAAAGAACTGTTGTAATTATCACAAATGTGCTGCAGCTGTAGCCCTGCATTGGCACATCTTTCAATATCCTCCTTCTGCTGGTCCACTCCATCCCATCATTTTTCTTTGCATAGCACACGTTGGCAGTAGACATTAATGAACACCCCCCCACCCCCACCCCCCAGTATGCATATTAACACTCCAATTATTTGGTGCTGATTTCAATGGCGATCTGTTTCTTCTCTGCGATCCACACAAGCCTTCATCCCCTTTTGTTTCATCTCGAGTCTCTTCACCTGCTCAAGCACTGGGGCCCTTTGTAGAAGATGGAGAATAGGACTGTTGTGCTGCCCCTTGGGCTATGACTGATGCCCTGGGTTCAGAACAAAACAAAAAAAAAAGCTCCCCCACACCGGTCGGTCGCTTCACAGTGGAGGGGTTTGCGCAAAGATGAGAATAATTACCGACTGAGTGGTTGCTCATATCTAAGAGAGTCTTAAAACTGAAAAAAATGGTATGCAGTGTATTTCAGAAGCAGAATAAGAGGAATGATTATTGTTCATCAAAATTAACGTATTGTCTGATGCAGTTTAATCAGTGAAGTATATAGGTACTTTGATGCACTAATTGAAAAAGAGCACTTTGAAGGCTTAGAACACTACATTCTGGTGAGGTCCTCTACATTGAACAGGCAATAAAGATGGCTATGCACACAGTCTTTGTGAAATCATAGACCGTATTAGCACCGGTGGCAACACTTTTCATAATTAAATTCAAAGTAGGCTGTGTTCCTTAATGGAAAGAAAAATAATACATTGATCCATGAGTCTCTTTTAAATTATTTGTAGCATAATCTCACTATAGTTTCTCAATCTTCCCTCACAATGCCACATCATGTTGACTGAAAGTAGCTCTCTAATATGTTCAGTTTATTGTTTTAAATGCCATAATTTCCTGACTATTAACTAACAATAAATAGTTTGATAAAATTCCTTCAGCAATGAGGTTAATAGAGGAGGACTTGCATAAAAAAATATGCAAGGGTATTTAACATACAGTATGAGTCACTCAGGACCCAGTGCAACTCAGAAAATTACTCTCTTTTCCATTGGTTATGAACCAGTGTTTCGTGTTACTCTGTGTGTCAACTTGTGTGACTATTCTACAATAATATATCAACAGTAACTGTTAAGTGCGTTGCACTGGTTTGACATGTTTAATAAGCTACCCATTCAAACCATGTTGAAACACAACGAAGACGGAAGCTGTCAAAAAGCAGTTCATCATCAACACGTGTTGCATGTAAACAGACTAAATAACTACTCTCCCAATCAAAAGCACGACTAATTACCCTGAAGCCTTTCTCCTACTTCGCATTTCTCCTACTTCGCAGACAAAACCCCCACTAAAAAACCGGAGCTGGGGCAGGAGATGAAAGCTCCAGGGAGCAAAAAGCACATGTTTGATATATTAATTAATGCCTTTATAGAGAGACGATGAAATGTTCAGTTGAAGTGCAGGACCTCATTCAGTATTTGATCTGGGGGGCACAAAAGCTGAATGCAAGGGGGTAGAAGGAGCCTGTTCTACAACTCGCTTTAGCATCTTCAGACATGGGCATAAGATCTCTCTGCTTAATGTATGCAGAGAAGGGGTCTGAATAGATGAATGATTTAACTGAAGAGTGTCCAGAACATGGATAAAAAACATCATCCACACAACATCTCACTTGGGGATGATGATCAGATTTTGTTGAAGACATGCATTGTAGACACGTATACTTACATATGCAGATGCAGACACACACACACACACACACACACACACACACACACACATAAATCTGTTGTTGAAAGGTCATGATTTGTGATTGTAATGTGTAATATCACTTCTCAACAAAAGCAATATAATGTTGTTAGTTGTGTAAAATACACTACTATTTGCTATATAAAAATGACCTGTTGATCAATGCTTAATCAGAGATTTCATAAAAATAAAAAGTAAAAAACATTAAAATAAAAGTCACAAAAAGGTTTTTACAGATCACATACAGTGCACATTTACAGTAATCTGCATGTATTATTTATTCACTCACCATCACCAATTACATTCACCTGCAGCAGCACAGAATTGGAGCTTATCAACCTCAGTTTGCTTCATTAACCTTGGCGGGAAAAAGGTTATGTATTGACAGGTTGCTATCACAAATACCGGTACTTTGGATCAAGTGGGTGAGAAAAAAGTTTCCTTGTTTACATGAGATATAGCTGTTTTTTCTCTCTCTCTCTCGGTATCTAAGATCCTTGTTAGCGCATGATAAGTCTAAGTGAACTAGTCAGTAGGGGTGTCTGAAGTGGTAACTTGACACACCGTCCCTTGATAACACTAACGTCTGTTTCGTTTGCACAGGCTTCATTTATGCTTTTGTGCAGTATAAGGTTAGGGCCAGCAAGGTGAGGTAAGGTGATCACCCTTTGTTCCAGGTTTAAAAATGTGGGACATTTAAAAAAAATAAAGAGAGAAAAAAGAATGTCAATGCCCTTTCTGCAAATAAGCTGTTGGATGTATCAATAACATTTACTGCAGATAGTCAGCTTCAAAGACCTCTGGTTTCATGGTAAATGTGGATCATTCTTATCAGTCATGAGTAGACATTTGATCTGGTCAAGAGAAGCAAAGGTTGGTATATTGTGTCAAGGTGTAACAAGACCATACAAGTTTACCATATATCTTAAGAAAGTGGGTATATTTTATATCAGATCAGTGTGCAAACAGAACTAATGGCTCTGTATTCTGATTTAATACACCATTATGAAATATGCATTTTGAAATTCTCGGCCGATGGAAAAATACAACAAAGCTACTTGATCTTATTGTGTTAGCTTGTTTTCAATTCTACTCAACACGAAATGTGGTGAATGAAATCTATTTCTAAGGAAAGTTTGAGTAGACCAGTTAGATGGCATGGCAAGGTTGAACTAAAAATCAAATAGACATCCCGTATAGTTTGAAAAAAGGGGAGAAATCCAATGCACTCTTCCACTCCAAAAATATTTTTAAAAGATTACTATTTTCAAAATGAAATAGCCTTGTAAAATAGACTTTTTCTACTTTTGACTGCAAAGAACACCTTCAACACATCCTGACTTAAAGTTCCTGAGCACTTTTCATGTTTCTCATTTTACCAAGTATCATTTCCAAAAAATAGGCGTTTAGGGAAAAGGCATTTAATTGCTTCAGCACTGATATGTGTGATAAAGACAAGTGAAGTTACATTACAGTAATATCCAAGTTAAGCAGCATTTTGTTCCCTGTTTATTCAGTATTACTTGTATATCTAATGCCTAAAAACATAGGCTAGTTTTTTTAAATATGTTTCTTTATTCTTCCATCCCTTCCTTTCATAACAGATGGTCTGATACTCAAGTCAAACAATGTTAATGACCGCTTAATGCTGCATATCTACATGGTATAGTTATTCTGTATGATGAGAGATGTATGGCTGGTGCCGTATCAGAATTGCCTAAACTCTGGCATGACGATGGAGGGTGTCTGGATTGTGTCTGTCCACACTATAATGATAGCCTCGGCCTTTGGGGATTACTGGCATGGCTTTAACCTCTACGCAGATGTTTTCTAGGTAGATGAATATGTTCGCTACAAGTAAGTAAGTTCCTTGTTTGATTAATGCTAAAGTAGGAGCAGTGGCTGGGACTGTTCTGAATTTTAGAAATGTAGGACTAATTGACATATACGCACACAAGCAACACATGCAGTATATTTCCTTAACAGTTTCAAAGTTACAGTCTGGCAGCATGTAGCTCGGACATTGCACACCTTGTTTATGAGATACAATCATGACCCTTTTCATCATATTTTAACTGCATTATCTCTAAATTGCTTTGACTTGTTACCAAGGGAATGAAGACCTGTACAATTGCTTTACTTAATTGGGAGATTGTGCAAAATGTTCTACAGAAAACCAAGAAGATAAAGAAGAGACTAGAGCTACATCGTAATGCTTTATTTTACATAAAAATATCTGCTTCACAATATAACACAATGAAAAGTACAATAATAAATATTGATATATTACTGTGATAAAGAACAAGCAAAACATTGCTACAATTGAAAACAAATAATTTCATCTATGAAAGTGTATAGTTCACTCAGGAAAAAGGGCATTACTCTGTATGTTTGTTAGCTGTATTTAAAAAAACACTGTAAAAAACAAAGTAATATGCACACCGGAGCTCCCATTTTTACCATTTTACTTTGTGTAACGTTTCGGACTAAACAGTCCTTCCTCAGACAGTATTTAAAAAAACAAACAAAAAAAATATTGTAAAACATTTATTAATAAAACTTGAATATTCAATACTGACTTAATCATGCTACAGAACACTCACGCCCACACACACACACACACACACACACACACACACACACACACACACACACACACACAGTTAGACCTCACATTCCACATCAACACACACACACACACACACACACACACACACAAACCGTTACAACATCCACTTGATCCACAAAGGGCACCTGAATGCCACAGCTTTTTTTCTCTGGTAGAGACAAAAATTTTGCTATACAAAACTTAAACCAAAATCAGCCAATGGCTTGGTTTTCTAGACCCCACTGGAGACTGGACTGGACACCAGACTGCTGCTGGGAGTCTCCAATAGCTGAGAGGTCAACGACTTGGAGTCTATCTCCCCCGATGAAGATGTCTGACAAGTACATATGGCGTAAAATCAGTATGTTCATTTTTTTTTACCTGCCATGCTTCTCATAAAATATAATAGATGGATAGATAGATAGAGAGAGAGAGAGAGAGAGAGAGAGAGAGAGAGAGAGAGAGAGAGAGAGAGAGAGATGCAAGAGTATGTGTATGTCACATGTGAAACTCACCACCAACCAGTCATCACAATCAGTTTGTAGTGTCAGCTCATTCATAATTTTCCAGGATTGCTGAAATCTCAAGAAGTCCATTGGACTATCCGGACAAATGGTCTCCAATGTCTTCTCTGTTTTGACCTTGAGAGACAATTCCACAGACTGAAAAACACAAACTCAAAATCTCTTGGGACATACTGTAACGGTAGCCTAAGATTTAATCTTTAAAAGATTTAATCAGAGATCCATATAATTTACACACCCTATAATAGTTTGATAGGCCTAGGCCTATATCTATGTTTTACCTTTTGGGTGGTCTGTATTGTTTGGTGTAGGTGACTGCTCCTTTTCTTGTCTTTGCACCTTTTGTTCTGGAACCAAACACGAATAACTCTGGAACTCAAGCCGGTCATCTCCACTAACTGCTCCTTCACCAATGCGTCTGGCCGTGGATTCGCGCTATAACAGGTCTGCAGCATATGCAGCTGTTTCTTGCTCAGGACGGTCCTGACCCGAGTAGTCCTCTGCGGTGGGGTTGGGATGTGTGACTGCATGTCTAGATGTTGGGACAATTCATCCTCTATTGAAAAGATAAATCACAGTTATCCACTTGCTTACATAACTTATTTTTCCTATCAAATTTTAAAAGATGAGTTGAGGCTGCGTTCTTTTCTTTGGGAATAAAAAAGGGAATTTATTTTTATGACGGGAAAAAATGCTACTATTATACCCTCAGCATTTGAAAAGTTGTCAGGCGTATGCTGATTGCACTCTTCAGTCGGCGTTTCAGAAACATCATGGTCAGCAGTGCACAGCAGGTGTCCATCCCGCAAATGAAACTCATCTCCCGGGAGTAAGTGACAGTTGCAACTTTCGCACCGAAAGCAATCAAAGTGGTAGATCTTCTTACAAGTCTTCATCACCAAATCGTCTTTGCTGAACACTTTTTGACATCTTCCGCAATTCATTCTATATAACCTGAGCGCAAAATATTGTAAAGAGAGATAGTAATTTATAGGCTAGTCCTAATACATTTCAAACCATCTCCAGACATACATAAAATGAAACAAAGCAAAGCCATGCACACCTGCAGTAATCTTCTTTACAGAGAATTCTGCCATCCTTTACGAAGCAGGTACCTGACTTATCCAAAGACTTCTTACATTCTGCGCACTTTAAACATGCCACGTGCCACTTCATATCCGGGGAGACCCGCAAGAGGAAGCGGTCAAGAATCCGATGCCCACATCCCGCGCACAAGGAAATTTGCGCACTTTCTACAGAATGCATAACAAAAGCACACAAGTCCCACGCTGCTTTTAAAAGACTGTTACCTATGTGCCAATTACTTCAAAACAGTGTTAAGAGCCTATGAATACCCTGGAAACAGCAGGAAACTTTACAAAATTTGCGTTGGCAGTACATTTTATGGATAGACCCAATGTTAAACCACTATCATTTAATTCAATATTTTTTCTATTATTTAATTAAATTAGGATATTTTCGTGGAATAAAATTGATTACTTTTACTTACCCCATTTTAGGGCTGTTTTCTTGGAAACGTCCATAATGTCCATAACTTATTTCCCTTTCACAAAGAAAGTGGCTAATACACCCGGCAAAACGCTGCGCTCATGCGTCACCCTGGTACAGAGCGCTTGTCTTCATTTGTGCCGCTGTAGGCTGCATTTGCAATGTGGAGACAATTGATGGCACCGTCACTGGCAGGATTGGCATAAGAATGTTTGCTCCTCGTTCATTTCAGTGAGGAGGGGACTGTCGTTGAAGTATTCTTCATTTAGTGTGTTTTGTTTGTTGTTTGATTAGTCGTGTGTTGTTAGTTAACTCTCTCTCTCTCTCTTTCACACACACACACACACACACACACACACACACACACACACACACACACACACACACACACACGACAGAGAGAGAGAGAGAGAGAGAGAGAGAGAGAGAGAGAACTCTCCTCTCTCTCTCTCTCTCTCTGTCTCTCTCTCTCACACACACACACACACACACACACACAACTCTTACCCCAATCTTACACACAATAGAAATCTGTGTCTCTGATAAGAGTTTACCACCCAGGTGAGTATTTGTATGGCAAATACAATGTAAGTCTAGCAGAGGCATTGGGGTTAATAATTTACGGCTTCTTAACTTTACCACCTTGTGTGGCCAGGGCCTACACACAATTTAGGTGTGGTAAAAGTTTGGGTTGATCACAGGCTGACACGTTACAGTTGTTACAGATCACTTTTACACTTTTCTTAATGCAAGTGTAGTTTTTTTTTTTTTAATGCTCCACTTCACAACAACCATAAACTAGGCTATAGGCCTACAGTTCCCCTTTGAATTGCTTTCAAATTGAAATGGCAAAATGACCATTGTGACTTTGTATAGGAAGAAATAAATTAGTTTTGTCTGGTGTCTACTAGGCCTAGGCTATCTAGGCCTATAGCTACATGTGATGGCATAGGCCTAGTTATCATGTTTATCATCATCAAACTAAACTAATGTTGTTTTGCCTTCACAGAAAACTTGAGCATAAAGAGGGGAATTAGAAAATACAACCATCTTTGATTAATCAAGATACAATAATGACATAGGCTATGGATCACATAATAGATATGCATTTTTTTTTCATCAATTGATCTACTGCTTCTGCCTTTCTTTGCATTACTTTTGTGCAATGTTGTGACTGATCAGCCAAGGTCTATTCTTAAAGGTTACGCCTACACATAGAAATGTCAAAGGCTTGGCTATACAAATATCCATTATTTATATCAATTCCTATCAATTTGCAATGAATTGTGTCTTTTCATGTAGCAGGCTTACATCGTCCACAGTCAAGATATACACTAAAAAAAAAACTTTGTGGGCGCTTGACTGCACTTTGACAGTCTGACAGTCACTCCTCACAACTTGGCATCTGGGATCTCTGTCGTCATCATTCTCCGCCATATTGTTAGAGGAAATTGAGGAGGAAAGTGCCTGGAAGCCAGCAGATCTCGAATGTCTGACTATCCACGTCAACAAGGAATTTTTCGATGTCTTAGGTTTCTAATTCATTGGCATATCTATGCACATGTTGTTCTAAAGGCATTTTAGGTGTGTAGTCGCAGTTGTGGCCTATCCATAGATCATGACTTCCTTAACACAGAGAAGCTCGGGCCTTGTGCAGAGACGGACCGAGGCCTCGCGAAATGCTGCCGCCGATAAGGAGCGAGGAACTGGGGAAGATGACGAGTCTCGTCGTGAAGAGGAAGAGGATGAAGACAAGGGAGATTCAAAAGAAACTCGCCTTACATTGATGGAGGAAGTTTTGCTTCTGGGATTAAAGGACCGAGAGGTTTGTTAACGTTTTACTACGACAAGGATACTAGCTAGCTGCGCTAACGGTTTGCCAGCTAATCGGTTTAGTAGAAATCGTCTCGGGGCACTGCAGTTATCCTTCTTGCTAACGTTATCCTTCTCGTTAACGTTAGCGGGCTAGGGATAATGCGATGGTGGATACGTTACTACTATGTAGCGATAACGGCTGGATACAAGTTTGCAAGTCAAATGTAACAATAGCGCCTTTACAGTTTAATGTGTTGGGTAAATAATCCCTTGCTTGTAGTCAAACCAGCTGAAGGTAACGTTAGCTGTTGCTGTGTGGATTAGCAAACACCAATGTTCGCCAGCCAACTAGTTATCGATAGGAAGCAAACACGAAGTCAAGAAAACATCAACGCTTTGGCTGTGAAAATGTGGACAAGTTATTGTGCACAATAGTACTCTGTGTTGTAAAGAAATTAGTTTTTAATTGATGTGGCTAATTTCAATACTGGATGTTCAGTTTTGTCAAAGATAAGGACAAGGTTAGGTTCTAATGTTATCATAGATAACTTATAAACGTCCCCCGCCCCAACCTTGTTCTGGCCAAGTGGTCCAGCGTTAGCACTTTAAACTCTCCTGCACGTCATCAATGCCACGACAATGCTAATATAATTTTGCGACTTGTACATTTAGCCTAAGTGTCAGATTTTTTTTCCAGCGGTTGTTACGCAGCTTACGTCCTTGCTCAGTATTTAACCTCCTTTTAAAAGAATCCTCACTTATATTGGAAGGGTGTTTGAATGCTGACATTAGATATAGTCTATGTTTTATTTACTTTGCCTGTTTACTGTGTATGTACAAATGCTCACTTGCCCTGTAAATTTGGAGTGGCTTCTTCTCAACTTTGAAAAGCTTACTTTTTTGGCTTTAGGGCTACACATCTTTCTGGAATGACTGCATTTCTTCCGGGCTTCGTGGGTGCATGCTCATAGAGCTGGCTCTGAGAGGACGGTTACAGCTGGAGCCTTGTGGAATTAGGAGGAAAAGCCTGCTAGGAAGAAAGGTAATTGTGTGTGTGTGTGTGTGTGTGTGTGTGTGTGTGTGTGTGTACACACACATCTGAGAAAGAGAATAAAAGAATGCAAGCATGAAAGTCAGGGCCTAGCTCAAAGGCTACCCATACACACTCTGTCAACCAGATGTTCCCACCACAGCTGCTGTAGGATGGGGGTGGGGCAAGGGATGGAGGAGTTGTCAGAAGAATGGTCAGAGCTGTGAACCTGGGAAAAGTGTCACAAGGTGCTCTCAGACGGATATTTATTGCCTTATTGCATAGTATTAGGGGGACACAATGAAACAGTCAATCAAAGCAATCTATGCAGTCAAGGTGCTCCCTTTTTGATCAAAGACCATACCATTTGTTTCGTTACACAGGTTTCTTTTGATTTTATGGCTCATTTAACTTCAGTCTTGCTATGAATCAGCCAGTTTTGCCCCTAGGCAGTTATTTCGGATTATTACACAGCTCTTTACGGTAGAATTCTCCATTTACTTCTATGGGACCTTTCTAAGCTATTGTCTGATATTTGGCGGTGGTAGTTTAGTGGTTAAGGACCCTGACTCTAGTGGGTTGGTAGTCTAGAAGTTGGGGGTTTAAATCCCGGCTGCCACTGTTGTGCCCTTGAGCAAGGCACTTAACCCTAAGTTGCTCTCAGGGAGACTTGCCCTGAACTAATTGATAGTTGACAAAATGTAAGTCGCTTTGGATAAAAGCGTCTGCTAAATGCATAAATGTAAATGTAAATGATATTTCTTGATGTGAAACAGAACCTCTGCTGTTTGGCTCCTATTATTCCACGATAATGACTGCCTCACAGAGTGTTTTAATTCCCTCACTTCACACAGACAGGCAGAGGCATTCAAATCATGAGGAGATATCTGTAACTCCAAAGGTCATTCTTACATTAAAACCATATGTAATGAAAGCTTGTTTATGTGGAGTTTCTTAGATTAAATAGTTGGAAAACTACATGGATATATAGAAAGACCATTTGAATAAAAGCAGAAAAGAAACATATTGACTTGATGTCAAAAACATTTTTTTTCTTTTGTTGTTGTTGTCCAGATATCTATAGAAGCAAACAAACGCGAAACATGTTCCCCCAAGGTTTTGGTTTTAGCATTCGGTATGTGAACATAGGAGTCTGGTGTCTAGTAGAGAGGGTTCAATCAGTGTTTTTTGTTTGTATCACTGAAGTGGTTCATGCATTTCAATTGTGCTCCTCTGTTGTCTCATGTTTCTCCTTGTAATCAGTTTCGATTTTTGAGGGCCTGAGGTATGATGAGGAACTGCAGGGAAATTCACAGAGGATCACAGAGACTTTTGACAGAGTTAGCATGTTTATCTTTTGTATGTGTTGGATAGCAAACCATAATCACTCCCTTTTAATCTCTAATCACAGGTTATCTGTAAGTCTGACGCACCAACGGGGGATATGTTGCTAGATGAGGCCCTGAAACACGTCAAAGAGACACAGCCCCCTGAGACGGTGCAGAGTTGGATTGAACTGCTCAGCGGTGAGTACGAGTGTACTTTGCATGACAAACGAATATTCAAATGATCATACAACTTGCCGTCTTGACATTTAGTACCTATGAGGAGATAGCAGGCATTCAAATGCTGGCAAATGAAATGATGGCAGTTTTAAAGCTGATGAAAACAGACATGTGGGGTATGTTCGAAACTGCCAAAAAAGGCTGCCTTTTAAGGTGCCATTCAGTTGCAGAAAGGCTTGTATCTGCATTATAAATGCATAAAATTCTGTCCTTCGTTTTAGCCAGTTTTGAAGGCAGAATAGATACATCTTTCACGCCGCCTTCAAGGTCCAAATCTATTGAATTTGAAGTTAGCCGTTTGAAAAGTTGGCAAAGTGTCTAAAGTAAGTTCATAGATAATAAATGAATAAAAAAGTGTCACTGATGTATTGATTGATGATTGATTCTGTGTTCAATGGTTTGCTCAGTTGCGCACCTGACCAGGTTTGTATGCCACACTTGTTTAACCGGTAAACTTGTGTCCTGCAGGAGAAACATGGAACCCCTTAAAGCTGCACTTTCAGCTACGGAATGTGCGCGAGCGCCTGGCCAAGAATCTAGTGGAGAAGGGCGTGCTCACCACTGAAAAGCAGAACTTCCTGCTGTTCGACATGACCACGCATCCACTCACCAACAGCACCATCAAGCAGCGTCTGGTGCGCAAAGTGCAGGAGTCGGTGCTCGACCGGTGGGTGAACGAGCCGCAGCGCATGGACCGTCGCATTTTGGCTCTCATCTTCCTGGCCCACTCCTCTGATGTGCTGGAGAATGCCTTCGCGCCCCTTCTGGACGAGCAGTACGACCTGGCCATGAAGAGGGTGCGACTGTTGTTGGACCTGGACCCCGAAACCGAGGCCGCCAAGTCAGGGGCCAACGAGCTGCTTTGGGCCGTTGTGGCTGCCTTCACCAAATGAATTGTGGGATGATGGGTTGGGGGTGTCAAGGAAAATGGTGGACATTTGTTTTTTAGCTTGCTCATGAAGGCAGACATGGAGACACAGAAGGCTGCTGGCCTTGGAAATCACCTCTGTAGCTTCCATGATCGGACCCTTATAATAAAGTTGGTGGAAATGCTTAGAATGGTAATTAAGATGATAATAATAATGACACTGATGGTCGGGGAAGGCAATTTTTTTCCCCCCCAGATCAATACCTTATATCTGACCGTGTTTTTTTTTTTTTTTTTTAACCGCAAAACAAATCGTTCACTGTGAGGTTTGTGTTATCCAAGTTATTTGGTTCCACTGACCTCCTGAGCCAGATTTGAGGACTTGGAGGGAAACATGAAATATTCCTGCAGTGTCTAATCTCGTCCTTTCATCGGGAGGAAAAAAGCATCACATCAAGAATAGTGCCGCAGACCTTTTTGCAGGCAAAGATTCAGATCTGAACTCAAGCCGGCTATGAGTACACTTACAGTGAAATTACTTTTGTGTTGTGTGTGTGTGTGTGTGTGTGTGTGTGTGTGTGTGTGTGAGGGAGAGAATCTAAGGACTAAATGAAAATCCCTTCAGGCTGCTGGCAAGGGTGGTCGTTGACCCCTGCTCTCCAATTGCGTTAATAAATACCAATGTCTGCCACTCATAAGACTCCGATCGAAACTTGCTTTTAACCAGTGGGATAGTAGATTGGTGGATATGTGAATATCAGGAAATTAAGGGTAGCGAGTAGCTTGCAGCCAGGTTCTGAATACCTTTTGTTCTTGATACCAATGACTAGGGTTGTATGCAAGGAATGTTCGGTTTTACAGAATGTTGGCAATATTTTGGTCGTAAGCAAGTCATGTAAATTCCTTATTCTGATTATCAATCAATCTGACTGTACTCTGGTTTCTGCCGCAACTGAATATTATCAATATTCCTTTTACAAACTGAATATTCCCAGCATGTAACTGCTCAGAGTTGATCAGCCACATGGTTTGTGTGTAGTATCACAGTTTAATGTGAACAACATTCCCCTTGACAGGTCCCATAGATTGACATGGACATGGGTGTAGATGTGTTGTGTGGTTATAGGTAGAATGATGCCCCCGCGGTCCCATTATGTGACAGATATGGACTATAAAAGAAGGATGACTGGTGTGAATGCATTATGGTGGACGTGTTTGAGATTTGTTGGACACAAATGTTGCTGTCTATGATGATGCAAGCAGAATGTTCAGGCTTAAGGTATTTGTATGCAAAGGTGTAATATGTAGCTTGAACTAGGCCTATGTAATGTCATTGTGTATTACCCTAAGATTCACCCTGTTCAAACCTTTGAGAATGCCAAGTAACAGGCTTTGATAGATGAGTATCTGGGCAAACATAAATCTCTTGGAAGGCTTTTGTTGTTCACACACCTGAGAAAGGTCAACTAACAGCCCTGCCGAAACTTTATATCCAATCTGCCTATCTACTTGCGTTGTTTGTGTTGGGCCATGTTGTCTGCTGGTGCGGACAACCAACCAACACCTGGACTTCAGTCTCTTGTAGAGATTGGTCCATGCCCCCTTGCTCTTCTGTTGGAGTTCACCTTGCCTTGCTTTTCAGATACTACACATTTGTTAAGCAAGCAGCGCTTATGCCTTTTTTGTTTTGGTGGCGGTGGTGGGTGGGGTACGGTGGCTTGCCGATTGCTTTCCTCACAATAAGTGAACTCATTTTACAGGGTGCTGGATAGGTACATCATGTTCTGCTGCCGTGTCACCAGGACAGGTAGCAGAGACTTTCAGCCATGCACACTAAAATCTCATGAGGCCTCGCTAAACAAATACCCCAAGTTTGGTCATTTTAATAATTTCACCATGTTTGTTTTCATGTGAAGCATTTGTTTCTGCTTCTCAATGCTTTTTATGACATTAATTCACTTGTACTTTGTTTTAATTCATTGTCTCCTGTTTTTGTTTTTCCTGATTTGTTTTTATGTGTATACTATCTTTCTGGCTTATCGGTTCTCCCTTAGGTGGTGGTTATGTGGATGAAGTCTGATTGAGTGAAGGGGGGGTAGGGTTGAATGGGGTGCACTTCCTTGTTTTATTTGGGGTGAGCAGGGGTCAAACCTGTAGTTGTACTGTTCTGACACTTCACATGTACAGTAAATGTGTTTCAGAGACGTCATGAAAGGGATCCTGATTTGTACACTTGCTTTTTACCACATAATAAAAGATTTTTAAGTGCCTGAAATGATGATGACCTTAAACCTTATTTACTAGTGATGTGCCTATTTAGTGTCATTCCCCTTGATGAACCATGAAATGTCTGGCTTATATTATCCTAGTTAAAGAATACAGCAACCTAAATTAATTCATAAATAACCTATAATGGTAGGCAGACATGCATGAGGATGATCCTGTAAAAACAACAAAATACGACGGAATTAGAAGGTCGATGTTTATTTACAGGAACTACAAGACATTTGACCCAGCATGAAGGAACTTTTCAAAGTGAAATTAATTACACCTTTTTACAATTCTTAATGTTCATAATGTTGTTGTGGAAAAGTCAGCAGTCCACACCATTGGCATATATCCACCCTGTCTCTCATAGCTCGGCTCCAAGGCTTCGGTCAGCGTTCTGATGTCTCTGACTCATTGCCCAGGCCACTTGAACGGGTGGATGAAGTGTCCTTCGAGGAGGCAGAAAACGGCATTCGTTTCAGTCCCACCACCCTGCTTGCTTCGCCCAGGGCCCGACCGTCGATGTCTGGACCGGCCAGAAGCGAGAGAACATGCCGTTGCATGTACCAAGACTCACGTCAGCACTCCCATAGTTGCCATTTGGTTTCACTTGATTTTGGCAGCTTGGCTGTAATGCCTTATTAGTATATCCAAAAGCTTGTACTTCCAGTCGAGAAGATCACCTATCTTTCGCAGCTGATGGGCACATTCAACGATAGCGGTCTCCTCTGAAAAAGATACAGCATATGTAGCCTATTAGTAACTAGGTCGAAGTTAACAGCAAGCAAATGAATCAAAAGAAAGTTGCAAAGTCCTGACAAGAAAAAGTGATTACCTTTGCTGGACATCGTTTGTTTTTCCGAGTGAGTTTCTTCGAGGTGAAACTGTCCGAGTGGTTTAGTTTCTTTGTTGTGTTGTGGGTCTACTGTGATTCCAGTGTTAGTTCCGCAACTTGGAGGAAGGGAATGATAGGCTATAGTTAGAATGCCCCACAGTTAAATAGCAGATATGACGTACGGAGGAATCCCCGCCACGTCACATCTGCCTGCATCAACTTGTTTACTGAGCACCTAACATACTGTGAGCATAATTCGATTGATTAAACGTCCTCTTCAGGA
Organism: Sardinella longiceps; assembly: GCA_027497455.2. Lineage (NCBI taxonomy): Eukaryota > Metazoa > Chordata > Actinopteri > Clupeiformes > Clupeidae > Sardinella > Sardinella longiceps. The sequence goes on along the minus strand of JAODXP020000008.1, from coordinate 28,717,217 downwards.
TCTGCACACTTATATAATCAAGCAGTAAAAGTGTTTGTGGGACAGATTGAGAACCAATCAATTTCTGTCACCATTTTCAAACAAATATCAGCATGGGTCACCAACTTGTCTTTAGAATTAAAATCACCTATTTTCTAAATTAATTGACTAAATAAAGACAAAAAGGTTTTCTAGCGACATATGCTATTAAGTCTCTTATTAAAATTATAGATGTGTTGGCCTCCTAAAGTTCGATTTTGCAGATTTCATTGCTTAGGCTTCCTTGTTAAAATCACATGGTCTAATGTACTTTCCCATGTAGTAACATGTTCAGGCTTGCCTACAGTTTGCTTTCTTTTTGACAGTGTGTGAAGTTGAACCTGCTGGAGAGAACATGAAATTGCAACAGAGTAGCTGGACACTCCCCTTAAATCCACTGTTTGTTATAACAGATAGTTTGTAACAGTTTTTTTTTTTTTATCACTTTGCAATCTTATCTTTTGTGCATTTTACAGCTTGATCTTGCACACTGCACATGTCCTTTTCCTGTGTTGTTTTCAGCGGGCACAATGACAAACAAACGGTTTACGAATAGTGCATAATGTCACTGACAATAAATTTGTTTGTGGATAAAAGACAAATAGTATTGTGGTTTATGCAGACCTAGGCATATCTTTGAACCTTATTTTATCTGTATCGGACACTCAACACTCAGCTTGTGAAAATCCTGATATATTTTTTCTGCATAGCCTATCTATTTATTAGGCCTATGTGGGCTAATTATATAGGCCAATGCCTAATTACTTGATAGTTTTTTTTATTTCTTGTTTATTTATTTATTTATTTACATTAGGCTACAAATTGCAAATAAATCCCAACCATATGGCACTTAGACTAGGCTAAAGGTCAGGTAAAGTTTTGAGAAGCAACAATGAGGTCAAACATGGGATGTCCAACTTCCTAAAGGACACATAACTGCGATAACAACCACAGAAAATTACCTCAAGATAACAGAACGATGTCCAAAGTTTATTATAATCACATGCTCAGGATCACACCTCAGACGCAATTCTTGTTGTTTGTGTCGTCTCTTTCGTAATGCAGTCTATTCGTTCAAAATAAAATGTTGAGCACACAACCCTTAACCTTACACAATGACAATGCTGTCTGTTTGTGTATTATTGCCTGTTGTGCCTCTATACCCCACTGTCTTGCGACCAGAAAAAGCCTACCATTGGTTGCAAGCTGCAAGCAGGCTTCGTCTTCCCTTTACAAGAATGCATTGAGGTTGCAAAGCATTTGCACACATCTGCTGCACTGGGCTCCGCGCATTCTATAAGCTCGTGACTACCTCCTTGAATACTTTGTCCGTCCGCGAGGATCTCTTCACAGAACCATAGGCTACGTACAGCAGCACGTAAGTAGCCACTGTGGATTGTGGAGAAATATCACATCCTGCATAGTTTTTACATGCAAATGCAGATGTAGGCAGGACAATAAATGTAAAACGTAGTTTAGTGCAGCCTTCCTAAATTTTGGGCCTTGTTAGCATGTCGCTAACATCCACTTACACACATTTCAACTTAGCTAGCTGGTTAGCATACCTCACAGAGTAACAGTAACAGTTTAATGCAAGTGCAACATTCTTGCAGGTTCTGCTTGTCAGTTTTTGAAACATAGTAGCCAAACTCTGCATTTAGGTCTGGGAATGCAGCAAACATGATCGCAAAGAAAGTGTTAATGACCTGTGCTAAATAGGCTACTAATTTATGAATTATCTGATGTTGGACTCACTAACGTTACAGTTCAGTGATGTGCGCGCTTACCCGCGAATAACGTGAAGTTGGCATGGCCTGTCACCAACTTCTGTCTGGTTAACGTTCTTATGTAACGTGACTTAACGCGCAACTTTGTTACATATTATTGGAGTTGACCCACCGCCATAGAAAGACAGGCTATATCATGAGACATCGGTAACGTTAACGTTACCTCTTTGATCTCATGTTATAACGTCTGTGTGTGAACTTATGTTTGAATAGCAGAGGCTAGACTCTTTTAGGCCTATTCACCTGTGTAATGTCAAAAACTTAACACGTAAACGTAGGCCTAGAGTCATGCATATGCATAATGTCTAACATATGTTTTTGTTGTTTATAGTGACAGAATGCCCAAGTCAAAGGAATTGCTGTCTTCATCTTCTGGTAGTGACTCTGATAGTGACGTTGACACAAAGGTATTTCCATTAGGTTAGGCTACTAATGTGGTGTAGAGCTTTTTCTAAATTGTTGTTAATTTAGTTCAATTCATTTTTACTGCGTTTGCTTTAAATAAAGACCTGCTGAATAATCAAATGTGGTGTGTTGTGGAGAGATTCCTGACTAAGACTAGGCCTACTCATGCACAAAACAGCAAACTGGAGTGTAGGCTATCATTGATATGACATTGATATGACTGCCTCGCCATCGGAGCCACCTTTTATACACTTAAATGGGAGATACACCATTAGAGATTTGAAAGTATAATTTTAAAGTAGGCTAATAATGAATATTTCTTCCTGTTCTGTTCTGTCCTGTCCTGTACTTTCTCTGAAATCCTAAGATGCTGTGCCAATTTAGTCTTCCCTGTGTAGGCTTTCTGCCGGGAGTATCAGTAGATTTATTGTATCTATTTTTGTCATAATTTAATTGTAAGGCATTTGCTGATATAGATGTAATATTAATAATATCACACACACATACAGTCAACTAAAAAGTTAAAGAGGAGAGGAAATCTCCTTGTTATATTACCATCATGGCAGCATGGGAATTAAAGAATACTGCATGAAAAAAAGAATGTTTCTCCTTTGTGCTGTAGAGTTATTAGGTTCAGATGTGTAGCTATTCAACAGGTAGGGGCCTATCTATAGCTCATCACCACTGATGTAGCAGCTGTAAGTGTTATTGATCCTGCCCTCCTTCCTGGTAGCCTATATTGCCTGTACTTTGGACAAGTAGTTTCAAATCATTATTCCTGTATTGTGGAATTGATTTCTCTTGTAATTAGCGTGTAGTAAGCAGTGCAACATGCACCAGTCCTTTCAATACTCCTAGCCTAAGTGCATGGTGATTCCCTATTCTAGTTATCCTGCAGGTATGTTGAACAATCGATAAATAACTACCAAACTCTTCTTTCGGCATGAAGCAGGACTCCCTGTTAGAAGTCCTATGTTCCTTGCAGCTATAACTGAAATTTTGTTCAAATTAGAGTGCTCACAGTGAGTGTTATTCCCCCCAAAAATATGTTTTTGGGGAAAAGAATGTATGTTGGAAGTCTCAATCAAGATAGAATAACAGCCCTGTTTAGAACATCATCTTTCTAATATGGTAGCCTATGGTTTGGGAATGTCTTTATGTATCTGATAGGCTAAGAGAAAGAGGCCAGTGACTCCAGAAAAGCCCGCTAAAAAACAGAAGGGTGGGGAAAGCTCCAGAGTGGGCGGAGCGTCCAAGGGCAGCAGCAGCAGTAACAACAAAGATGACAACATGTTTCAGGTAGGAGCGTATTGAAAGCAACACAGTCAAGTTCTTTTCCCTTAACAAATGTGATCAAAATGGACTATCTTTTTTATTTTATGCTTTTATTACTTAATTTTATTTTATTATTATTTAATTATTTTATTTTATTATTTATTAATTATTTGTTTTCATTGTATGTGACAAATAAACCCTTGAACCTGAACTAATATGATGACTTCCAACTCATTTTGATGCTGAACTGACATACAGTACAGTTCAGAAAATGGAATGTGATATTGCTAAAACATGCTTGGAACTTGGAACACTATAACAACTGTAATGTTTTCATGGTCAGTTTTAGACCAAGGATAACCACCCAAATGTTAAGTGGGTATGCAGTACATTGACAATTCACCAAAAGGGGAATTCCTACTCTGAGAGATTTTAACCATTGGTCTTGCCTATGTGTTGGTTATAAATCCTGTTTTTATGCTTGTCTTGTATTGTCTTGTGTAGATTGGAAAAATGAGATATGTGAGTGTTCGGAACTTCAAAGGCAAAGTTCTGATCGACATCCGGGAGTACTGGATAGACCAGGATGGGGAGATGAAACCTGGAAGGAAAGGTGAAGACCTATTAAGAACGTTTCCACTTAAGCCAGCTGTTTGTGCCTGTATAGTATGGGTTCTTGTATTTTGACAAAATCTTCAAATCTTTCTATTTTTCAGTGTCCATACGATATCTAGATTAGTTTGAAAAATAAGCCAAAAAACACCAATATGCAGCCCCTTTTCCACACAGTTATGGCAGCCCCCCCCCCCCTCCCCAAAAAAATAAAAAAAACAATCTCATGATGCTCTGATGTCACCAAGTCTTTTGCTTGGTTGATTGTATAGTTGGAAACGCCAGCCTCGCCCCAATTTTTCTTTTCTAGCTGTTTTTTGAAATCCGCTGGTTGTGGTGTCCATAGTTCACAATGGCCTTTGGTGCGTAGAACCCCCAGGGGTATTAACTGATCCATTAGCTTCCCCTGCACTAATGCGGATGTGCTTCCGGCAGCATATCGTCTTACTCTTACTCTGGAGGTTCATTTCCACTGAAGGGTGAGGCGTGGCATTTCAATGTAGCTGAAACACCAATTGATTCACATACTATACACCGTGTCCTAATTGTCAGATCTCTCTGGAGGTGTATGTTGGAGACTGGATCATGTTAAATAGACAGAGATTATGTCATAAAGATAAAGATGAAAGATAGCCTACTGATAATGTATGTGGAACTCCTCTCTACTAAGTAGTCGCAATGTGGTCTTGGTAATGTAAGAATAATATGTTATATAATACTGTATGTTGTGCAAGCCAGAATCATCTTCTCCAACCTTTTACGCCTCTAGGTATCTCCCTGAACCCAGAGCAGTGGAACCAGCTGAAGGAGCAAATCTCTGAGATTGATGATGCTGTGAGAAGGACATAAGATGTGGGCTTACTTCATATGCCCCGCATTGTTTCTTTTTTAACTCCTTAAAAAAAAAACTCTTTTCCATTATTGTTTCATAATGTTTTTTATAAAGGAATACACATTTTTTTAAATAATGACCAGGACCACATTGTGTATATTTTTAGATCATTGTTTTGTTTGTTTAAACTGTTTGTCGCAATTTTCATTGCCTATCATGATTTTTAATCATTTAAGGTACCTTGTAAGGGAGTTTTGGGATGGCTACATAGGGCTGCATTGGTGGGGGGGCTAGAACCAATAAAACCAATAGAGGTTTTACCTAGTTCATGTGATTTGTGGTTCATGTTGACAATCTATGTCTATTTTGTATCAATTATATAATATACCCTTGTTGTCAACTGAACTTTGAAATAGAACAACCGCTTTTCAACTCTAGGTGGTGCTGCATCCAAACATTTTTAGTCACAGTGTTACAGAGGTTGTTTGAGTTGAAACAACAAACATTTTTTTCTTCTTTAAACGTTTATTTTGACGGATAAGAAAAATGTGCTGATGTCATCTTTAGGAGTAGCAGTATAGGAATTCCTTGAACAGTGTGTAAGTAAGTTGCCCGTGACTGTAGTGGTAGTCAGTGGAGGACTTGAGCAATAGAGCAACAGAATGATTCATAGAGTTAAAAGGACATGGGTTTTGTCTCAAAACTAAATGAGGGGTGTCCACAACTCACCAGACAATGGCAAGATATCAGCAGGGCAATTACAAAGCAGAACTAGGCTACGACTTGCTTAGGGAATGCTGACACACAGACACCCGCAATTGTAGGCCTATGTCACTACTGAATAACCACCTAGTTTTGCTCTATGAAGGACAGTGCCTTTGGATGACACGAAATGCCATATATGGTAGCAAGGCAATTCACTGACTATAATAAACAAATAATTTCTACCTACCAATGTGACCTACTTCAGATAGTACAAGAACAAGGTCTGAAATTCTTCTCTCGTGGAAAGTGCTATTTCCAGATACTGATTTCTGTTTACACTGGCCTGCTGTCTCCTGGCATGCATAGCCTATGCCAACTTCTAGAATGGAGGACAGGAATGACAGTTAGTGACAAAGCACCACGGTTAAAGCTAAAGCTACATCATTCATTCCCTTAAAGAAATTGTTGGCCCTAACTTTAAGTTCCCTATACTGTAACCACTCCAATTTCTCTTCCAGTTTGGGTGGTTTAGTTTTATTTCCAAATTAGGGAAAGAATAGGCAAGTTCATTTTTTGGATTGAAACACTTAAAACTTTCCGTGGATAGGACATGATTCCATTGGATCAATTGTTTTAAAAAAAAGTACATTAGGACCTTACACACGCCTCGTCATTTCGCAGGTCTTTAGGACCCAGGAAGTCACGGCATGTGATGTCGCCCTCTTAAGAGAAACACAGTAGTGTGAGGTTCATCAGTCACCTTATTGACACAGCGTATTCAGTTGTGGAAGCTCAAAGAACGTACGGACACCTTGTATCATGAGAGAACTTCATTTTAAAGAGAACTTTTGGGTAAGTCTATCACTTTATGATATTTTGATGAGGTTTAAAAAACGTCCGTAATTTCAATTTCACACCCTATCGAGTTTGTTATAGATGTTGAGTCGGAAAAGCTCTATTCATTAAAATGTTGGATAGTCTACTGCTTGTTCACATGTTATGCATTCTGCTATAAGTAGACACGTTTGATAGCTTGCGTTTTGTCAGAGTATTTTGTAAAGACAACTTGAGAGTACATCGGGGTCCACCCAAGCCGTACGAGAAAACGTCGACTCTGAGTGGTCAGCTGTCACAACAGTATTTCCAAACCATGCATCGCGCGCGCACGCTGTACAACAGGTAGCCTGCATGATTATATCTGCCTGCCAGATTATCAAGCAAATGGAATTCCAAATGTATTTATTTATTCGTTATTCATTCATTCAATTAGGCTTCTTATTGGCTGTAGAGTAGGCACATGCATTTAATGTGTGGTGTCTAAATTGTTAAAAAAAAAAAAAAAAAACTAAATATGGGAAGAATCTTATTTTGGCAGCAAGGCGTTGATGTGGTTTTAGAACAAGATTACACGCCTGTGGCAAAAAATTACAGGGATGGTAAACGGCATTGGAAGATCATTCTTTCACACTATAAGTGCCTGCATGGAATAAAGCATAAACCTCTTGATTTTTTGAATATATGGTTGAATTATTGAATATTAGCTTGCTGCAAGTATCCCACAACAGGAGTTGTTCCAACTTCACTGGAAGTGTTCAATTTGCTTCCATAGCCTCCAAGCCTTACCAATAGGCCTGTACAGTTGGGCTTGTCAGGCCTATGCATGGTGTTAATACTGTATACTAGATTTAAAGTTCTTATAGGTGTAGTATGAAGACTCTCTAGTGTATTATGAGGACCTCAATAGTGTTGCAGGTAACTGATGACAGTAGATGATGTTTTGCAATCTTCCTGACTGACATATGCTTGCCTTTCTCTGTCACTCACCAGAATACTGACATCACCTGCACTGCTGGTTATGACGCCATCATTCAGCATCTAAATGATGGCAGAAGGACTTGCAAAGAAATAGAAGACTTCATGAAAGCAAGGTTTGTTTCTCTGCCTCTGATTCCCGCACACTCCCATATTAATTATGCTACATTATACTGCCTACACAACACTTGTCTTTGACAGTTTTAGTTCCACTTTCTCTTGTTGCCATGAGGAATTAACTACCGAGGTGTCTATACTGTGAGGAGATAAGTGGCGCGTGGCCTTCGGCCTGAGTGTTTCCTGTTTTGTGATGATACTGTACTGAGGTGTTCTATCTGCTGAGGAACATGTCAGGTGGTGTTTTACAGGTCATTAGTCAAGTGTTTGTCTTAGAGAAAGTTCTAGAGGAGAGGACATTTGCGTCATTATAATGTGATATAAATGCGAAATAAATGTGTTTAATTGACTACCTAGCTATTTGTGCTCATCACACTTCCTTGTGAAACGTTATCCTTGAGGCCAAGTTTGGTTGTAATAATTAAACCAGGAAGTAAAGTCATCAGGGCATGGTGGAAAACCCAGAGTGAAGATTTCCTGATTGAGTTTTTATTGTGTACAGTTTTTTTTTTTTTTTTTTCAGGAGTGTTTCTGTGCGTTCTGCTGTGCTTTGCTACAAACACTCTTGGTCTGCTTTCAGACTGCTTCAAGAGTACTTGCCTACTCTGTTTACTTATGGTATACCACTGTCAGTGTCAGTAGTAAAATGAGATATAGTTTTAGGATGTAAATGGTGGTAAAATTGAAAAATAAAAATGATATTAAGTAAGAGTAAGTCCTCTGCGCTTCTGCGGATGTGGTGATGTATTATGGGGAGTGCACCTTTTGAAATATTCAAATAAAATTGACTGTGTTAGTCTAGTGTTCCCTCTGTGTACTAAGCTGTCCCTCCTGTTGATGCACCAGAGTATTTACCGTTCCTCTCTATCATTTGTTGTTATTTAGTTTTGCATGATATGATGCTCTAATCTGACCATTTCGCTGCCCCCTCCCTTAAGTGCCATTCGAATTTTGATATTCAAATTGAGAATGCAAATTATCTTTGCCTTGAATGCCTTCATTCTTGCAGAATTTACTTTTTCTATACATGCTTGCTTGGGTTGACTTGCAAACTTCTTTGCCATAGTATGTTGCAATACCATGCAGTTCAAGGCTTATACAAAGGAGCTACCACATGATATTTTGCAAGGCTATAGTCTACAAATTTGCTCTGACATGCACCGACTGCGGTTTGGGCAGACTGCTAATGAGCAGAGCACTGAAGTCTATTGCTCCAAAGCATATCATCAAAGCAAAAGACTGTGTGTAAGGAGCTCTGGCGTGTGTGTTTTCTGAAAGCATAGTTGCTAACCAGTTAGCATCTTAGTTAGTTGGCAATGGGAAATTGCATTGTAACCAACAAAGCTGCTAACTTAGTTTTGCAACTATGCTTTTGGGAAACAGACCCCTGAAGACAAGGGCTCGATAACATCATGAGTTCTAATATAAAGACTCTGTAGCCACAGAAGCATCATTTTGCAGCTCTATAAGCCCTGATCTGTGTGTGTGACGGATTTTTTTAAAACCAGATATAATAAACATCATAGTTTGTGACCTTTGTCAGCTTAGTAAGCAATTCATTTGAGTACAGTAAGTAAGTTGATCTTTATGAAAGCACTGGCATCTCACATAAAGTACACGAAAAGCAACACCAAACAACAGTGAGAATACTGTAGTATTGAGGCTTGACATTTATGTGACTAGAACATTCAGTTTCATAATAAATGTATGGATGACACATGGAAATAACACGTCAATATCTAATTTATTACCAGAGCCTCGATAGAGGAGAAGTACGCAAAGGAGCTCCTTGGTTTGTCCAAGAAAGTGTGTGGACATAATGAAATGAAGTAAGTAAAACTGATCATTATTAAATATGATTGGTATGCAGGAAGTAACCTTGAATTGTCCAGTTGTACCTACTGTAGTCACCATAAGGAAGTGAACTTTGTTGTGTCATTCGTTTGAGGGAGCTTGAGAAAATCACACTCACTGTGACATCTCTGCTTGTTCTTCGTATGTCATACAACTGCCATGAGTGAAATGGAGATTTGATTAATAATTTGAACTCTAAACCTCTGATATATTTATGTGGTATTTTGTCCAAGATACTGCAAAAACATTTGAATAGTACAGATGCAAAACACAATTTGCAATTTGTGATGAATTTACAGAAATGTATCTATATAATTTCACACTACATGAATGTATTTAGCAGACACTTGTATCCCAAGCAACTGAATCAGTTATCAGTTACTTCAGGGCCAGTCTTACCTAGAGCAAGGGCACAACAGTGCCATCAGGGATTCTAACCCTAACCCTAACCCTTACCCTATTCCTAACCCTAACCCCCTCAACCCTCATCCTAACCCTAAACTGAGTGGAGTAGTGCCTTGAAGGCAGCGCTGCCTAGAAGGCACTGTTGAGGGCAAAAAAGACCAAAGACCATAACCCTTCTAGCATGCTAGCAAGATTCCTTGACTGAAGTTGCCCTTTAACTGTTACACTACTACAAGCATCCATATTTTGACTAACTTTATTACAGTAGTCTAATTCCAATTTGATCGTTTTGGTGTGATTTGTTGTGTAATTGTGTGATTTGCATTTTGGTAGAGATTGCCTGGAATTATTATAGGCTAACTATTTAATTGTTTGCTGCCGATTTAACCTACTGAATTGGCAACATAGCTATTGACAGTGGCAGCTGTCAGTTCTTTTTGCCCGGTGTGTGCATTCTACAAACGTAATAAGACAGCACTGAATTGGCATTAGTATAGCAACATAGTCTGCAGTCATACGCTGGGTGTGTTTCACTTTTTCCATCAAGTGTATCTATCTAGTTCCGTTTTGTTATGGTACAAGACACAGTTACCATAAGAAACTTGCTGAGCTTTCTTAAAAAGCTATTGCTTGAATGGAAAATACTGAATTTGCATTATTTTGTAACAAAAATGAAAATGCACTTTTGTTTTGATGTGTAATAATCATATTTGACAAAAGTATGAAATATAAACTAATGTGAGAATAAGCATTGTAATTATATTCATAACAACTTATGTGAGTATAATAAGACGATGAGACATTTCCCTTTGCATTAACTTGGCAATATGGCTGGGCCATAGCATATCAGCATATTAGGCCTGAGGCAGATAATAGTGTATTTGTGCATTACTATACTATACTACTACTACTAAGTTGTCTTTGATAGTCAATTTAGTGGTAAAACAGGCAATCACAGTAAAAGGCCAATAAATAATACATACAAGTAAGGGCCAAGTATATTCTTTTGATGTACTATTTGGCAAGATATAATGTGAACATGTGTTCTCATCAGAACAAGTATGGTTGCAAACTGGTAACAAAGAAGCAAGGAGGTAGGATGCTGCAATAATATAGCGGTGGCTATTGGTTTGACATGGATGTGTTTTTGTCTCTGCAGTACACTAAAGCGATCGCTAGATGTCTTTAAATTACGTAAGTAATATAGTCACTGTCTGATCTGATCATCTTAATGTTCAGATTTTCAACCTGAAAGATCTTTTTGAACTGAAAATGTTACAAATATTAAAAAAACAAAACAAAACAAAACAAAACATATCTTTTACAGAAACCGAAAATGTGGGATTGTCCCATCTTCAGCTAGCTCAGACAATACGAGAAGAAGCCAAAAAGCTGGAGGAGTTCAGAGAGAAACAGAAAGAAGCTAGAAAAAAGGTACTAGTCCCACAGTGTCACCACTGTAACGGCTTGCACAGAGAAGACCAATAAAAATACCACAAGCTTAGCTACCAAATGATTATCACATCCAGATAAGATAAGGTTACAAGGATACAAGGACGTTAAAATTGGTGATTGGTTCATGTTTCCACTATATTAATATATAGGCCTATTTAAAAACAGTAGTCTAATGAACTTTCTGTTTCTAAGTTTGTTGTTTGTTGTTTTTCTTTAAGAAACATCCAAGAATAGTGCACTGTACTTGAATATGTGTTGTATTTTCTTAAGATAGAACATCAAATGGATGCTCTACATAAGCAGAAGGCGACACAATACAAGAAAGCCATGGACGTAAGATATTTCTGAACTCCCATAACATAACACTAATGACTACCAATGTTAAAACCACTTATGGAAAGGGAAGTACTGTTCTGTAGCAATTCCGCTGGAGGAAGTAAGGATTTTTAACCTCTTTTAACCAACAGGAAGTAAGCAATAAAGGAGGAGAACTGTTCTAATGAGTGAAAAAAACGGTCATTCTGTGTATCGGTAACATTTTTGCTTTTCGGTACATTTCAAGTCAGCTCCTATGTCCCTTTACTTGGAAAATCATATAGCTTTGTTGAACTTATAGGTTCACTTCTGTTTTTGGAAGAGTGTGGAATTGAATTTTGTATTCTCGTCTGTGTCTCATGTGTATGAACAGTCAGTGTATGCATGGAGTGTATTTGTGTGCTCTGCTGTTTCCATGGCAGTACTCAAAACAGAGAAGATGTTTCATCGCTCAATCCTTCTGACACGCGATGATGTGAATTCACTTATGACCTCAGTAAATAGATTAAGCTATTTCAGAGATGGCAGAATCATGAAGATGTGAAGAATTCATTCACAGTGTGGTTTTGTCAACATGCAGCTCTTTCTGTTAGTCTTAATATGATATACGATATGAAAAATTAATTGTCTTGTAGGCAATACCATCGAAGAATTTATATGTATACGCCTTGGTGTCATCATGGCATTTAGTCATTTAGTTAGTCATAATATCCCAAAAATACACCAATTCCTCTTTCTGCTGACTGGCTAAGAGGAAATGCTTCCTGAGAAAGCAAGCTCATTGGGACAAATCCCAGACGTAGCACTGAAGAGAGATGATAATCGAGCGGAATTGCGTTGGAAGGCATGGCCAAAACAATAATTGTGAGCCTACCCAGCCCACAAAGTGCTCGACTGAAAGCATCTGTCAAGAACCTACAAGCATAAACATAAACATTTCTCTTTCCTTGTGTGCACAGACACTTTATTCTCTGAATTATACATTAATGTTGGATTAGAATAGAGTTTGATGTTTGAAGTTTTTATTCTTTAAGGTAATATAACTAACTGGTGTTACTTTAAATGACCAACTGTTTAAAGTGATAATTATCTTTTGTTTGTGGGTTCCCACTTCCTGTCTCAAATGAGCAGAGCAAGAAGACTTACGAGCAAAAGTGCCGAGATAAAGAAGAAGCTGAGCAAAACATGAACAGAAATGCCACCACAAGCAGCGCTAAACAGCAGGAGAAGGTACAATACCAGACATGATTACGCCACCCAGCTGCACCAACAGCAGAAGGCATTTTACATAGAATTTTGAAGATTGATTTTGATTTAAATGGACATTATTCTTGGATTGGCTCTGGCAGGAAATAGTTTTGCTCTTTGTTTTTATCCAGTAATGCAGTATGTTTTTCTCCTCTGTAGTTTCTATTTCAGCAGGTCTGTTAGACAGTAATGATGATGCTGTATAGTGTGTTTATTTCATATCATTATCATATATGTCATTATCATGTACGTCATAATCATATATGTCATTACCAACCAAGTTGATCAGATTGCCCTTGTAATAACCAGTAATTGTTGTGTCAATTTTGTAATTATAATGTATTCTCATTTCAGCTGTTTGCAAAAACGCAACAAGCCAAGAATTCAGCTGAAGAAGCTGGTAAGAGCCCACTGGTTGAAACATTGAGTCTTAAACAGGTGCATTTTGTAAACAGTTTTCCATTGGGTTAACAGCGTATTATGTTTTCTGTGAATTACAGACAATGTGTACAATAACAACGTGTGCTTGCTGGGAAAGACCCGGGATGAGTGGCAGAACGAGCATGTAAAAGCATGTGAGGTAAGAGTCTTAAATATTAACAGCAGTATTATAAATCATAAATCTTCAACAGGGGATCTCTGATTAATCTGTCAATAATGATTATTCTAACCGCCATGTATGCATGATAGGCTGCCATTCACATGTCTGTAAGCACTTACATTTACATTTATGCATTTAGCAAACGCTTTTATCCAAAGCGACTTACACAAGAGGATTAACAATCAAGCTACATAGGAGTGCTAGAAAGAAATGATCACATGGGTCTTTAGAGTGAGGTATTGCTAGGACAAGAGGTGTTCCCTGAAGAGCTGGGTCTTAGGGTACACTTAGGGTGTATCAGCAAAGGGATCTTTGGCATTGAAGTTCCCTGCTAGAAAATGTAGTTCTTGCACTTCTTCATGGTTGCATAGATTTGACAGAGATGTTCACAAGTCAGTTTTTTTACAAGTCCAAGTTGAGTCTTGAGTCTCTGAACTTGAGTCCAAATCGAATTTCAAGTCTTTGAGGAGTAGGGTCAAGTCAAATCCCAAGTCTTTGGTCTTTGATCACAAGTCCAAGTCCAATCTTGTGTTATGACTTTCATCGAACATTGTGTTTTAGGTTTGGTAACACACAATAGTCTACCTAAATGGGTATTGTAGTTGTTTGCTGTTGTTTGCTATCTAACATTTCATAACACCATGTACTCTATTAATCAGTGCGCATTGTTATCAGCATTGACTGGCACAGGTGTACATTGTGTAATGTAACCTTAAGATTTTAGATTCTGTTGCTTCTAGTGTGATCACAGTCACATAATAGAGAAGGGATGGACCGGAATTACTTTCAATAAATGAGCAAAAAGTCCATACCTCGAGTTTCAAGTCTGAAGTCTCTGGATGGGTGATTTATGTGTGACTCAAGTCTGAGAGATTTGTTGCTTGCCGACATCTCCTATAGAAGTGTCTACCCCTTAACTAATTGCACATTGTACCGCCATCTGCAAGATGTTAAGATGGTGTCTGCTGCTGTTTTTTTTTGTTTTCTAATGAATGACTTTTCGCTTATAGTTCTTTGAGACCCAGGAAAATGAGCGGATCAGCACTCTTCGGAACATGGTGTGGACTCATCTCAATCAACTGTCTCAGCAGTGTGTCACAAGTGATGAGGTTTGTCCATCAAACGTTTTGTTTGAAATCAATAATATTCATTTTCATATACATTTATGTAAACAGTATGCTTACATACAGCTGTCTTCATGTGTACAGTAAAGTATCTGGACTACCTTGCATATCGACATATTAGGCGATCATTGAACATGACAAATATGATTACAACATGTTTTTGAAGACCTTGCTGGGTCTTTTTGGGTTAAGCTTGCATAGAACTACAACAAATTTATATGCCAAAATTCTATGCAATACATAACAATAGAAATACTAGACAGGGTTACACTAGAAAAGTGGTGTATATATATATATATATATATATATATATATATATACTTCTGTAACACCAGATGTTGTAGAATTTAATTGGAATTCATCATACATCACATCCTGTTGTTTTAAATGCATGTTAAACTGTAATCACATATGTAGACAGTGTTGTAGATCCAGTCAGACAGCGCATGACCTAGTAAGTGGAAAAATGCAACAACATGGTTTATGTCAGCACTCTGTAAATTACAAGTCAGACCAGCAGTACAGTACCACAGTGTAAACAAGCTGATGTCACAGTCACTGTGCAATGTGCTTTGGTCACATGTTATAACTAGTGGAGATTGCTGGGAGTTTCCATCTCTGAGTGTGCAATGCATGTTTCTTGTACATGTGTTTAGTTGTATGAAGAGGTGAGGAAGTCACTGGAGCAATGTAACATACAGGAAGACATTGAGCACTTCATCAACCTCAGGAGAACAGGAGACAAACCACCAGGTACATAAGATATGAGCTCTTAAATAATTTTACATGATTTAGGCTTTGCCGTTTCTGCAGCCCTGTGTGCTCAGAGATGTTGAAACGATATGGATTAATTTCAATCATAGCCCTTTTGTATGAGCTGGCTGAGTGGCGTCAGTAGAAATGAGAGCTAAAATATTTGCTCCTATAGCATATAAAATTCTATGCTACTTGGAAATTTCGGGTTACATCAGCCGCAGAAGTCCCCGGTAGTCACTTTAGAATATTAGCAGCTAGTGTAATCTTAAATTATCGATTAGATGACTACCATTAAAGTCAGGGGTTTTGCATGACTATGATTGACAGACTTATCAGCTAACTTCCGAATGCAAGTTTGTGTGAGTTTTCTTTTATACTAATTGTTATGCAGCCAATGTAACAGGAAGTATTGTACGTGAGCAAATGCCTATTGGGAACAATGCAGACCAAATTCTGGGCCGGCCGCACAGTAAAGCTCAATGGTTCCATGGGTAACAAAAGGGAAAGTGAGGTTATGATGCTATTGAGTTAATGTTAGCTGCTCGTTCACTATTGGGTCCGTGTTGTAGAAAATTTTCTCATTCTCCTTCCTACTGACAGTACTTGGCAAGCTTGAACAACATGGCTATGATTGCAATTACTCCAACTATCGCTTTAATGCTACAAATTTTTGCTTCATCCACAGGGTTTCTTTTCAGACATGTTTTTCTTATCCTTTGACTTAAACATATTATATTCTGTTTTCAGAAATATTGAATTTTAAAGAAACCTCTTTCAAAACATTCCTAACTTTGAGGATCCTATGATTTGTGGATGTTTTAGAAATCATATTCAGATCACTTCTGCTTCTCTAAAGATGGTTTCACTATAGCTGTCTTTGTTCAGACGGTTGTTGCTTTTCACACGCAAAATCATTCCCTCACTGGTGCAACATTTGGTGATTTTGAAATACATGCGGTTGCCTCATTGAAACTATTTGTGAAAATGATCAACATGTCCATTCATTACGTACTGTACATCAGTGATTGTATTCTGTTCTTTCAGCACCTGTACCATATGAGAACTTTTACAGCAACCAGAGAGCTCCACCACCACGACAGCCCCCTCCACTCACCAGGTTGGTGCATGTACTGTATGTGTGTGTGAGAGCGAAAGAGCACATGTTACCATTGACCCTAGCACCTTGTAGATTTACCCATGCACACCAGAAATAGTGGCAGTTGTAACAAGCGCTGACTACTCAATCTCTCCCACTGTTACGTAAATGAACCTAAAAACAGACTTCCAAACTTTTCTCATTTGTTTTTCTCTTCTGGTGTTGTGGTTTTAGCTTTGCAAATGTGTCACTTTGCACACACCCACACAGTAGCCCCCAGAAATACACACTTCCCTCAGCAGCACAATATCTATGGCTAACAACAGCAAGAACAAGGAAGAGATGAACAATTACACTACGAGTTTGTTGATGTATAATCATCATTTGTGTGTCCTCCCTATTTGTTTATTTATCTGTTCAAACAGGAGGGCACCACCCATTCCAGATAATAACGCATCAGGTATGTTATCATCCTAGTCCTACGCTTTGTTTGTGTTTTGAATGTACTGTGACAGCCATGGAGTTGTGTGGGAGATGACATTCATATTGCTGCTGATAAACATGTGTTGGCAATGCCCTCCTCACAGGTGATGTTCTCTATTCAACCGTGACAGAACAAGGCTACAGCATCATACGATACTGATACCTACTGCTTATACATGTATGTATTGCATATTTGTTGTATGTAATGACAGCAACAGCTCAGGATGTAGTCAGTGTAATGTTAACATCTTTTTTTTTTTTTTTTTTTTTACAGTTTTTATGACACTTCATCCATGTATAGATCTGATCAGCAGAAAATCCCCTGGATGCTGTTCTTGATCTCTACCTACTGAAGAGAATCCTTTTGCCTTTTGATTAAGAAGTGCAGTGATCTTGTAAATATAGAATACATAATTAAGAATGAAATCTAAAATAAAGAAAAATATTTATTTTACAGATGGCAACAAATTGATTTTTCTGTCATGAATAGTACATTTTTTTTAGTGTTAGAGTACAGCAAACTGCTGACTGCTCAATGAATGTTAAACTGGGTTGAAGATAGAAGAAACATCTCTCAATAATTACAGTTTACCAGGCTGTTGATAGCCTGGGAGTACCTATGCTCCTTTGCACACTCCATTTCATTTCACTCTGCAAAGCAGTATGGTGACCATGGCCCATTTTCTCGCCTGCATTAGGTATCCAATCACAGAACAGAAAGGGACGAGCACGGGGCTCAATTTCATTTTACGTCACATGGTTGCTCTTGTATTGCCTCTGAGCTAGGTACTGGCGCTAAGATATATATTTGTATCGCCCAATAAACAGCTCTGGTGGGTCTCCAGACTAATATCATTTGTGATTATTTAGTTTGGCGATAGTCATGCTAGGCTAATGTAAGAAAACGACCGTTTTCCTAAATGAAGTCCTAAATTAACAACTGCAAGTTTGGAACACATATCCCATCTTGCTAATACTTAAATGTGGTAAAAGAGGCAGGCCACTGGACGAATTTCAATGTTCCCCTCAAAGCTTAAGCCCTGCAAGACTGGCATGACGATTGAGACTCAGTCCTTCGGATCTGATTTCTATACACACACTATTGTTCGTTGGGTATCCAGAGGAACCTGTAGCCACCCGTGGGCGTGGGAGAGGTAAAGCTCTTTCCATGGGGGAACACTCGTGTTCTGATAGTACTGTGTTCTCTGATTGATGTCTTAAAGCACATAGCCTCTCCCCCCTCTGATGAAACTGTGTCGGTTGACAGTGTGGTTCTCACTATCTTGAGTCCATTGAAGTTCCCAACAATATTAATTGGATTGGATATTTGTCCCTTTGCCTTGCCATCTTGGCTAACTGCTGAAGCTTCCTGCTGGAGATCCCTTACAATATCCTCAAGATACTGTTGCAGTTGAGCTTGGAGCAGCTCTTGGTCGTCTCTCCTCCTTTTGGCATCTCTCTGAAATGTTCCTGCATCTTCTGCAGAGCTATTATGGCCGCTAAGTGATTCACAGCTGACTGAGCTCTCTTGAGCGGACCATAGACATCTTTTCACTCCGGTGGTGCGTGGGGATGCAAGTTCAGTTTCTGGGCAGTGGGCAGAGTTCGATGGAAACCTGTGTGTTTGGTCTGTCTGATGGAGTGGTGTTGAGGTGAATACCTCTGTGCACTGTGACTCATATGCTGTGGTTCTGTCCCACTCATCATGCTGGTCTGAGATGGTTGAGTGCTGCTCTGGTGGCGAACAACCCAAACCATATGACAGTGGTGAACAAGCTGTGGTTGGCTTGGCTGCTCTTGTTGATGGTGCAATAGTCTGTAGTACACACACACACACACCAAAAGGAAAACAATAGTTTTAAACTCTTATAACTGAAGTCCTAGTGATGTCAACTTGTACACCATAGTAATGTTTTATACTATACAGTATCAATACTACATACAAAAACAACTTGTCTTACATCTAGTAGATGAGCCAGATGTTCAGCTTGTCTAACCAGGTCTCTCAGTTGTGAGTTCTTCTCCTTCAGTGCAGATATCTCGTTCTGCTTCCTCTGCAAGGTACTGTTCAACTGTGAAAAACCACATTGTTTTACTTTTGTGACAGATTGAACATAAGACATTGAAGACTTTCATAAAATGGAAGTCATACGCTGTCCTTTGTAATGGTATGGCAAAAAGACAACACTGTTTTGATATTATGGATATGACCATCCATAACTATGTGCCACTGCATTAGGGTTTTGCCTGAATTGTGAAACAAGTTGAGAAAGAAAACACACTGGTGGAAATCCCATTCAAATAAGATAATGTTACTTAAGACTAAGTACAAGGTCACTTCCAAGAAATGAAAGTGTTAATTGCGGGAGTCTAGACACATACCACATGTATGAAGAGACAAAGACTAAGTAATGTTGGCATTTCCAAAGAACGTTTCTTTTGTCCTTGCCTGTTTTGACCAATAACTGACCAAGGCGAAAAAAGAGGAAGGAGAGATGGCTTTCTGCATGTAAGCTGGCTCAAGTGTGCTTTCACATGTTAAACGGGTGATTGTCAGAGGACTCTTTGTTTCCTCTTTGCTTTTACCAGTTTTTTCTTCATGTAACACAACCACAAAACCCAAAAGTAGGCTATAAGCCGACAGAAATTCTCTTTTCTTTTGTCAGCCCTGATCTTCCAGACACACACACACACACACACACACACACACACAGAGTCACCTTGTTCTTGCTCACCTGTCTGTTAAGTTCCAGTGCATCACCGAGATCTTCTTGCTGAACAATACTATCCAGGCAAAATGTATCTGATGCTTCTGTTGAGATCATGGGAATCCAATTGGCTTGCTCTAAATAATATTAGAGATGCTTTTAATTAAAACAAATATTTCGTTGATATTTCAACCAGCATAATTTAGCAACACTCTCCAATCAGATCACATAGTTGAGCCTAGTGTAGGCCCTGCGTCTTCATTTACAGGCAATGATGAGCAATGAGTTGAGGTAGACTACAAATTAAAAATTAATTACCTGTAATAAGTTCGAGAAGCGCATCACTGTCAGAAGATTCAATGATCGTCTCATCGTTTCGCTTTTCAAGATAAACAAACAAATAAATAAACATGTCATTGACTCATTAAAGACCAAATGACTATAATTGAATGAAATTTGAAATCGCTTGATTTACCTGATGATGCGCTTCAAAGGAAGGTACGTGTGTGTAGAGACAAGTTTGCATTGTGGTCTGTACTGTGAAACAAACTGCACTGGAGTGAAGCCAGGAATTTGCAAGGCATGAGTGCGTGGTCAGGATCAGCCGTTGTCGTCAGTTGTAAGTTTGGCATCGCCTGCCTTGACTCCCCCCGCGCTTAGAAGCGCCTGTATGGATTTCTCGCGGACGTTTTAAGCGCCAACTTCCACGCCAGGTCAGAGGGAGCCTAGTTTGCGATACCAGTGTAAACAATCTCTTTGTCCAAAGTTAACGACGTGCACTTTTAGACCGCTTTGTGGTAAACCTTATCAATGCAATTGCATTTAGCCATAGAAGTATATAAGATTTAGCCAGTGTAACTGTTTAAAAACGTTTCTATTTAAAGACAAAATAACCAAGGCCAGAGCTAGATCCCCAACTTTGGCACATCGGTAGGTCTACTACTCAAGTCAGTCTGGGTTTTTTTTTTTTTTTTTTGGTAAGGTAGGCTATACCAGACAGTGTGGGATAGTCTTGCATTCAGGGTAGATATTTTTGTTTTATCAGCCTGAATAGGCTATAGGCTAAACAACCATTAGATTAAGCACATAGATGGTTTTATTAGTGGTGAACAGGGTAAAAAAACTAATAGATATCCTCCCAAAACTTCAGCTAATTAAAAACTTCAAAGTTTTATGTAATTTCATATAATTTACAAATAAGGCATCACACACTTGTTATAAAATTACTTATCATTTTGGCCTGTGAAAGGTAAACAAGTTAATCAGCCTTACAGATATTTTCTAGAGGCCTACTTTGTGTAAATGTGTTTTAATATGCAATAAGACTCACTTTCCCCTCACTTTACAAGCTCATTGTACCATAACTGTATTATCTCTGAACAAATATCAGATGTGAATTAAATTTTTCTGTAACCTGCCCCGTGAGTTTGCAAAAAAAAAAAAAAAAACTCACTTTCCCCCTTTTCCATTATGGCTGATGTACAAAGTTTTTCAGTAAACATGCAATAAAAAAAAAAAACATTCACATAACGTAGGCTAAATAACCAAGGGAAGTTTTGAGTGGATATCTATTAGTTACATTTATTCCCTATTCAGCCATAATACAGTATGTCCCATATACAGGGGGTGAGACACACACACACAAAGCTACTTCTAGGGTGGTACACTACTTCTTAAAAATCACTATGTGCCTTTCTGCCCTCAGATGGTACTACTGACTGACCATGTCCCTCCTAATGCATATTCTACTCAGCCAGGGTGGAACTCAGAGAAGAGGAAATGAGGAACACACTCCCTCTCTCTCTCTCACACACACACACACACACACACCTGTACAGGCCTGGCCTTTCTCCCCTCAGTAAATTAAGGTGAAAATGCAAACAGTCAAAAGTACACAATGGCATACATGTTGTGTTAAAAGTAAACACAGCAGAACGATACAGGAGATTGATGAGATGCCTTCACAAAGGTCCAACTACAGTCTGCAGCTATTGTGTGGAGGATACTGAGGCTTGGCATACTGTCAATATGTAGGTCAATTGTCTTTACATCTATGGATTTTTCTTTTGCAATAATCTGAATAGTGTTAACACCAAATGTTTACATTTTTGTGTTGTCTTCAGACTATCGGCAGCATTCACAATTTTTAACGTTGTTAACCTCCGAAAACTTTTTAACCCTTTCTAACCCCAAATTAAGTACATTTCTATTCTTACAGGGAAGACTTATGTGTTATACAGGGCAGATCATTCCTGTTACTAGTCTTTATCCAAAGATTTCAAGAATATTTTTTAAATACTTTGGATTCTTCAACAAAACAGAACAAAAAGAGAGACAGAAAAAAGTAAACTTTGCAGCTGTAGCATTTTTTTTTTTTTTTTTGATTTAATGAAAGCTTAGGTTTAGAATCACTTGTAAACAAATGGGTGACTTTACACAGCCACCCCTGGAGAGCCACAAATAAATTAAATGAGTATTGTGGTCACATGCTGTTCAAATGCCGTTTATGGCCACAGGAGATTTCTGTGAAAAGATTAACTTCCTTGTCACATTGTCACAGTGGCCATACAGTAAATAGGACATACAGAGGTCAGATTACATTACCATACTAATGCTGATAGAATTTAGTGTTGAGCTTTATGCCATTTTTCTTTCTTTCTTTTTTTTTTAAGATAAGGCTGTTCATACAGCTTAAAATAGCCCATGTTTTGGTTGACGTCTTGTGTCCCTAGGCACAGCTTGGTGTCATATAGTCGTAAACACAACCATTAAAAGGAAACCACACAATGTTTTGTCAACGAGATTCTAAAAACACAATCCAGAATGGTTAAAATGTTTTTATTCCCATTTGGCAACAGTTGAGAGCAAATGAGAGGACAAGGCATTTTGTCATTTTCTTTACACAACTATGACACAGTCATTTCCCATATACACCTCCTGAGGTCTGCCATGCCAGTAAAGCAATCAACCCTGTCAAATAACGCCATAAGGCCAGTACTCCACAGACTCCACTCCGCTCCAGTCCATCATGATTATCAGGAGATCTGTTAGGATCTAGTGAGGTCAAGATCTTCTCTCTGGTCAGATCACATTCTCGCTCTTGATCAGCTCTGTAATCATGTGTATGGTCTTCTCATCTGAAGGCAGACAGAGGAAAGAATATGTATGTATCCATTACAAGTTACACAGGCGATCAACACCCAAATCTTGTCTTGTATTTTAAAATGCGTGTCACACACCAACTCAGCTGGAATGTTGTAGATTCGAGTTACAACCATGCAGACAATATACACAGCTGACAGTATTACAGGAAATGTTCCTGGTAAACCCAAGTCTTCATTTTTAATCCCAATGCTTAAGCAAAATGAAAATGTGCACCTGTAACCTGATCCTTTTGAATGAGAGTGTGGTTAACAAAAAAAGTTCAGTGCATTGTCCTTGACCAATATCATTGTGCATTGAAGTTTTTTGAGTTCATGGTGAGGTCAATAGAATACACTGGCAAACACAGCTGATGCAGGATACAGGATGTACATATGGTCACAACATTAAAGGGCATACCGTATGAAAAGGAAGTCCTGAGACGCGCTGATGACTTTTACATCATCCACACTGTGCATTATACCACATTATACCAATCCCTCCACAACCAGATTGGATGAAATGAAATTTAAGGGGATATGATGACATATAACAAGCAGAAGGTGGCATTAAGGGAAAAGGGAGAGAGTACCTTCCAGGTTCATCTTGGGGTTTTGCAGTTTCTTCTCCAAGAGTGAGTCTATCAGACTCCTCAAGTGTTTGAAGATGACTCCAATTCTAACCGGGGCCTGCAGAACAAATCAACAGGAAATTAAAGGTGACTCATCTCACACCTTCAGACACTACACAGACAGCAACACCCACAGACAGTCACTAATAATAACTTTAGTAACTCTGGTTGCTTGCAAGTATGACATTTACCGGAACCTACCTACATTTATACATTCAGGTCCAAATCTAATGCACTATTTCTAGAAATGCTCCAGTCAGCTTTTTTGGGCCCGAGCATCGATCCCCAAAATGATAATCTGCTGATCACCAAACACTACCGATTACAGAATGGCAGGGGTATTTGAACTTATCTGAAAACTATTTGTTGTGGTCTAGTTTCCTGAAGCTACTGTGTGTAAATCTACATCTAAAAAAGTGCTCCAGAAGTGCTCCAATGAAACCTGAAGCTACTTTGAACCTCCTTAATGGTGTAGAATAGTTATTTATAGTGTATTTGCATGCTAAATTTGTGAGCTTGTAAGCTTGGTGAGATAATGGGCTAACAGCTCTGTATTTCTGCATACTGGGGTTGAGCGGAGGTGGGCTTTTCAGGATTTTGTCATTGTTTCAGCATAGTTTAGGACAAAATCACACTGGATTTTTCTTTTAATCTCTATTGTTTTGGGTCAGAGGCAAATAAATAAATGAATAAATAAATAATTTCAATGACCTGGAAGTGAATCCATCCATCCACTGAGATGAGTCTCTCGCGGTGCTGGACAGTGATGTCACCACCAAAGAGCAGCATGGGAAAGGGAGAAATGAGGGTGGTGTCTCGGAGAAACACTTTTGAGTACTTGACCTGAAAATAACACCAGGAAACAAACACCTAAGTTAACAGGCAAAAATACTTCCCGAAGTGCAGGCCAGCATTTTAAAATCCTGAGCAAACTGTTAAGAACTTAATTAATAAGGAACTAGATAATGACATTCTGTGATTTACATTAAAAGAACAATTAACAACAGCAACTTACTTATACTAAATATTACACATATAAGTTGTTACCTCCGCCAAGGAAGTTATGTTTCATTGGTTTGTCTGTCTGTTTGTCAGCAGGATAACTCGAAAAGTACTGCACGGATTTGGATGAAATTTTCGGACAATGTGTATATCAGGACAAGCAAGAGCTGATTAAATTTTGGTGGCGATCGGTGATCCAGAACATGATCTGGAATGTATATTGTGTTTGTGACCATTTTGCCTTGGCGGAGGTCTGCGCTCTTTGAGCGCTTTTCTAGTTAAAAATTGATTTCTTTTATTATTATTTGGTATATTTATGATCATTTTGAATTTAAAGCCAGCAACATGAGTGTCAACAAAAGGAAGGAAAAGAGACTAAAGACAAAACAGCTCATCTGCTATGTCTAGCCACAAGTAATAAGGTGCCAGTATTACCAGGTGGCTGGCTGGTCCTATCTACCAACGCTCTGTCCCTATAGAGAGTTGCTTAGACCTACCCTATCGGTAGCTTATCTTCTCATCTTATCAGTCTGCTGACGTTTGGCCTTGCCTAATACTCAGCGAACAATTACTTATTATAAGAAGGGTTCTGAAAGGATTCTTGGGTTAAAGTGATATGCCAACATTTGGGGAAATACCCTTATTTTCCACCACTCCCTAAGTTAAACAACGGAATTTTACCTTTCTTCAGTTCATCCAGCTGTTCTCTGAGTATGGCAGTTGGACATTTAGCTCCAGCTTAGCATAAATCATTAAATCAAATTTGACCGTTAGCATCTCTCCTGTTATAGTCTTTTAAAAGTAACTAAAAGTGCACAAGCACACAGGCACCGTGAACGGACCGCTTACATACAGCACAGCTCTGGGAACGCAAACGCGCAGTTTGTGTGTGAATCGGGCCTTAGAACTGCATATTTACAGACACTGTAACACATTATGAAAATACAATGTAACACAAAACAAGAATACTGTCAGCATTGCAGATGTTTACAGTTTGGCCACAGGAGCTCACCTTCTCCTGGTACAGCAGCCAGCCGTGGGTCTGTAGGTTACGGTTGACCGAGGAGGGGTGGACCAGAGCCTTCCCCTGGGGGGTCTCCACTGAGCAGGCCAGGCGCTCCTCCACGTCCACCGAGGGCGTGTAGAGGATGCGGCCCACGCTGTCGTACAGGCCAGCGGTCAGGACCGCGTTCAGCAGCGACACCTCTTTCCTGGACAGGGGGCCCTCGGATTTATCCTGGGGACGCCCGCCTCGAGACTTGGAGGAGGGAGAGAACCCGGCCTGCTCCACCATTCGCATCAGCTCCTGTTTAACGTCCTGTGGGGATGGGAACAGAGAAGGGTCACATACGGAGGATACAGAGCACTCAATAGGCAAGTGTGTGTGTGTGTGTGTGTGTGTGTGTTCGTGCGTCCGTGCATGTGAGTGTTAAAGCCTTATTTCTGGGCTTTGCCTGCTTTACTAACAAAAAGGAGAGCCCAAGGGCTGGGGCTGGACCAAGATAGGACCATGGGCACATCTTATTATGTGCAATTTCAGGTTAAATCATGTCCTCTGTTAGCACGTCCTCGTCCTAGGCCTTTGCTGAGGGACCATGGTTAGGGTTACTCTCCCTGGGTTTCTAACATCACCTCTAGACAGGAGTTTCACTCTGACCAGCAGCAGGCAGCAGATTTTACTGTGGCTCTTCTGAAGCAAAGTACTTGGTACTGTTACAATAAAGGCAAGTGAGCTAAGCATTGGACTTTGTTCAGGTTTCAGAGGGTGATGCTAGGCTCGTCAATTTTGAGTGCATGTTATTAACAGTGGGAACGTCTTACGCAGGCTCCTCATTCAGCGGAAACTTTTCGTATACGGAATATTTCTGCGGGTTCATGAGAAATACCTCAATGGTCACTAAGGCGGTGTGATTCAGGAAGTGTTTTCTGCAGTACGCCATGGCAGTTCTGGGTCCCTCGATGCATGCAGCTTTCCATCTGTGAGAAGAAACACATTAGAGAACAAAATTACATTAAATAAATAAAATAAAAAAAGAAATTCTTCCTGATGAATTTACAAAAAAGTTTACTTAATTAAGCTACACTACCAGGTATCTTTGTCACAAAACACTTGCATGACCACATACCCCAGGTAAGCCTTGTACATAGTTAGATGATCTGATTTAGCAACCGCTAGTGCTGCTTTAGCCAGGTTAGCCTCCTCCTTTCTTCCCATAGGAGTAGAAAACGGCGACTTCTCTGTTATTGCAGCTGCTATTGTGGCCTAGTGTGGGTAAACAAATAATTTGTTTAAAAAATGTTTTTGTTTACTATGTATAGCACATGAGGTTATTTAAATGAAATACCCAAAAAGTAAAGCAAACTGTCAAAAGAGAAAATTATTCAGAATACTACCACTATCACTACTACTACTAGTACTACTACACAGGTAAATAAGTTCAACTGAAACTTTAAAAGCAAAGAAAGAAAGAAAGACGTTGGTAAACCTGAACTCACAATGGGTTCAAGGCAGCCCAGGATAGCTCCAAAGATGAGCATCTTGCCTATCTTGACATTGACGGGCAGGGCGGCTAAATGGTGGCCCAGCGGGGTCAGAGTGTGCTGCTCCAGATGGCAGGCGCCGATCCTCCTCAGCAGACCCACAGCATTGCACACAGACTGCTGCTGAGGAGCGTCCAGGGCGCGAGACAGGAAGTCCTCTGGGGAGCCATATTCACACTTCTGCAAGGGTCAAAGAGGGAAGGCCATTTGTGAATGTGAAAATATCTGTGTGTGTGTATACTGTGTGTGTGTGTGTGTGTATATGTGTGTGTGTGTGTGTGTGTGTGTGTGTGTGTGCGCGCACACGTGTGTGTGTGGGAATATAGGGCACCAGATATGTTCTACATAACAAACTATTCAGTCTGCCAGACTGGTACACCACAATATCTATTTTGCAAGTCTGTGGATGTAGGACAGAGGTGGCTATAAGAGAATGTCATCATGAAAATTTCCTCTCTCTCTCTCGCTCTCTCTCTCTCTCCATATTCACACTTCTGCAAGGGTCAAAGAGGGAAGGCAGCTTGTGAATGTGAAAATATCTGTGTGTATGTACTGTGTGTGTGTGTGTGTGTGTGTGTGTGTGTGTGTGTGTGTGTGCGCGCACACACGTGTGTGTGTGGGAATATAGGGCACCAGATATGTTCTACATAACAAACTATTCACTCTGCCAGACTGGTACACCACAATATCTATTTTGCAAGTCTGTGGATGTACAGTAGGACAGAGGTGGCTATAAGAGAATGTCATCATGAAAATTTCCTCTCTCTCTCTAACGAACACATACATGCACACACACACGCTCACATACACAAAGTGTTAACTGATACCATACTGTATACTTCCTCTTATAAACTTCTCTTGTTTATTCTGTATGACTCTTTACAGAAAAGTACAGTATACAGTACATGTATGTCAGTGTTCCCTATAAAGACAAATATGACACACAGTGACATCCAGTACAGCCATCACACAAGCACAGGACCTTAAGTCACCCTCTCAAACTCTTTACTGTGAAGTTCCCAATCAGGGTGGTGGTGGTTTAGATCTTAAGTCTGAAATTGACTTTGCTAATAGCAAGACATTGTGTGCTGTTGCTGGTGCATAAGAGGCTGTTAGCAGTTTGTCTGTTTGTGGTGACTGTGGTAAGTGGTTGAGTGTGTAACTGGGCAAAGAGTCGAAGCGCTTGTGCATATTTGAGGCTGCTTAACAAATTTCTCTAAAGGGCAAGAAAAATTTCTCTCGCCAGATCTTTTTGGTCTAGAAAGACAAATAAAAAGGTATATTTTGAAACATTACCATGATATGAAGACACAACTCTTCTAGGGGCACCCTCAGAATCTCGGGGATAGAATATTCCAGAAATCCATTGAATCTGAAATTGCAAGCAAACAAACAGGACAACCGATTTATAAACCAATAAAAACAGCTAATAGCACAGAATACTGCTACTGCTACAGACTGTTGGGTGGTGGCCTATAGCTGTAGTTGTCAGCAGGGGTCTCAAACCTGTATTTGGTGTATAGGCGGAAACAGAAACCCTTGCGAACACGTCCTGCTCTTCCTTGCCTCTGGAGGGCGCTAGCCTTGCTCACAAAGGTCTCCACTAGAGAGCTCATCTGACTGCTTTCATGGTATCTGGATGGGGAGAAAATGTCATATTTTGAATAAATGTATGAGTTCTTGGTCAAACATATCAGAAAACAAAACTGAAATGGCAGTTTTCATTACCAAAAATAACTGAGGGTAAGTACTAAGTAGGTCTTACTTGTTCTCCTTTGTTTTTCCAGTGTCGATGACAAACACCACATCTGGAATTGTGACTCCCGTCTCAGCAATGTTTGTAGACAGAACAATCTGCCCAAGAAGGCAATGTTTTTATTAATATTACACAGCTTTAATAGATAGTTACATGAATAATATAAATACGAAAGAAGCCGCAGTACCTTCCTCACTCCAGAGGGTGGCACTGTAAACGCTGCAGCTTGATCTTTAGAGGACAGTGTGGAGTGGAGGGCTACCAGTCTATACCTGTGGAGAATAACATTGGTCATACTACAATGAAACCCATCAAAAACTATACACAGATGCAGAAAAGATAATACTGTTCACAACAACACAACACAGTCAGTGGCTGAAAAATATTGCATTGTAGTTTCAGACAGGACAAATGGGTTAATGTTTTACTTTTGAAATATTGATGGTAGTTGGCTGGAAGAAGGAAACTAACCTGTCTTTTGCGCGGAAACGCTTATCTGAGGACAAAAGGTCATAAAGTTGCTGGATGTGAGCGAGTCCAGGAAGAAACACTAGAATGGCACCGTCCACCTCGGTAAACTGGGGAGCCTTGTCTGCAAAGGAATTTATCAGGCAAAACTGAGCTATAAAGGTTTACATTGAAACCATGTGCCTTATTTCACAATGCAGGCTATATTGCAGAAACCAACTAAATCAGATCTCTTTAAAAAAATTTAATCTACGACTTTCTTCACAAGCAGATGAAAAAAACCTCAGTATTTCATTATTTAATCAAAAACATGCTATGGTGGCTATTTTAAATTCATACTGTACAAATACTGTTTTACTTAGACTAAGATCTGGTTCCATTTCTCACCCAGGTAGGCTAGAAGATCCACAATGAGGTCCATGTTGATCTTGTAGGGGTTCATGTACTGCAAGGCATGGCGGGTGCGCCCACTGAAGTGGTCCAGCTCAGGACCCAGAGTCCATCCTGAGCTAGAGTCCTTGGCAATCATCTCCTAGGAACAACAAAGCACACAGTATAGGACTGAGTACTGAGGGTACTGAAGGGAGATGAGAATCGAGCAGAATAGCGTAGGAAGGAAATTGCCAGACTAGCAATGTACAGTAAATACATACTTAAGGATTTTTTTATTGGGTGTATTTGTCTTTTTGGCCCATAACGTATTGCTTGTGTACCTGACTGGGAGTCAGTTGTTGTGTTTCAAATGAAAAAAAGAAAGAAAAAAAAAACCCCTCTATGGTACAATGTATGGTATTATGAGGTGACTGACAGCATTAGACAAAGCCAGACCTGGTACTGCAATGTCTTTCCTCCTTTCTGTGTCACACTGACACTGACTTCCTCCTCGTCCTCCAGGAACCGCTGGCAGTAGTCCGAGTCCTGCTCCAGCACGTAGCCCGTCTCCTCCACAATGTCTTCCAGATGGAACACCTGAAAACACACAACACAAACAACATGACTGAGAAGGGGCTTCACTCAGTGTGTGGTCATGATGAATAGCAGGCTAGTCATTCTGGAGGATAAATACCAACACGGGGTTGTTTGGAAAACAACCAAGCATGACTAAGGTCTCTTACACTTACAGTAAAGAGTACGCTACAGTACGACTACTATACGGTCCATTGAACAATGCCAGTCAACAAACATGACACATGTAATTTATGCAATGAGATGCCATCACTGTACCCTTTCCCAGACCAAAACATTGTTTATCTTCAAAACGTAGGCGCCAGTGATGCAATAAGTGAGTATAAAAAAAGCACACTTAATGACTAGACCCAGTTTTAAATATTACGTAGGGCACCACCACTAAGATATACAAACTGTCAGTCACCGTCATCCCCCCCACCTCCCTCCCCACCCCTTCACACTTCTCCCCCAGGGCTTGCCTCAACCGGGAAGGTCCTGCCAGGAATGGTGATGACAGGGCAGCGGTTGAAGTAGCTGGCAAACTTATCACAGTCCACCGTAGCACTCATGAGGATGAGACGCAGATCTGAGCGCTTCAGCACCAGATCCTTCAGGATGGTCAAGAGAAAGTCAGACTGGACGCTTCGCTCGTGGACCTGCAGGGGGTGAAGAGAGAGAGAGAGAGAGAGAGAGGAGTGAATAACAATGTCTATCACTGATACAGTAACTTGAAGAGTAAAAAATAATAATAATAATATTATTTATTTGCATGTATTGCAATATAAGCAAGCATACAAGTCTAAAATAAGAGCAGGCAACATTTAAAGGAATAGTTCACCTCTTTATGAAAATTGGTTATTCACCCCCTTACCTGGATATGTATGTGGTTATATTATATGTGGTTAAAAGCATTTTGGTCTCAATGCTTGCGTTTTCCTAGTAGTATGGCATCCCCAATTTTCCCCATTTTTTAGTCAAGTCAAGTCAAGTCAAGTCACTTTTATCTATATAGCACATTTCACACAACATAGTTGATCCAAAGTAAATAATAATGATAAAAATAATAATAAACAATAAACAGATAATAAT
Organism: Sardinella longiceps; assembly: GCA_027497455.2. Lineage (NCBI taxonomy): Eukaryota > Metazoa > Chordata > Actinopteri > Clupeiformes > Clupeidae > Sardinella > Sardinella longiceps. The sequence goes on along the minus strand of JAODXP020000008.1, from coordinate 28,686,033 downwards.
AATAATAATAATAATGATAAAAATAATAATAAACATGCAAATATGCAAAATGACCAAATAAAACAAACAAACAAAAATAATAACAAAATAAAAGAGGTAAACGGTTTAGGGAGAATTAAAGGCTAGAGAAAAAAGATGTGCTTTTAACTTAGACTTAAAAAGATCAATGGTATGAATGGACCTAATTATAATGTTGCCAGATAAGCTAAAGATAAAATTGGGGATGCCAGACTAGGACAACGCAAGCACTGAGACCAAAATGCTCTTACCCACATACAGTAATTACATACACTGTATGTAACTACAGGTAAGGGGGTGAACAACCAATTTTCATAAAGAGGTGAACTATTCCTTTAAATCTTGAAAATAATCTCTTTTTTCCATCTAGGAAAACTATACCCTCTGTGTCAAGACAAACAATGAATAAGTATTATCTAATTGCTGATCTAAATTATCTAATTGAAATGACTGATTAGCCCTGACCTCATCCACGATGATGTGCGTTATGGAGTTGAGGAGGCGGTCCTGCTGAAGTTTACGCAGCAGAACACCAGTGGTACAGTACAGCAGACGAGTCGCGTCTCCAGACCGGTTCTCCATACGGATCTGATACCCACAGAGAGATGTCTGCAAACAAAAAACAAACAAATAAGTCAATAAAATAACCAAACTATGTTCGTACAGTACAATACATAAATAGCATCTACTTCTATACACTATCTTTAGAACATGATGAAAGTCATACAGTACATAAAGAGGCTTGACATCAGACAAAGAGATATGAAGACAGAGAGACAAACAGAGAGACAGACACTAACAGACATTAAGAGATATAGCAGACAAGAGAAAATAGCAAACTAGAAAGAATAACAGAACCTTATCTATTCAGTTCCATAGCCAAATGAGAAAATAAAGCTCCAGCTATATATCTGTACACTTTGTTTATATAAATGAACATCAGCCTGCTCACCCGTCCCCCTGGGTTATCGTCACTGCCCAGCTCCTGATTGACGCGGCTGGCCAGACTCATGGCTGAGATCCTGCGTGGCTGTGTCACCACCACATTGCAGCGCTTCCCCCCGCCCTGGCCCAACAGCGCCTCCTCCAGGATGAACTGGGGCACCTGTGTGCTCTTCCCACTGCCAGTCTCACCAGCCACCACCAGCACGCGGTGACGCCGCACCGACTCCAGCAGCCGCTCACGCTCCCGGAATACTGGCAGCTGCTCGCGATCTGCCAGAAGCTTCTGGGCCAGCGGTGTTGACCTTAGACGCTGCAGGAGCGCCCGCCCAGCCCCGTCTTCCTCCGCGTCCCTCCTGGCTGCTGCCGACTGGACACTGCTAGCATCATCTGCGTCCTCACCGGCCAGGCTCTCCCAAGAGTCCTCGGGTTCGTCTGACTCTGTGAGAGTTTGATGCTCCGGGCTCGTCTTTCCCGAGGGCTGGCTGTTCTGCTGCTGCTTGAGGCGGGTCAACAGGCGGGCGATGAACTGGTCGCGGGGCTTGTTGGCAGCCGTGCGGGTCTCGTCCTCCTTCTGCTGCTCGCTGTCACGCCACTCCAGCCAGACGTCACGGTAGGTGGGTGGCAAGAGCTGGTGCACTGCCTGAGGAGGTAAAGAGGAAAAAAAGAAAAAAAGAATGTAAATTAATACTGAATGTTCAATCATAGCATTTTTTTTTCGATAATCTTTTCAGAAATGTAGTCTTTAGCTGACAATTTTCTCTAGAGCAATATACAGATTACAAAAAACACTACACTGGTAATAAAAACACTGAGCTAAATCTTAAAAACATTAAGATGGATAAGATACTTTATTTACATTACTGTTATAGTTGAAATAACCTTACCATAACAAACTTAATGTGATAGAAAGTTCATGGCACCCACCTGTCCTTTAACCAGGTTATACAGAGCCAGTGTGGCCCCCAGGTGCTGAGCCTGCATCCCGTCCTCAGTCAGGATAGTGGGACAAACCTCTAGCACGTCATCAGGTCTCTTAACACGCACACTGTCAGACAGAGGAATAATAGGTGTCTGTTAACAGAGGATTTATCCAATTGTCTGTCTTTGCCTCTGCCTCCTTTATTCCTTCCATGAATTAGTGATGCGCACACACACACACACACACACACACACACACACACACACAGAGGCTAAGCACGTACTAACCCTGAGCAGTGCGTGCTTCACTGAGTGTCAAGCAGTGAAGGGTTAGGTGCCCAGCACTTAAAATCGGTAAACAGTAAAACTTACTAAATGAGTCCCACCACATACCGGCATTTCCAGTATCGCCCTGCTGGAACTTTCTCAAAGGCAGGCGGAGGACTCTTAGGAAGATTTTTCCGAACCCAGTCAATCAAGAACTGTTTTGGGGACTTTCCAGTCCAACTACGTGCTGTGTAGTCAAAGTTGCGGATATCTTTTGGCTCATTCTTCTTAGGCTCTACAGGAAAAAACAAACAAACAAAACAAATTAATTTTAAAGCATCATCATCAAAAAAAAAAAGAGAGCTGTATGAAGCACTAAGGTCAGTATTCTCCCAGGTGCTTAAGTTAATGCAGGCTGAAATGCATGGAGCTACTGTATGTGGGACCTAGGAGAATACCGGCCTAACAGAACAGACATCAAAAATCTATAATAATTTGATGGGCTGAGTATTGACCACATATGGAACTATAACTTTGGTGGCTTCAATTTTGATGGAAAATGGGAAAAATAAAACAATAAAAACTTGTTTAATCAACTTCACGCTCACTTTTCTCTGCAGGGGGTGGTTTCTCAGCTTGTTCAAAAAGGCTGAAGTTAAGCTCCTCCTTCCCGTCTGTCACAGGGGCTGGCTTCTTCTTCTCCTCCTTTGGAGTGTCCACCACTTTAATCGCTGGATTGAACATAGGATGGGCCTCCAGAGGCTTCATTTCTGAGAGCAGAACCAAAGAACAGCGGATCTTTATCAACTGGTACAGAAATGTATATAAGAGATGCAATGTGTAGTGTATCAATAAAGAGACCCTCGTAAGATCCAATGTTATTTACAGACCTTGTTGGATGATCCTGATTCTGTCTTGGGCAGTCCTTTGTCCGGTCTTATCCTTCTTAGCCTTGGCTGAGGCAGCCATTTCTTTAGCGTCGTACAACTGTGCTGTCAGCACTAGGTAGCGGTCATTCTGTCAATTACAACAACATGCAGTTAAAGTTCACACAGAGATGAAGAAGACACAACTTCAGGAGGGGAAAAGCAGTACAACAGAGCCTTACGGGATCAAACTTCTCATCCAGCTCAGGGTTGCGCACAGGTCCACCTGTTTCCTCCTCTTCGTCACTCTCTTCGCTTGACTGCTCAGCATACCTCAGGATCCACTCCTTCAAGTCTGCTTTGCTATCTTTTGCTGCAGCCTAGCAACAACAACAACAACAAATAAAATCTTTTTCCAACTTTCCCAGTGAAAGTGTAGTAACTCTAGATGTGGAATATGGATGTCTGTGTAATGCGGCATGCTGATGTAGCCGGTGGCGGTCCGCACCGCACACGGGTCTCGAACCCGCCACCCTGCAAGCTACAAACTCCCGGCGTGGGAGTGGAACGCTCTAATCAACTGAGCTAGCCCGAGCTTCTAACTCAGCGTGTTAGAAGCGCCCATGGAATTGGGTGATGAGGATTTACACACTACCGCCGAGCTAGCCACGCTAGCTGGCCTCCTTACACTGTGACGCTGCATGGTGCATGCAAGAAACCTACTGTATTTTTCTGCTGTTCTGCTTTCTTGATGGCCTCAGGTTTGGGTGCTTGGGGCTTTTCGTCCTCCTTGGGGGGCTGGAACTTTGGTTTGTTTTTGTTGTTCTCCTCGTGCATCCTCTGACTAAAGCCTTCAGGGAGCTCCTCTGTGTGTGTTTCAGTGTGTGTGTGTGTGTGTGTGTGTGTGTGTGAGAGAGAGAGATAAATAGAGAGAGAGAGAGAGAGAGAGAGAGAGAGAGAGAGAGAGAGAGCAGAATCTGAATAAACTGATTGTCTAATGTGAAAGAATTGAATCAGAGAAAGCAGCTTATGCACATATTTGCTCAGACAGCCAATGTGTTTTGTTTTTTACCGTCTTTAAGGTTAAGACACAACCAGTCGAGTGCCGAATGAAGATCTCCTCCATACAGCATACTGCTCTTCATGGCCTCCTCGATATGTTCTGTCTTGAAATGGAACTTCTGCAAGGCTGTGTACAAATCCTACAAACAACATCATAACAGTGAATTGGAAAATGTTTTTTTTTTTAATCTGAAACCAGCATTAAATAACAAGTGAGTAGTTAGAGGCACTCACCAGAAGTTTCTTAGTTGTGATTCGTCCGGATATAGGACCTCTGTCCCCAAATTCCTGCCTGTAGTCGTTGATCAATTTAATGACCTTTTTTTCAAGGTCTGCTTGGATGATAACCTTGATAGCCGTGCATTGAAAAAGTATTAATGAATTCTATACAAAATTAAGCCACAACAATTTTAAAAATAGCAACGTAACAAAAGCATGCATAACGTTAATGTTAGACCTACTTTGAGAATGGACTTGTCAGATGCCACTCCACTGTCAACTTGAGGACTTGAAAGACAATAGGTCTTTGGCCCTGTAAGTAAGTTCAACGAGATTTGAGACGATGTCGAAATCATCTCCACATAATATTTCCACTATAAACACTGCAACAGAAAGTTAACGTAGGCCTCAGTGTTTCTGGATGAACTGTCAAGCATCTCGTCAGTGAAGATATGTTTTACCTTTGGGTTTAACGTTACTCTCGCTTGAAGCTGGTTTTGCATTGCTTGTTTTTGAAGACTGTTTCTTTCCCATCGATGGGTCAGCAGCTCCATTTGCTCCAGAAGGGACAGCAGCTGGTTGAGCTGCTGCTGGAGGAGCTGTCGACTTCTTTTTCTTCCCACCCATCTCACCAAACAACACACAGAATACGAAGGTGGACACTCAGCAATACCACAACCTAATGCAAAAAATGTCGACTTCTAAATAAAAAACGTGGCGCATCCATGCTGGCTGTCAAAATACAAACACGAGTTGAACTGTCCAAGAGGTAAATGCTTCAACTTAACGTTAGCTGGCCAGCTAACACGGTAGCTAACGTTAACTTCGCGAAGATGTTCAGATCACTTTATCAATGAAAAATCCAATCGAACACACTGAAATGAATGTCGCACGTGCGATAATACAGTATCCTGTTGGAAAACTTCAGCAGAACGTTATAACTAACTAATACATTGGGACAACAGCGAGTTACTGTAGTCTAAATCCAAAGTACATATGTTGGCATCTGTGCATGAACATTTTCGCTTGCCGTAGCGGAAGTGATTAACCGGAAGAGGCATTATGGGAATTGTGTCCGCTCGCCTCGCTGTGTAAACATGGCGGACGCCTTTGGAGACGATTTGTTCAGCGTGTTTGATGATGAACAAACTACTTCTAAAGCTAAACCAACACCACCGACCGGGTATGTACAGTCCGTCATTTGCTGTTCGGGAGATATGTAGAAACGTAGTATTGTTTGTTCTTGGTTCGAGTAAACTGGTGGTGTTTCAGTGTCATGCTGTAGGAGCAGAAGCTAACGTTATAATGCTAGGTGAAATACATTGATGTGAACGTAACGTTACTGCTTCCCACGTTAGTAAGCTAAGAGGCAGTTAGCATGGCTAGTTAAAAGTGGCATGCTTTTAAATGTGTCGTTAGAAAACTGAATGATGTATATCTTGCATTATCTACCACAAAATCAGGAAAGCGGCTGGTAAACCTGGGAAAGGAAAGAAAGAATCGCCCTCTGTTCCCAAGACCAAACGAGAAGCTGATAATGATGGCACAGATGAAGTTGTGTTTGGGAAGAAGGCTAAACTGGAAACCGTATCGCCTGAAGAGCTCAAGTAAGACGCTTTCCTTTTTCTTGGGTAATCCAGTGTATCAATGCATTTTTTGTACCCGAAGTTACACCATGTTTGTTTTGCGTTTGATGTAGCCTCGCAGACCTTATGCCACAAGTGAAGGCGGAACAAGTGGAGACAGTTGAAGGATGCACACACGAAGTAAGTGTGTTATGATACACCTTGGATGCTAGAGTTTGGGATTGCCTTTTTGTTTTTCTAAAGATCCTGAATGGGCATTTAATAACGTTAGAGTTCACTTTCTGGATCTCAACAAAGCATCTTCTTCCCCTCGCAATAGGTTGTTCTACCTGCAAATGAAAACTATAAACCGTTGAAACCGCGAGTTGGGAAAGCCGCAAAGGTAACACCACTATAGCTCTTTCCTATCAATATATTGACACTTCAGAGAATATATATTAATGTACTGTCCATAGTTAAATGTAGTGATACTATGTTGTTAAACAATTGACTTTGCACTAGATACTAGGCCACTAGCATTAGAGTGGTGAGCTGACATCCTGAATGTAAAAATCCTGCACATGCCTAAATTCTCTACCCTTTCTGTCTGTCAGGAGTACCCATTTATCTTGGACCCTTTCCAGAGGGAGGCCATCCTGTGCATCGACAACAACCAGTCTGTGCTGGTGTCAGCTCACACATCTGCTGGCAAGACCGTATGTGCAGAGTGAGTGACCCATATTGAACACATATTTTGTGTGTTTCTGAAAGAGGAATGCTGTTGTGAAAGGATCTCAAGAAATTATTGCCAAGAAATGATTGATTAAGCATGTTGTATGTTTTTTTTTAATGTCTCTCAGACTGAGTAGATAATGTACACAATGTTTTGTAGTGCAAGACCGGTGTGAATGTTTGCTACAAAAAGATTGGTATCTTAAGCCACAGGGAGTGTATAGGCCCTGCCACTCAATGCCCTTATGTTTCCCCTGTCCATGCAGATATGCCATTGCCCTGGCCCTGAGGGAAAAGCAGAGGGTGATCTTCACCAGCCCTATCAAAGCCCTGAGTAACCAGAAATACAGAGAGATGTATGAGGAGTTCCAGGATGTGGGACTGATGACTGGAGATGTCACCATCAATCCCACTGCCTCCTGCTTGGTTATGACCACTGAGGTACGATTAGTCCTGGGCCTGGTTTCTCGATAATGACGAATCATGCATCATGCACAAATCATGCACCGATATTCAGATGTTTTTTTGACTTTCCCAAATATACTTGTATAGTGTCTAGGATAACGTGACAGAATTGCTAATCGTCGCTTTCGTATGCAACTGTCATGCAATTAATAGCGCAGTATTTTGACAGAAAACGGCAGCATAATCGCCGTGTGTATGATGTGCATTGGCTACAACAAAAGTTTCGCTTCTGCCCCTTGTGTGCAGCACTCGCACAACCGGGTGGGTGGTCCTAAAACTGTTGGAGTTGGTGTAATTGGTTGGTAGGCTCGTGTTGAGTGTCATGTTCAGATCAGATCCAGTCAGAATCCTGGAAAATAATAGTGGAACGTGGATGTTAATATTTTCAGATCAAATTGAATAGACTAGCCTATGTGAAATTCACAATTTTGCTATTGGCCTACTCCACTGTAGGCAACTTATAAAAATATCATGCTTGCCTTGTTCTGTCACATTTATGATCCTAAAAATGCTCATAAGAATTGTTATTATGAATAGAAAATGCATACCAGCCCCCATTGTCTTTATCATCATAATTATGAATTAATCTATGGATCAATAGTAAATATGTGATTGTTCTTAATCTAATCAATGGTTTAAGGAAATGGACAAAGACCCTAACTGTAAGTTCACACCAACAGCTACTAAAGCTACAAAATCGCTTTAATAGCTCAAAGGCAGCTGCTAAATTTTCTGTGTTCGCCCTAATCGCTCTATTGCTCATGACGTGCCTGTTGTCATTCCCATTAACATCACAGCGTTTAGATTTTACAGCTGAAATGAGTCATAGCTAATTTGCATAAAGTTAACCGTTTTTTAGCTTTTTTTTTTAAGTCGCTCAAATCGCCGAACTTACAGCTAGTAGCTTTTGTCGCTCTTATTGTTTTTTTCGCTCTTGCCCATAGAAAGTGAATGGCTTCCAGCGATTTTACAGCTTTAGTAGCTCTTTGTGTGAACGTACAGTAAGATGTAAGAGGAACTATTCTAACGACTTCAGCTTAAGATGCATTTGGGAAATTAATCCCAGATCTCTTTAGGATTATCTATGGTCTTCATTACATAGATCATACAACTCTTTCAGTAGAATATCATAACTATATGAGTGCGCTTTGGTTTGAATGTTGTGCTCTGTTCTTCCAGATTTTGCGTAGTATGCTGTACAGGGGTTCAGAGGTGATGCGAGAGGTTGCCTGGGTTGTGTTTGATGAAATCCACTACATGAGAGATTCTGGTAAGTTGCTTTTTATTTCTCAACCATCAAGAAAGACCAGACAGATCGTTTCTGAATCCTAATATCCCCCGTTAGATGGAAACCCTAAACAATCAACCCTCAAAGACTTTAATGCCTTGAATTGGCATCATGACTAAATGATTGTCACTTGCCTGCATTAAGGTTCACAGTTTTTGTGACGTTCAGCAAATCTCTCTGTTCCTGTTGGCTTTCTGGGGGTTATTTCACAAAACCATAGTGAGTAGGACCAAGATAAGTAGAAAACAGGGGTTGACTTAGCCCTGTCTTGGTAAAGTCCATACGCTTCATAAACTTCTAGGTCAAGCCAGGTGTAAATACCGTAATTCTGTATGCATGCATGTTTCTGGGAGTTTAAAGCATGCATGTGATAAACTAGTTGCAAGTGCAATTGCCTAATGCTAAAAAACAAGGGGGAGAAACTTTTCATTTTAGAGACAGGAAATGCAACAGCGTTTTTAAAACTGTGAGGTTATGTCCAGTGCAATTCAATACACTTGCATACACATCAAAAGTAAAGACTTGGTAATGGTAAAAGAAGGCATACATGGGCAGTTTAAATGGTACATTACCATTGACTTTTAGACGTTTGGAGCGCTGCTGACTTTGTATGTTTGTTGTAGAACGTGGAGTGGTCTGGGAGGAGACCATCATCCTGCTGCCAGACAACGTGCACTATGTCTTCCTCTCTGCCACCATCCCCAATGCCCGGCAGTTTGCAGAGTGGATCTGTCACCTTCATAAACAGGTGTGTGTGTGTGTGTGTGAGAGAGAGGGAGAGTGGTTGATTGCCTGTGATTGTCAATTTTGTTGCCATCAATTACACTGATTTATTTATTGTATGATTATTTTTTGTTTGCTTGTTTGTTAAATTGTTTATTTTGTTTCTTTCGTTGTACCTCGTCCATGTGATGCTTTCGTAACAATGCTGAAAATTGTGTGTTTTTGTGTTTTTCTTTTTGTGTTTGTGTGTTTTTCCCCAGCCTTGCCATGTGGTGTACACAGACTACCGTCCCACTCCACTGCAGCATTACATCTTCCCAGCAGGGGGCGACGGACTTCACCTAGTGGTGGACGAGAATGTGAGTATCGGCAGTCCGCCCAGACTCTGGGAACCAGCACGAAGAATAACAACCCCATACCTATCCAGCTGGCTATTTACACACATTATAAATAACATCTACCCCCATGTTGATGTTCTCAGCACTTATTTTCCAGATAAGGCTTGTGTCCAGCTCAGAGAAGGCATGTACTTAGAGGGAAGGTTTTTTTCCCCCTCAACCTAATCCATTATGGTTGTTGGACTGTCATTCCGGTGCTGTCACTCGGCCTCTGTTTTAATCCCGTGTTGAATACTTGCCGCTGTTGTGGAGCCAGAGATCTTTTTCAATTTCAGACTCTGTGAGGTGTTAGGTGGTGTCTATGCTGTATTATTTAGTAGGCTGCTACTAGTACACCACATCATGCATGCAGGTCATGCAAGGCATGGTGGTATTTTGTCAACAACTAGATTCTATGTACTGTATATCCACACATTCTGTGCAAAGAAAAGTATGCAGGATGATATTATGTAGAGAGTATGCATATTCAAAGGGGGAGATGTATCTCCTAATTCTGCCCATCATAGTCTATGTATGTACAGTCTCCTCTATACAGTCTCCTCTTTAAATTCAGATGGGCAGGTGTGTTCAATTTAAAGCTGGCACTTGTGAGAGGCACCATGTCGTACCAAACCATTACTTCAATGAAATATGAACGTAAATCTCTAAACTCCTCTAAAGCATGCACAAGGAATCCAAGAAGCTAGGACTAAGTAGCTGATAACAGATGCACTGGCTTGCTCTTGGCAAGTTCTATCTATTCAACTGCCTACTCATGACCAGGTGTGTGTGTGTGTGTGTGTCTCTTCAATCAGGGTGAGTTCAGGGAGGACAACTTCAACACGGCCATGCAGGTCCTGCGGGATGCGGGGGACTCTGGTGGGAGCAGTGGAGGGGGCAAGTGGGACCCCAAAGGCAGGAGAGGTGGAACTAAAGGTAGGAACAGGAACTTCAGGAAAGTATTAGAAAAGTTTTGTTTTGTTTGTTTTTGATTGATGCATGTATGTGTTTCTGTTATTTCTCTCTACAAAATTACAATGGCATTTATTGTTGAATGATAATGATCTTATCTTCATTGGTAATTTTGGAGAAATCTTTGTAGAATAAAACAACAACTTTTTAGTCAAAACATATCCCTTGTTAGTAAAATCAGAAAAACTAAAAAGAAAAATTGCAGTGGTCTTTTGTTCATCTGTTTTTCCTGTATCCCTCTTGTTTTGTTGTATGTTCTTGTTGGATAATCATAGCATAGGTTTGGATCCAGAGGAAATTATCTCACCACATTAAGTAGTTGCAGAGTTTTTGTATCCTGCTTTTTAGACCATCTCATTGTTTTGGTTTGGCTTTTTACCAAGAGCAGTGGCATGATTAGCGGTCACTGACCTGGCCCGATTTTAAGCATCTGTATTCTTTCAGAATAATTCCTAGAAGGCAGTTGAATTGTCGTGTTATTAGGTTATGTCTCTTCTCCTCAATGACTCGATGTCCTTTTGTATTAGGGCCATCCAATGTGTTTAAAATTGTGAAAATGATCATGGAGAGGAACTTTCAGCCCGTCATCATCTTCAGCTTCAGCAAGAAGGAGTGCGAGGCCTATGCCCTTCAGGTGTCCAAACTGGAGTTCAACACAGGTACAGTGTGTACACACACACACACACACACACACACACACACACACACACACACACACACACACACACACACACACACACAATTTATATGTGGCAAGTTGGGGATATACACCACAGCCTTTTACATGGTGGTGTTTCACATTTAAGCATCTGCGCATTTGCTCACACAGACAGACTAGGTAAAGACAGACAGACGGGGTAAAATCACATATTTGTGGAGAACGGCTTTGCAAGAATGCAAAGACTCCATTTGAATATGCGTGTGTTCGTGCACAGAGTGAGATGGCGCAATATATACCTGACCATAGCTCAATCCTCCACACAAACATCTCCACTGCTGTCAGCCTTTGAAATCCTTGCAGCAATGCTTGGGAAAGTTTTTTTTTTTTTTTTTTTGCGCGTCACAGAGGCTTATGTGTTTATATACAAGCATATCGTAGCTCTCTCCTAACTTATACAAACATGGAGCAATCAGGCTCACCCTGCCTGGTATCGCCCATCTCACTACAAACATCCCTAACTGCACTGTCTCCTTTGCCAGAGATGTAGCAAATGGAAGTGTTGGTCAAGCCCCTGTGCTGGTGTAATTGTTGAGAAACTCGTAAGGCTGATCTTTGGCCACTCTTAAGCTGTGTCCGAAACGGAAAGGTAGTGACTTGCTGCCTCGCTGTCTTCACTCTCTACAAAGTTACCTGCTGTAGAAGGTAACAAGGCAGCTGCTAAAAACTTCGTTTTGGACGCCCTAGCAAGTTAGCAATTTAGAACAGTGTCTTTTTGTTTATTTAATTGTCCAGGCACCGTTGCTAAGATATCGGTAGATTCTATAGAATGTTGGGCGCTGAAGGCAGCATGAAGATGCTTTCTTCAAAATTGGCTAAAACGGAGGTACCTTCGAAGGCAGGATTTTCTGCATTTATTCGTTTCGGACATGCCTTGATGTCTTGCTGCCACCAAATGCTTCCTTCAAAGGCAGCATTTTCCCCCATTTCGGACGCAGCCTTAGAGTAATAGCCTGGTCATAACCAGCCCCTAGGTCTATGCCCTTCTTCTTACGACGGTCTGGGATTACGGCTATCGAGAAACGATTGCTCGCTATATAAAAGACTGGATCAGCTCTTGAGTGATCAGATTATTGCACTGCATTCTTAAAGTTTGCTGATTGGCCAGGATGGGAAGGCAATGGCCAGGCTTGTCTAGCCACTTCCATTAGACTCTATAGAGTAGTCAAAGTCCATAAAGGTGGACTCCACTGATGGGAGTCAGATAGCCTGTCTACAGCAAACCGTTTAAAATGAGCAGTCCACATTTAGAGTGCATTTACGGTAAAGGCTGGTATCTGTTTCTTGCTAGAGAGAGGGGGGTGGGGGTGGGGGGATACCCTTCTCAAATTCCCCCAGCCCATGTGTCCGGCTCCCAGTGAGCGTGTATGTGGCAGAGCGAGAGAGAGGATGAGGGAATATGTTGGTGTGCGTGCAAGAGTATGTGAACATAACCTTGCGTGTGAGGGGGAATTTGTGAGTGTGTGCTGGAGAGTGTAAGTGTGTGCGTGTGTGTGTGTGTGAGAGAGCACACTCATGTGCGTGTGAGAGGGGAGGGAAAAGAGCGTCAGAGCTGAGGAGGTGTGTACTGATGTTATGAGATCAAAACCACAGAGAGAGGCAGGTGGTGAGATGAGGGTTGATGGGGGATGTGGGTGAACTAGACCTAGAGCAAGAGAGAGTGCAGTGGAGAAAGTGAGTGTGTTCAGATGGAAACCGTGCACAAGCTTGGAGGCTGCAGTTGTGGACTGTTTTTATTTAGAATGCATGTTGATGGGCACCAGGGGTGGGCAAACTTTTCTGTTTGCACGAACCACATTATTGAAAAAAAATGGTATTTCCTGAAAGACAATGCAAGATTTCCACACCTGTTGGCAAAGTGAAGCGACTGTGGTTCAATCCACTGTGGTTACAATCAGAAAACCACATTCAATTTTGTATGTAGATTTCCTGGCAGGTCGCTTGACTGAGAGGAAGGGGGCTGCAATTTGTCTGTTGCTCTTTTAGTTTGACCACCCCTGGGTGAGCATGCCACAGTGTCTGGGTGTTCTATGCATCTCGTACTACGCAACCCTGCAGCTGTGATGTCATCTACCAAATAGAAGAGAGGTGGTGGTGACACAAGCGGTGACAAGCTATCTCCCTCCGTAGACTTTAAGCAAGGGCTCACAGCAGCTGGTTCCAGCCAGGAGGTTGTTTTTCCTAATGTGAAATACAACTTCCAAAGTCACCGCTCATGCACTGATTGTGATCTGAACTAGGCCCAAGAGATGGGGCTAAAGTGGGCAGAGAGAGTCAGAGAGTGAGTCAGAGAGACTGAGAGAGCGAAAGGATGGGTGGAGGGAGGGAGAGAGCTACATCAGTGTACAAACTGAGCACATGAGGCCATCGTTTGGCCCATGATGGCGATCAGCGGGGACACAGAGAGCTTTTACTGCCACAAGCTCTTGCCCATCACTCTGAGGAAGCTGGGGAAAGACACTCTAGGATGACAAACGGTGGCAGGCCTCTCTGGAAAGATCTGCCAGAGAGAGATGGGGAGGGAGAGGGAGAGATGGGGAGGGAGAGAGATGGGGAGGGAGGGAGAGAGAGATGGAGAGATGGCGAGAGAGTGTGAGGGGTAGTGAGAGAAAGATTGAGGGAAGAGAGACAGGGGTTGATGAAGAGTGCTAGAGACTTGTAGAGTGGAAAACTCACAAGTGCTGCGCAGTCCATTCACGCTATCAGATGGGCTCTGTGTTTTTGGCTTGCATGTCTGTGTGTTGCCTGATGCTATTGGCGTGTGTGTGTGTGTGTGTGTGTGTGTGTGTGTACGTGTGTGTACGTGTACACACATTATGGAATCTTGATGTTTGTCTGATGGTCTGGCCTGTAAACGAGGTCAAAAGCTTGTCTTCTATCCAAATTCTCACACACAAAAAAAACCCCACTTAAAGCAAGTAGAAAGTTAAATGATTGTAAATGATGATTGTAAATCTCATTGTAATCATATACTTGTGATGGGTCCAGCAGCTTATTCATCAGGGCTTGTTTCACAATCAGGGAAAGGGCTTTATTCCATAAGTTAAAACTTTTTTGTTTGTTAGTTTTTTCTTGTTTTTCTTTTTCAAATCCACGTTGTTTACAGGTAGTGCCTTTGTTTGCATATCTGACATACCTTCTGAGCTAAATGTGTTTAATCATGTCAGTTATGTTTCCAAACTTGTGCTTGATGGAATACCCACTATTTCCTTTCATTCTTGTTGAGAGAAAAAAAAATCAGCATTGGAACATTAAGAATCCTGCCTAGGGTAACATTTTGTGAATGATGTGTTTTTTAAGTTGTGGTGTTTCACAACTCAGATGGAGATGTCTGAAGTCATTAAAAATAACACTCTTTTATTCTATTAAATATGTTTGGTTCTTACCCAAACCACTAAAATATTTGTTCTAAACTAATGTTGAAACTTTCTCAGAAGAAATTTGTAAGACATCCCCCCGCTTTTATAATATTTATTTATTTATTTTTCTTTCTCTTTTTTTTCAGACGAGGAGAAGAAGCTCGTGGAGGAAGTCTTCAACAACGCCATCGACTGCCTCTCGGACGAGGACAAAAAGCTTCCACAGGTCAGTGCACTTGGCTTTGCCAAACAACAGGGGTGCTGCCTTCACGTAATCACGCCGAGAGCCTTCGAGATGAGATCAGTGCTCGTAAACCGCAGGCCTGGAGGGAGATCTTCGCCTTGAAAGGCTCGACTCTCTTTCTGCGGAACATTTAAGTGTCATGCTGTTTGCTTTGTCCTTAATGCCCCATAAACCAGATAAACTACATTCACCTAAGTATTCTTTTATGTTGATGCGCTGTGTACGTGGGCAGCGTCTATTAGAAAGATACAGATCCAGCATCTTCCCCCTTGCTCACCCACTCTGTGTGTGTGTGTGTGTGTGTGTGTGTGTGTGTGTGTGTGTGTGTGTGTGTGTGTGTGTTTACTGGTCACATAAGACCTGTTCCTGTGTGGGCTGACGGAGCGGAGATATAAAACACCACATCACCTCCACAACATGGCTGGTTTATAAATGGTGTGAAACCAACTCCCACTTTGTCCGATGCGTCGTCCATGGTGACTCAAGAACCTACCAGTCGCCAGGCACAGGAAGGGAGGGGGGGCAGGGGCACAAACAGAACTGAGGAAAGGCCTGTCTTGTTCCACTTAATGAAGTCCCTGCTGAGATGGAGAGGATTGAGTCTTTAGTAGGGAGGAATGTGGAGGAAGGGGGTGGGGGGGGGGGTGCTGCTGTCATGCCAGCCTGCAACCCCAGGCCTTGACCACAGTGATTCCACAGCCAGATTAAAGAGAAACGTAGAGGAAGTGGCAAAACAATGGCAATCAAGATGTGTTTTGAATATCTGTGTGGCCAAACTGGATTGCACATGGCATCTGTCTTTGTGGATTTTAACGTTGTTCTCTTTGCCTTGTGTTTTTGGTGAGAAAGAAAACTTGGTTCCATATTTATGTTTTGCGTTGTCTTCAGCCCTTTAGAGCGGAGAAGTTGTGTCAGTGTGGTGTGTTTGTGTGTGCAGCTAAGCATTTACATCTGTGATGAACGTTGGCAGGGGTTGGCTTTTTCAAAAGCGGTGCCATAGATGACAGTTCTTGTAGTCACATGTGCCAGACAAGAGTAAAGATGCAGGCTTGTCATCTGAACCACAATCACAGGAGTGCTGAGGAGCAAGACTAAGACTGATAGTTTGGCTGTAATATTGTATATGGCAGGCTAACGCATGAGACATGTCACCCACCATTACATCCCCCCCCCCCCACACACACACACACACACACACACACACACACACACACCATGCAGTGTTGTTTAACCAAGCCAGTAAACCGCTAAAATTTCCATGCTCTCTCCGCTCACTCTAGTGTTAGGATGTAGCTGTTGGTTGGTGACACATCACAGAACCTTTCTTCTCTCTTTTTTTTCTCTCTGTTCTTTCTTTCTTTCTTTCTTTCTTTCTTTCTTTCTTTTCTGTCTTTCTTTTCTTTCTTTTCTTTCTTTCTTCACCTCTGCTCTGGTTTTCTTTCTTTCTTTCTTTCTTCACCTCTGCTCTGGTTTACATTAATTCCCACTCACTTGGCGCAGCTCATCAGCTCCTTGGAGTCATCAAAAGTCTTTGCATGTGAGCTGACTAAAGAGTGTAAGAGTGTATGTGTGTGTGTGTGTGTGTGTGTGTGTGTATGAGTGTGTGAGTGAGTCACAGACACATCACTTTTCCATTGCAGGGGTCGCAGAAGGTCACCCACGCCTATTCTGTCCCTTCCCATCCACCTCACATTCGTAAAAACACATTCAACGCATACTTCATCTGAACACGAGTTTGGTTACTGAATCATGTCCGCTTTGGAGTGCTTGATTGCGTTTGCTAGGCAGAGGCATTAGAACATTACTGTACCTTTCAGAACATGGAGACCGGCGTGTGGTATTTAGGGACGATCTGTTCAGTATAACGCTGGCTGCCAGTGTGTGCTGTTTGTCATTTAGAATGGCTTCTTGGACTCAGTTACTGATGGGGGTGGGGTGGGTGCTGTGCTGTAGATGTGTTGTACTGCTTGCACTGTATGCCCCATGTTCAATGAAACTAAGACTGAAGTGTGTGTGTGTGTGTGTGTGTGTGTGTGTGTGTGTGTGTGTGTGTGTGTGTGTGTAGGTGGAGCATGTCCTGCCCCTGCTGAAGAGAGGCATAGGCATCCATCATGGCGGCCTTTTACCCATCCTGAAGGAAACCATCGAGATCCTTTTCTCTGAAGGTCTGCTGAAGGTAAGCCTCTCCCATAAGGCTTGATCTGTGCCTGAAAAATGCCAATCAGATTGCCAGTCCACCGCTGCACCTTGCTTTAAAGATGAACCCGTTTCCTCCACATGCAGCTTAAATGTGCAAATTGAGAGAAATCATGATTATCAAGTGAAAAGACTGTCGCACAGTCTGTGTTGAGTGCTGTGTTACACATCACATGATCATATGATCAATAAAATACCTACTTCATCTACGTGTCCTGAAATTATGCAATAGCAGGGTCCTAGTGACGTGATAACGGGAGCGCGAACAATTCGAACTGATGGGCAGGATGTAGAGGCAAGCATAACCACCAATGGACGGCATGGAGAAAAGTGTATATTGTAGTGGTTTGGAGTCGGTATGTAGGGAAAGCTACAAGGAGTTAGTAGGGAAATACATCGGATGTGACCCGTACTTGATGAAAATGTCAGAATTTTCTCAAGAGCGGAAAGATTTGCCGACGATCGAGGCTGTGGGCATTACGTACTACAGCGTGGTTCTCTGAGGGTTTTTTTTTTTTTTTCACTTCTCACCTTTATGGGCGATTTCCTTAGGTACTCGATAATAACTCTTTCCCTTCTCTCGCTTAGACAGTTTATAACATCCAAAAACGGCACAAAACTAAGGCTTTTTGTACAAAAAAGTTGCAGCTAAAACACAGTGCTTTCAATGGCTCTAGCTCCAGAAGCCCACCAGTTGAGGTTCGCGCGCGTACAGAAGAACGCCGAAAAATACGTTAGTGACTTGTGAGCTTTGAATTTGTCAGCTGTGCTTTCTCTGAATTTGTCAGCTGAGCTCTCTCTAAGCTCTGATAAGTGTCCTCGGAAATAGAAGTTCTGAGGGGAAAAAGGGCCTTGACTTGGCAGTCTCCATTTCTCTGTAATCAGCAACCAAAATTTCAGCTTAGGCGAGACGTCTGGTTAATGCTGTTAGGAAACTTCCGAGTCGAGACGCGTACAGTATCCATGCCTGGCAATTATATTTCTGCACGGACAGCATTTTCATGGGAGACATGTGCTCTCCTGTATGGTCTACCTCTTACCACAACACGTTAGAAGACCATTGCTGCAATAAAAAACCTGTGCATCAGCTTAAGCATGGTGGAAGAGCTCAGATCTTGAAAATGGTTTAACCATGCACACCATGTGGTAGTGGCGTTCCTCCAGACTCCCTTCTGCCGACTGAGCCGATGTCCTTACTGTAACCTTGCAGGCTCTGTTTGCCACGGAAACATTCGCCATGGGGATCAACATGCCGGCTCGCACCGTCCTCTTCACCAGCGCCCGCAAGTATGATGGCAAGGACTTCCGTTGGGTAAGATGCTCGCACACACACACACACACACACACAGTACACCCACATACGCACACACACACACTCATATACACACCCACCACCTCTGTCTATTTCAGATTTTTTTTTTTAAATAAATGCTTTATGTTAAATAATTTTGCATGTATCCGTTTATCAGTAAGTATTAACCTGCTGCTTCAACACCAGAGTTGTCTTAATAATAGAGCAGAAGCGTCTCGTCGTTTTTATTATTTATTATTAGTCATGACTCACGGAGCCTCTAAAAACTCATAGCAGAGCACTGAGCTCATCATTTGGAGAAAACATCCTTTAGAGTGTCAATGAGTCAGCAGGCAGGCAGGCAGGCAGGATGCAGCAGGCTTGCTAATATCAGTAAGAGTCCTGCTAGGGTTGCAGGACTGTAAGCCAGCACCGTGATGCTGATGCATACCCTGTAATTGAGCTGGGTAATGTAAGGGGCTAAGGCATCAGGTGCTGCGAATAAACACCATTGAGGTGATGAAGCTCGCTGTCTGTCTGTCTGTCTGTCTCTGGAGCTTGATCTTCCCAGACGGTGTGATGTGATGGATGTTTTTGTCTTGAGCTTAATAGGTGGGTGTTAAGGAGGGAGAGGTGCAGGTGGAGGCTTGGTGGGTCGGACAGGTTGTTGTGCCTGAGAGAGGCGCGCTGGAGCGGGGGGGAGTTCTGGGGCCTCCTGCCGAAGGGCCACGTCTGCAGCCACGTATTGTTTGTGCGAGCAAGAGGCTCAGGACTCAAGCTGTTCTGAATAAAAATGGGGCTCGCTGCCTCCTCTCCTCACCCCTCCCCTCCTCTTCTCTCTCTCACTCTCTCTTTCTTTCTCTCTCTCTCACTCTGTTTCTTTCACTCTCTCTCTTTCTCTCTCTCTCTCTCTCTCTCTCTCTCTCTCTCTTTCTCTCTCTCTCTCTCTCTCTTTCTCTCTTTTCTTTCTCTCTCTCTCTCTCTCTCTCTCTCTCTCTCTCTCTCTCTCTCTCTCTCTCTCTCTCTCTCTCTCTCTCTCTCTCTTGCTCTCTCTCCTCTTTTTTCCTCTGTCTTTCTTTTGGAGAAGAGAGGAGGAAACTGTGTTAGAGAAGGATAGAGAGAGTGACTGGGATAGAGGGAGGGAGAGAGGGAGGGAGGGAGAACATCTGGTCCACATGCAACCTCTGCCAGAGTCTTAACCAGTCCTGTCCTCTGTCTCTCTCTCCCTCTCTCCTTCCATTCTCCTCTTTTCCTCTCGCCCATCATCTCATCCCCCTGTTCTCTGCGCTCCTCTCCTTTTGGCATTTCTCTTTACTCTCCACAGTTCTTTTTTTCCCCCCTCAAAGCCTTTTCCCTGCCTACTGCCCTCGAGGTTTTCTCAAAACCAGTGGATGAAAATAAAGATGCAACGTGAGCCTAGAGTGGACTGCAAAAGCCCTTTGGTGCCGGTGCCAGCATGAGTCGAGAGTATTATTAAATTAGAGTTTGAAGGGAGGGGAGGGGGGAAACAATGAGGGCTAAACGAGTGGAACTGCACGAGCGCCCCGGCCTCTTCGGGAGACAGGAGGTCTGTCTGAGGTGGATGACTGCAGAGAAAGGGAGGGAGAGAGAGAGGAAGAGTGAAGGCTTTAAAGGAAAGAAAGAGGGAAGGAAAGAAGGCAATGAAAGAACCAAAACAAGAATGGATGAAAAAGGAGAGGAGGAAAAAAAAGAGATAAAGAAAGCAGTGCGGCCCCTAATTGAAGCCATGTGAAAGCTAGAGGATGCTGTTGCTCTGTAGATTATCTCTATCGGAGGCAAATGGCTCTCTTTGGTGCATGGACTTGGTTTATATCTTTACTCTTTGAACAATGCTATCTCTCCATTGCTATCGCTTAGTGCGGTTTTATTGAGCGAGCGAGCGAGGGAGGGAGCAGTGTTGATTCAGAAACCTGAGAAAGAAAGGTTATCTTTGGTCATTGCATGTAAACAAGCCCTATCCAAAACCCCAGCACTTGTGTCTTGTGTTTTTTCCCCTCAATCAGTAGGTCACAATAGTCTTGAGAACAGCTGCTGTATCTCGTGTGTGTGTGTGTGTGTGTGTGTGTTTCAGAGTGAGAGAAAGTGACCTGGGCAAACGTGCTTGGTCACAAAGACCGCAGGCATATTGGTTCATTTACTGAGTTGTTGATATTGACTGTGTGTGTGTGTGTGTGTGTGTGTGTGTGTGTGTGTGTGTTAGATCACCTCAGGTGAGTACATCCAGATGTCCGGGCGAGCAGGAAGGAGAGGCATGGACGAAAGAGGCATAGTCATCTTCATGGTGGACGAGAAGATGAGCCCTGCAGTTGGCAAACAGCTCCTGAAGGTATACTCTTACACACATACATACATACATACATACATACATACATACTCACTCATTCACACTCTCTCCATCTCTTTCTCTCTCCCTCCATCACACTCTCCCACGTGCACACATACTCACTCATACACTCTCTCTCTCCCTCTTCCCCTTCTCTTTCCTCTCTCTCTCTCTCTCTCTCTCTCTCTCTCTCTCTCTCTCTCTCTCTCTCTCTCTCTCTCTCTCTCTCTCTCTCTCTCTCTCTCTCTCTCTCTCTCTCTCGTTGTCTATTTGTGTGGTCACGTTGTTCTTCCTATCTCTCCCTCCCTCTCTGTCTGGCCTTTGGTTGTATATAGACCTGTCCAGATCCTGTTATTGTGAATATGGCTTAGTGAGGTCATAGCTTGTGCTTTATGGGAGTTAAAGTCATGACCTGCTCAAACACAATTGAGAAACTCTGGGCTTGCTTTCTCTCTATAGCTGCCCCCCCCTCAAACACACACACACACACACACACACACACACACCCCGTTCTTTTAATCTTTAATCACTCCATAATCTTGCAAGCGGGGGCCGCCTTGACCTTACACTCCCAAAGTTGAAGTTATTCTTCCCATTCGCAAGGCCGGGTCATGCTGGAGAATCATAAATATAACTGCTTTTGTGCAACCGCTTTAGCCATAAAACACACACAGGCAGTAACTCACGCTCCCCAAAACCACCCCTCCTCCACCACCACCACCACCACCACCACCACCATCACAAGCCTCACCAGCCCCTGATCCGGCTGATGTCACTCTGGCTACGAGCTTGCTGGCAGAGAGAAGCTTGGAGTGTTAAACGCCCAGTCGACTCTTGTCTCTCTCTGTGTGTCTCTCATTCTCTTTTTTTCTCTCAGTCTCTCATTTTCTCCATTTTCTCTCTTTCTTTCTTTCTCTCTTTCACTCTCTCCATTTGTCTCTCGCTCTCTTTCTCGCTCTCTTTCTTTCTTTCTTTCTCTCTTTCTTTCTTTCTTTCTCTCTTTCTCTCCCTCTTTCACTCTCTCCATTACACACACACACACACACACACACACACACACACACACACACACACACACACCCTCCCTCTTCTAATCCCCAGCAGGTTGTGGGTTTTTGGAAGTCACTCTTGTTTGTGGGGAATTGGCCCCACAGGTCCTGTAACTCTCTGTGTGAGTGAGGTCTTATTGCTCACAGGCTCTGTGGGGGGTCACTCGTTTTTCTGTCTCTGCATCTCTTGCTCACTCTCTCTCCTTCTCTCTCTTTTTTTTCTCTCTCTCTCTCTCTCTCTCTCTCTCTCTCTCTCTCTCTCTCTCTCTCTCACTGCCCATGTTGGCGCTGCCATGTTGGCTGAACACAGTTGGGGGGCACAGCCGTTTGCGCAATATCAACCCTCTCGGGGGCCTGTGTGTGTGTGTGTGTGTGTGTGTGTGTGCGATGCTCTCTGCCTCGCACAACAGCCCACATTGGATGCTAAAAGTTGATCTTGGGTCCACTGCGAGAGCAGTTGACGGCTGTGCCGGGAATCGCTGAGTAGCATGAATCATCTGGCATGCTAGCACCCCATTTGTCCTCGTCGAGTGTCTGTCTCTCTCTCTCTCTCGCTCCCTCTCCTCTTTTCTTTAAGAAGCTGTCAAAATAGCGAACTCTCACTTTGTGTGTTGTTTTTTTTCCTGGTCATTTTCACTTTGGACCCCTTTGCTGTGCGCAAGCTCTTTGATTTGTAGACTTGACTCCGGGCGCCTGTGTTTATTGTTTCTCTGACGTGTTGCTCAACCTCCTCCATGTCACGTCTGGCATCCAGTCATCACAAGCACTAAGAAGGTGCTAAAGCCCAAATTTATGTATGTTTTCAATGGAAGTCATCTCCCACATTCTTTTATTCCACTGCGTCTTGTTCATTGTAGCACAGCGGAGGTTTTACATTCATCATTACCAGCACCTCCAGGGAGTGTGAGCTTGAGTCTGCTCACTTCGGGCTCCAAGAGCTGCGCCGTTGAGACCTTATGAAAACATTTGGGAATTAACGCAAAACATTTCTATAAGACTGATGATGCCTCTTTGCCTGCAGCAGAGTACTGGCTCTGTTCTGCCTCACAAGATGGCACTAGAAACTTGAGTATGTTATTCCTGCAGTGCAGAGGGCAGCCATGGGATTCTACTACAGTATTCTACTTTCAAGTTCTGCCCATCGCAACACCTGGTTACTGACGCCCCATTGGTTCCATAGAAAGTCCATGCGGTGCGGTTGCCGGAACTAGATTCAGCAGGATGACACCCAAGATTCCATGAGTTCTGAATGGGACCAGTTCAAGAACCTGTTCTTTGCCGGAAAACACCCTGTTTAGATCTCTCTTACAAATGGATTAAGACTATTTTTGAACTGAAAGAGAATTACAATGAGAAAACTGTCCTGAAAAAAAGCTACTGGTCTATGACTGGTTTATGACTGTTTAATCCATGAATTAATTACATCTTGAACCTGAGAAAGAAATCTAAGAGATGAGGATTCATTTTTAATGTCCATTCTCTTATCTCCCCCTCTCTCTTTCCTTCCCTTTCTCTCCCCTTCTCCATCACAGGGCTCAGCGGACCCTCTGAACAGTGCCTTCCACCTGACGTACAACATGGTTCTTAACCTGCTGCGCGTGGAGGAGATCAACCCTGAGTACATGCTGGAGAAGTCCTTCTACCAGTTCCAACACTACAGGGCTGTGCCTGGCGTGGTCGAAAGTGAGTATATTTACACCAATGCATTTAGCAGACTCTTTTATCCAAAGTGACTTGCATGTTGTCAAACAATCAATTACTTCAGGGCCAGTTTCCCATAGAGAAACTGAGGGTTAAGTGCTTTGCTCAAGGGCACAGTGGTGATAGACAGGATTCAAAACCACAATTTCCAGACTACTAGCATGCTAGCTAGGCACCTGTTTCCCAATAGCATAGCTGCTACCTAAGTTAGCACCTATGTTGGCTTCAATGCAATTTCCCATTGCTAACTAAGTTGCGAACTGGTTAGCAACTATGCTTTTTAGTTTCTAACTGGTTAGCAACTATGCTTTTTAGTTGCTAACTGGTTAGCAACTATGCTTTTTAGTTTCTAACTGGTTAGCAACTATGCTTTTTAGTTTCTAACTGGTTAGCAACTATGCTTTTGGGCATAGTTTCGCTACCACTGCCCAGTCGAATAGCATGACCTCACATGACCCCACCAAGACAAAGTAAACAAAACATGTTTTATTGGAGTCACTCCACATTAGTGGTGGTTTTCTAAAACCCTTCTGTCTGTCCGCAAAATGTTAGCAACCAAGGCAACATCCATGTCCTTTAAAAACAAATCAAAATAAAAATGCAGATGACATGTCCAGCTGGCTGCTAAGAGGTTTTGCCTTAGTCAGGGTTTGAAGCTATTTAGGGATCTGTGTGTTAGGCATTTGGTCATAGGCAGACATCTGGACATGGCTGTCTTATTAACTCAATGATGCTGTATGGAGGCCATTATGGCCCGTTTTGAGTGGGGAGAAGATGAAAGCCTCATTCATGTATCTATAGAGTGAGTCAGTGAGTGAGGACAGAGTCTGCAGGGAAAAGGAGCTCTAGCAATGCGGAACACCACACAACTATGTTAAATTAATTTGCAATGTTTGAGGCAATGGTGTGAATCACTCACACTGTGCATCATAGCATGCAAACACACACACACGCAGCGAGAGAGAGAGCGATTATTCATTATGATTAATCGCTTTTAATTGCTAGTCCTCTCCCCTAGTAAGAATTCAGTAGCATATGCATATCAATCAGGATGAGTTTTGGGGGGCTTAATCAGCCATAGTGTTGACATCACTAATATATAGAAATATCGCTGACACACTCATGTCTCTTGCAGAGATGACAAAGCTGGAGGAGCAGTACAACGCCATCGAGATCCCAAATGAGGAGAGTGTGGTCACGTACTACAAGATCCGCCAGCAGCTGGCCAAACTAGCCAAGGAGATCGAGGAGTTTGTCCGCAAGCCCAAGTACTGCCTGCCCTTCCTCCAGCCTGGGCGGCTAGTCAAGGTTGGGGCCTTTTGAAGTGTGTGTATGTGTGTGTGAGCGTGTACAGTAAGGCAGAGTGTGAGAATGTGGATGTGGGAGAAGGGAAGGCCAAGAACTTTTTTTTTTTTTTTTCCCTCCAGTGTGCTGTTTTCTACATTTGGGCTATACGTGCCTGGAAATGTATTTTGACCTTTTGTGTGTGTGTGTGTGTGTGTGTGTGTGTTCTACTCCAGTTCTTTGAAATCCTGCTTACATTAAGTGTCTCCCTTTGTAGCTACATCAGTCGAATTGGAGTCTCCAAATTGGACCCGACCACTATAGTTTGTTTCTTTGGTTGCAGTGTTGGTCACACACTATACTATGTCCCACTATTCCCTCCTGCTGTAAGCGCTTAAAGAACCCTTGTTGCCTCCTTTCCCAGGTGAAGAATGAGGAAGCTGACTTTGGGTGGGGAGTCGTCGTGAACTTCTCCAAGAAGTCAAACAGCAAGGTATTTGTCAGCCATATCCGGCTTTATGCTTATTTTTGTGTATTATTATGGCAAACATTCATTTCCTCGTACCCTGTGGTTTTCAACAGGGGAAATTCCAAATCCCCATTCCCCTATTCCACGTTGCGTATACATTGGCTTAACGTGCCTTCCAACAAATTCAGAAATGGGTCGTGAGCAAGGTAGTCTAGTCGGGCCTTATCTTGTTGTTGTTCTTCCTCCCGTGAGGGGAAATTAATTTAGCTCTAGTCACGGTCTAGAAATATTTAGGTATGAAATATACATTAAGATCTGCTTACTAAAGAACATATATGCACAACCACATCCAGATTTAAGTCTACCACACGCGCACACACACACGCACGCACGCAGATTGATTACATGAGTCTGAAGGAGTGTGTGCCGTCAGAGATAAGATGGGGGAGATCGTTGCACAAGCCTATCCTTTGCCCAGCTATTCCTTGGCCATAGACGCAGGCCAAATGACAGGAAATTCTCTGGGCATGAAAAAAGGACTTGATGTTTTAGTTGGCTCCCTCCACCTGCTGAAGACCCAGAAGGCCCGTAATGTTTTGCGGTGCTCAAATACTAATTGAGAATCTTCTGGAACAGAGATGAGGTGGAGATGAGTCTCACGCGGCGCATCCGCATGCCTCAAAAAGTTGGTGGGGGGAAAGTACGTGAAATTTGAGAGAAATTGGAACGAGTGGAAAACCGGGAGGGGGGTGAAATGTAGCTGAAGTCATGACGAGTGCTTGGGATTTTTGTCAACAGTTGCATAAATTCCCATTGAAGGGTGAGATTCAGTGCAGTCGTAAAGTTATCAGTTTGTACATTTTCTCCTTGAGAATGTTTCCTGTTTAGTTTTGTCCTTACTTTTGTCCTTTACTTACTACTACTACTTTCACCTCCAAAATGTGTGTTTGGTGTTGCAGTGAAGTGGCTTATTTACATTTTGGGGAAGAGGGGGTGCAAGAAATGAAGTGTGAAGGTGGCCAAAGGTTGTTATTCTTGTGTGCCAGAGGTTATGGCCATGCTTGATGTGAATTTCTCTATCTCCCTCTCTCTCTCTCTCTCTCTCTCTCTCTCTCCCTCTCCCTCTCTCTCTCTCTCTCTCTCTCCCCATCCTCCAGACGTCTAGTGGGGATCTGGATCCCCTGTACGTGGTGGAGGTTCTGCTCCATTGCAGCAAGGACAGCGTGAAGAACGCCGCCACCGAGTCTGCTCGGCCCGCTCCCCCAGGGGAGAAGGGGGAGATGCAGGTAAGGATGAGTGCAGGAGGGGTGATGTGGGGACGGGCTTGTGGGCGATACAACAGGCAATATGATCTGGTTTAGCCATTACTCCATCATAGCATGCCCTTATTTTTGCTTTATCTCCCTTCAGAACGCCATTCTCTTCTCTGATTGGCTGCTAGGTGACCATTATTTCCAGATAACTGGCTACTTTGGAAGTAGTTCCAAAAAATAACTCATCTAATAACTGATTACCGTTCCATATGAAATCCTATATGTATATAATTTATATAATGTATATAATTTCTCAATACCTCTTGTTCTCTGAGCATGGGTAGATCACGGTTTTGTTCCTTCTTTGTTCTCCCATAGTTTTTACATGGAACAGAGTCTTTTTGGCACCTATTTGAGATCATTGGCATTACTCAGGGCCTCCCCCCCCAATCTCCTGTCTTCACTTTGAACTTTCTCCAGCATAGAGGCCAGTTGAATCAAATGGAGTAAATGGTAGTAATGGCCCAGTCCCCTGGAGGCTTTAAATGGTGCCAGGTAGGGAGTCAGGTTCGTTCCAACTGTTAAAAACAACAAACACCCTTTTGACCACACACACGGCTCAATCCTAGTTTCACCTTTTGAGGGGTTTATACAGCGAAGCGATTGTAATTTTTGATAATGTAACTACAGATGAAGGGGAGACAAAGGTAGAAAAATCAGGAACAGTGGGGGTTTTTTTTGAGAGAGAGAGAGAGAGAGAGCGAGCAAATACATTCCTCTTGGCTCCATGCTGTGTTTGTGTCAGTGGCATCATGTACTTTACACATTAGGAAATTAGATAATGTTCGTTAGATTTGCAAAATATCAAACTTCTTGTTTTCCCAGGCAGTTCAGTGTTTTGTAACGGCCTTGTTGACCTTGACTACTGTTTTCCACTGTGAGCGTGAGTGAGCGTGTCTCTTTGGACTGTTTCCATCATGTGAAGCTGACTAGCGCTCAGCCCACACTGACTAGGCCACCTACACTAGACCTCCTCAAGGCTCCTGTCCTGAGCCATGACGCACAGACAGGAAGTAGTAGAGTCTAGGAAAGGGGAAACACCAAGCAGTCCAGCGGGTTCACATTTACATACATCTACACTACCATTCATATATAGCAGCACCCTTTATCCAAGCAGGCTCTGCAGTGGGCTGTCAGTACAGTGCACAGTAACATGTGAATGCTGACATTGTTTCACTCGGGGAAGGTGATTGAGTCCCTACTAAACATGGCGTAGCGTGGGGGTGGCCAAGGGTGGCACTGGGCTGTAGCGGGTGGCAGAGGAAGCGCTGCCACCACAGCAGATATGCCTCAGTAACATAATTTAATGGTTATTTATTTTTGCCATAAAACAACAGTCTTCAGTTTGAAGGACGTTTAAAAGGTGAATGGGGAGGTTTTGTGGCCTGTCGAGGCCTGCAGTGGGCCTGACCAAGTCCCTGTGAGCTAGACGGTGTAATACAGGGTGGCTTAGACGATATTTTATGTGGTTCATTGTTTCTTGAGCAATCCGGAGATGATGAGACGCGTTACATACTTGTGCAATATTTCTTATAAAGATTAGCTCATAAATGATGTTTTATGCAATCATCTTGTGAGTAATTTTCTTGGTAGCTACCATTAAAGGTTTTGTATGCTTGCAGTTGAGCCACTGTAGACGTTTTGTTAGAGACCTGAAATGCTGGAAATTTGATGAAGAGCTAAAGTAATGATCCAAAAAAGTTTGATATGAAGCACTGGCTGCATTAGTGGTCTGTCTTCTTTGTGTGTGTGTGTGTGTGTGTGTGTGTGTGTGTGTGTGTGTGTGTGTGCGCATGTGTGTGTTTACACTCGACAGTCGCCTCCTGTGTTTATGTTGAACAGGCGCCGTCAAACTGCTGTGTTCTCTCTCACATTAGCGCCAGCTGACCTCTAACTCAATATGGCGCATTTGGCCATCAAGTGACAAAGTGTGCTGTTTTCTTCGCATTCCCCAGGATCATTTTCCCCTCGCTGTACAAACCTGCCCTGTCCAAAACACCCTTGAATAATACTGAGGCAGTGCCGCAAAAGAGTGTTTGTGTGTGTGTGTGTGTGTGTGTGTGTCTCTTACCCCTCCTCACTCTCTCTGTCCCTTTCTCACCCTGTCCAACCCTATTTTTTTCTCTCCCTCCCTTTCTTGCTCATTGCTTTCACGCTCTCTCTTTCTCTTTCTCTCTTGCGCGCGCTCTCTCTGTGTCCCTCAGTTAAGCGATCTAGCAGTTTTAGAAGCACAGATGTGGGATGCGTTCTGCCCTTTTTCTTTCTTCTCTTTTCTTCTTTAAACCTTTCCTATTCTGTTTCTTTGCTCTCTTCTCAGTCCTCCACTGAGGCCTTCTCTCTTCTGACTTCATCTTTGTCTTTTCTGTCTCTGTTCTTAAAGAGCATATGCTCCAGATTCATGTCTTAATGTCTGCTTGTGCGCTACCTGTGGTGGTGAATGTTTTTCTCAGCAGCCCTCCTGCCAATTTTTTCTTGTTTTTTTTTTTTTTTTTTAGGGATGTGTTTTGTAGTTTTTGGTCCAGCAGTGCATAGCTTTAAAAGATAAGATAGCAGCCGTTTTGTCGTGAAGACGTCTTCACGCATCACAGGTGTGGGATTTATATTGGGCGTACATGAAACAGACACAATATCAGCCCCCCCTCACAGCTTGCCAGCATACAGAGCAGATCCAGATATATGAGATGCTGTAGTGGAACAAATATCATGCAAGGCTGTCCCACTGTCTAGTGTCTTTGTGCTCAAATCATTCATTTCTCTCTCGTTCTCTCTCTCTCGTTCTCTCTCTCTCTCTTTCTCTCTCATTCTCTCTCTCTCTCACTCACTCTCTCACTCACACTCTCTCTCCCTCTCAAATTCATGTTGCCAAAGCAAAATCAGACAAACGTATCAACTCTCATAAACGCATGAACTCTCTCACTCTTAGGTTGTTCCTGTGATGCTTCACCTGATCACCAGCATCAGCTCCGTCCGCCTCTACATCCCCAAAGACCTGCGGCCCTACGACAACAGACAGAGCATGCTCAAATCCATCCAGGTACATAGGGCAGAAAACATCAAGAGCTTCTTCTTCATCTCTTCCCTTGTTCCCAACCACCTGCATTCTCTTCTCTTCTCTTCTCTTCTCTTCTCTTCTCTTCTCTTCTCTTCTCTTCTCTTCTCTTCTCTTCTCTTCTCTTCTCTTCTCTTCTCTCTCTCTTCTCTTCTCTTCTCTTCTCTTCTCTTCTCTTCTCTTCTCTGCGCCTGTCTCTCTCTCTCTGTCTCTCTCTCTGTCTGCGCCTGTCTCTCTCTCTCTGTCTCTCTCTCTGTCTGCGCCTGTCTCTCTCTCTCTGTCTCTCTCTCTGTCTGCGCCTGTCTCTCTCTCTCTGTCTCTCTCTCTGTCTGCGCCTGTCTCTCTGTCTCTGTCTCACTGGATCTTTTTTCCTGTCTGCCTCTCCCTGGGTCTATCTCCTTATCTCTCTCACTGAGCCTTTCTCCCTGTCTCTCTCTCACTTGGTCTCCCTCTATCTTCATCTCTCTATCTCTGGGCTTGCCTCCCTATCTCTCCATCTCTCTGTGGGCCTGTCTGTCTCTCACAGTAGGTTTATCTCCACGTCTCTCTCACAGTAGGTTTATCTGTCTTTGTCACTGGGCCTGTCTGTCTCTCACAGTAGGTTTATCTCTCACAGTAGGTTTATCTCCCTGTCTCTCACTGGGCCTGTCTCAGTCTCTCTCTCTCTCCCCCTCTATCTTCTCCTCACTCCATGTTCATTTCCATATGTGCAAATGCAACAATTGCCTGCTTCCAAACATGCAAATTGATACAATTCATGGTGTCATGCCGCTCTCACGCTGGCCTTGGCTTCCAGGGGGCGCGCGAGCGCACGCACGCACACACACACACACACACACACACACACACACACACACACACACACACACACACACACACACACACACACACACACACACACACACACACACACTTAGGTACACAGTGCCCATGTTGTTGAGTTAAATGTCGTCTCGGCCGCCTCACCCATGCAAGGCACAGACAGGCGCATTGTCTTAGCAGGGCCTCCGCAGATTCAATCTGGCGACAGGCGGCTCCTCTGTCTGCAGACGGGCTAAAATAGACACTTCGCTTAAAGGCCCGACCACAGAGAGGTGCAGATAAAGCAAATTGCGTTTGCTGTTTGCCTTATCCCGATCCTGAACCCATTCTTAATAGTTGGAATGGAGGTAAACAATCATCGAATCCGGCAGGAAGTGAAAGTTGGGAAGCTGGCTGGAATTTTTACATAGACGCACACTGACAGGGCGGGTAGTGAAAGGGCAGGTTAAATGTGTCCTATTGTCTTCATGGACAATATTTCTAAAAATGTCTCCATGTTTCTGTGCCTGCTCTCTCTCTCTCTCTCTCTCTCTCTCTCTCTCTCTCTCTCTCTCTCTCTCTCTCTCTCTCTCTCTCTCTCTCTCTCTCTCTCTCTCTCTCTCTCTCTCTCTCTCTCTCTCTCTCTCTCTCTCTCTCTCTAAACTCTTTTTATTAACCCCCCCCCCCCCCCCATTCAGGAGGTTCAGAAGCGTTTCCCCGACGGCCTGCCCCTGCTGGACCCCATTGACGACATGGGCATCAAGGACCCGGGCCTGAAGAAGGTCATCCAGAAGGTGGAGGCCTTTGAGCACCGGATGTACTCCCACCCTCTGCACAGCGACCCCAGCCTGGAGGCCGTCTACACCCTGTGCGAGAAGAAGGCCTTGGTGAGAATCTCCCACAAGCCACTCCTCTTTACTTTACTTTGCTGTGCATTTCACTCTTTTGACAGTTGCAGTGTTTTTGAATGTCAATCTGTAGATTCAAATGGGAGGTTTACATGACTTGTTTTGATCCTGAGAACAAGTTGTCATTCTGTTTACATTTGAATGCTACACTCAGCAGAAATGCCAACTTGTGGTCACAGTCTTGTATTCATGCTTGGTCAGAGACGATGGAGGTTTTAATAAGTTTGCCGGTAAAGTTAGTGAAATGTTACTTGCAGCCTTTTAGGCTCTCTGAATTGCCATGTGACATCCTATGATTAAGCAAAGATCCCCTAAAGACGAGCCGATAAAGTCCATGATAGAGGATGTGAGCGCTTCTCCGGACATGACTGTCACGTCCCTAGAGTCACACAGGCATTTAGAGTGTCTCCCAGAATCAAGCATTCACGGCCTAGACAAGTTGGAGCCATTGTTTCATTCAGCCCAACAACTCTCCGTGTGTGTGTGTGTGTGTATGAGAGAGAGTGTGACCGTGTGTGTGTGTGTGTGTGTGTGGTGTGTGTGTGTGTGTGTGTGTTTTTCATGTGTTTGTTTTGATTTAGCACTACGGGCACCGTGCCATTTCCTGGCATGTTGAACTTTTTTGAAGTTCCTGCTGAATCAAACAAATACAGGAAACGAGTCTTGGACGCACGCCGTTTCTGCTCCATGAATCTCTCCGCACCAAACAATGACCATCCGTCCCTCCGGGCGTGCTCTACTACGTCACAACGCCACCACGGCCGTAAATACGAAGCTTATGTGATCCGACGGAGGAGAGAAGCAGATATCCAGAGCTTGGAGAGGAACTATTTATTGGCCGTTGAAAACCGTTAAGAAATACCATTTAAGAAATACCGTTGTTGTTGCCTCAGGGGAAACCGTTCCCCCAGGGCTTGTAAATGCTTCTTGCTCTGTGGGTATTTAAGCATTGTGTGAATATTTGGGCACATACTAGAACTTTGTGTATTGACAACATGTGTAGATGCCTACCGAAAGTTCAGTTAGTCCCACAGCCTTTCGACCTACGCTTAACAATGTAGGAAGGTCTGGCAGGCTACTCCTGAAGTTCAGGTCAGTTGTGTGGCCCTCTAAGCCACTGGCACGAGATGGACCGTGAGTTGTCTCCTAGTGTGACACCGGCCCCTGCAAACCAGATTACCGTGTTTGATTAGGCGTGACATGAGATTTACACCTCCTCTGAAGAGATCCAGCAATCCCCACACCTCCACCGACCGGCCTCCACCCTCCTAGCCTGCTAGCCCTCTGCCCCCATCCAGGATCCCGTGTTTGCTGCCCTTAAGCTCCCGTTACATCCAGGGCAGGATGTAGCGCACACACACACTTGTTCCAGATAAACAGTCACGGCCCAGAGCTTCATAACACACACAGAATCGGCTGCTTACACAAGATGGCACTGGAATGGTTTAATCAGTTATGAAGAGGCACTAAAAGATGGCACTGGAATGGTTTAGTTTAAGATGGGGAAAAATGTTTTGGCTTGTGAAATTATGACAAGCCAATGTATTTGGAATTGTTTTGATGTTTGAATGATTTGGGGATTTTTTTGTTTGTTTTGTTTGGTTTCTTTTTTTTTTTTTTTTTTTTTTTTTTATTAAAGAGACCAACAACATTTATCTCTTATTTTCATTTTCTCACACTTGCTCTGGCCGTTACATAGCTGAAATGCCAACACCTGATGCTTCACTTGTAGCTGTACTGCTTACTGATAACTGAATGATTGGGCAGGCAACAGGATCTTAAGCAGGGTGGCCGTGTTTAAGTGGCCTTGGTCCTAGACGCTAAACAGACTCTTGGGACTTGATGGACTTAGTATGAAGCCAGCTTTTGACATGTTTTCATTTGCTGCTTCAGGTAAATGCAACATCATTAGCCTAAGTAGCATAGCTGTTATCTAAACCGTAAAGCCCGTGCCAGAATGCAAACCCCATTCGCTGTCGTATCGATAATCCCCTCGCCATAACTAGGTGAAATTGGGAGGCTAGTGAACATTAGCGTGGCCGTTCACAAGCATGTTATAACAAGCAGGACAGAGAGGCCTAAGTGGATAATGCGCTTAGCCAATGACAGCGGGGCGCAGCAGCCTGAGCATGGGTGGGGGAAACGGTAGAGGGAAGGCCAATACTATTTAATCATCCTGCCTCAGCTCTTCCCAAGCCGCCTTACTGGATTTAAAGCCCTCTGAGTAGCTGACATGCATAGACCCTTTTTGTTTGTTTGTTTTTGTTCTGCTTATTTATGATTGGTTGTCCCATCCCCTTTTGGCTGTCAGGATCCTTATTTACTGATATGGACTTTCCCAAAGTTGTTGTCGTCTAAGTTGCCGGTATCCATAGCAAAGTGAGTCCTGGTGCTGCTGGGACAGAATGGTGTCTTTGTCCACCGCTCAGATAATGGTGCCTTACTGTGGAGGTCACATGTAGGCATGTTCAGATTCATTGGCCATGCATGATGGTGCGCTTTAATGTTGTGCACGTGGTTTTCTGTGCTGCAAGTATGATGTCGTTCAGGGAACATTTTTGAGTGAGCGTGTGTGTGGTAGGTTTTTTTTTTTTTTTTTTTTTTTTTCTTTCTTCCCTGCTGCTTCCCATGTTTTGTATCCACAATGGCACAGTATCCTTCTAGGGCATGGGAAAAATGGGAGGTCAGCCTCTAGGCATTCTTTTCTGTCTTCAGTCGTCTTTTCTGCAGTGGCAGAAGTTTCCCCCATCAAAAGATCCTGTGTGAATGTTTTCAAGCACCCCTTCACCACCCATCATCATCTCTGTCCCTCCCCCTCTTCCCCAGATTGCGGCTGACATCAAGGCAGCCAAGCGGGAGCTGAAGCGGGCACGTACCGTGCTTCAGATGGACGAGCTGAAGTGCCGCAAGCGTGTGCTGCGTCGTTTGGGCTTTGCCACCGCCTCTGATGTCATCGAGATGAAGGGCCGCGTGGCCTGCGAGATCAGCAGGTGAGGGGGAAGATAAAATACACACACACCTCAACTAAGATAAGATAAGATAAGAGAGTACTTCATTCACCCCAAAGGAGATTCAAGCGTCCCATAACATTCATAACAAGATATCATACACTTGATCAAATACGCTAACAAGCACTATCCTGACAAGGATGCCAAAGTACTCAACAGGCACAGGCAAGATACAAGAGGTAGCAAGTAAGACAAGCATCCCGTAGCATAGAAATGTGCAGAGAAACAACACAAGGGATAGATGTAAACATACTGGCTCACACACACAGGTTAATCACCCCTTCCCCTGCAGATTAACTGTACTCATAATGTTGAACTCCTCCATTGTCATGTTCAGTTCAATTCATTAAAAATTCACTGATTAGTTTTTCACTGTATGATCTCAGGACTGGAGTCAGCTCTTCATGCAGCACCACTGTTGTGCATTCAATCCGTTTCATCAGCAGTTTTAAACACTGTACTGTTAGTTAAAGTGCAACCTCATATCTACTGAAGTAATACCTCATAAATAAAACCAATCAAGTTTCAGATCACAGTTTTGATTCCTTAATCAGTTTCATGCTCAGCACATTAGGCAGAATGTCTTAGACAGAAGTCATAAAGTTTAAACATAAAAATCTCACATTCCGTCTCCCTTATCTGAAATACAGTCTAGTTGTGCAAGCACACAGGAAAGTTTCAGGGAGGAGCTGTGATTGACGGGCTACTAGATTTTTGTTTGCATGCTGCTTCTGTGCGTTTCCTTGGAAAACTATGTGCGTCAGACTCAACGGAGACGTTAACTCAAACCACAGCGGCCTGTGATCAAGCTCTCGCCATCAGGCTCCAATATCAAAACGCTTATGTGGGAATTGAGCCACGGATTGCAGTAGCGTCTCTAGAGTCAAGCGTTTAATTTGATTGATGAAGTGATTGGTTCTTCTTGAACTTTGCTTCAAGTACCATGTGCTTGAGTTTTTGTGGTTTTTGACGTGCAATCCTCAGTCGTCGGTTCTCTTTTGCAGTTCAAATTTCGAACTTATCGGACTTAATGGAGACCAATGGACTTCTAAAGGTCAACAATACAAAGTGTTGCTGTGGTGGTAGATTTAGTTTTGAGAAGTTGGGTGATTATAGTTGACCACAGTCAGTTAGTTGGAAGTGAGGTGGTTGCCTGTGCAGTAAGTGTTTTCTGAAGCCAGTGCAAAATAAAATTGGCTAGGTCTGTTCAGATTTGTTTGCCATATGGTGCCATTGACTGAGCACGGACTGTTCATGTCGTCTCCAGTCACAGGTGTTGCAGGCTGCTGTGTGTGTTCTTTCTCACGCAGGTTTGTGAAGGATCTGCTTAATAACAAACCTGTGGTGCCAGACTTCTACTTTAAAAGAGCTTCTGCTTTTCCAACATGACGCGGTGTGTGTGTGTGTGTGTGTGTGTGTGTGCGCGTGTGTGTCATACTCCAGTGCGGACGAGCTGCTGCTGACGGAGATGGTGTTCAACGGCCTCTTCAACGACCTGACGGCCGAGCAAGCCACAGCCCTTCTCAGCTGTTTTGTATTCCAGGAAAACGTAAGTTAAATACACACACACATAAACACACACACACAAATACACTCTTCTCCCTCCCCCCTCCCTGTTGTGCCTCTCTTCCCGCCATTGTTCTTTCATCCCACGTGCAATCACAGACTTAAACTCCTTAAGCCTCAAGTGAAAGCCCCCCACCCACCCACCCCTCTCCCTCCCAACAACAGGTACTCTAGTGGCTTGTTGTCAAGAGCAGAGATGGTGAGCGCTTTGCTGGGCCGGGCCGTGCTGCGCTACTCTGTGGTCTGGGTCTGTGTGGCCATTTAAGGAGCGGAGATTGAGTGCTGGGCCAGGGTGTACGTTTTGATCAGCGCCAGGGATCTGGAGTGGAGGGGGTGGTGGGGTGGTGGTGGTGGGGGGGGATTTGAGAGCCAGCACTGAGCTCCAGAGCGGACTGACTCGCTCTCCCCTTCTCCCTCAGGTCCCTCCACAAATACAGAGGAATTCAGTCCGAGCTGGACCTGGCCAACAGGTCTCTGCTCTGGCCAAGAGTCTATATACACACACACACACACACACACACACACACACACACACACACACTCACACTTTTCTCTCACACACACACACTCCCTCAGATGTTGACTTTGTACATTTAGTTTTGAATTCCACGCGTTGAAAAATGTTCAAATGTGTTTGTATACACGTGCACATACACACAAGCAAACACAAACATTGATAAGCAAAAAATGAGCTCTCATTAGTTTTGTTTGTAGTATACTTTCCTGTGGATTATCCAGACTCTGGTGTTTGTAGTATACTTTCCTGTGGATTAAGCTGACCCTTTGGTGTTTGTAGTCTACTTTAACTTTGGATTTGCCAGACTCTTTGGTCTTTGTAGTGTACTTTCTGTGGTTAAGTACAACTCTGGTGTTTGTAGTATACTTTCCTGTGGGTTAGCCAGACACTGTTAGGTCTTTATAGTATACTTTCAGACTATGGCGTTTGCACCGGTAGTATACTTTCCTGTGGATTAGCCAGACTCTTTGGTGTTTGTAGTATGCTTTCTTGTGGATAAACCCAACTCTGGTGTTTTTGTAGTATGCTTTCCAGTGGGTTAGCCAGACAATTTGGTGTTTTTAGTATCCTTTTCTTGTGGGTTAGGCAGACTGTTTGGTGTTTGTAGTATACTATCCTGTGGGTTAGCCAGACAGTTTGGTGTTTTTAGTATCCTTTCCTGTGGGTTAGGCAGACTGTTTGGTGTTTGAAGTATACTTTCCCGTGGGTTAGCCAGACAGTTTGGTGTGCAGGTCGTGTCTGTGCAGCTCAATCAGAGCAAATGCCCCGAATGTGCAGCTGTCGGCCAGCATCAGTTATGTACACAAGAGGTCTGTGTGTGTGTGTGTGTGTGTGTGTGTGTGTGTGTGTGTGTGTGTGTGTCAGAGAGAGAGAGAGAGCCAGAGAGAGAGAGAGTGAGCCAGAGACAGGCAGTGATAGAAAGGACAAGTGTGTGAGCCAGAGTTTGGGGACAGCTGTCTCCCTCTCTCAATCGCCTGTCAGTGTCAACCTCTTTCTGGCAGAGGGAGGGAGGGAGGGGGCAGAGAGCGAGAGAGGGAGAGAAAAAGAGAGGGAGAGAGAAAGAGAGGATGGATTGAGTGAAGAGGAGCGATGGGGCAACGGAGGGAAACAGTTGGCAGACCATCCCAACCTAGTTCATAAACCCAAGAGGTCCAACACACACACACACACACACACACACACACACACACACACACACACACACACACACACACACACACTACACACACACACACAAACTCAGAGGGAGAGCGGGAGGCTCCTGGGCCTGGCGCTGGTGGTACAGGCCTGCTGCCCGCTCGCTGCCCAGTGGCTGGTGGCCTTGCCAGAGGAATTGGGTGAAAGAGCGCGTTTTATCACACCGCTGAACACTCAAGCAGCCGCGACTCTCTCTCTCATTTGACACCAGAGCAGTTAAAAGTCAAGGCTGAAGGGCAGAGCCAACCATGTAATTGCTGTGCAATGAGGTGCTTTGAGATGGCTGATGGGTTGCTTGAAAAAGTGTGTGTGTGTTTGAGGCGCTCACACAAGTCTGCTTTTAGGGTTTTGTGTGTGTGTGTGTGTGTGTGTGTGTGGTTATTTTTGAGGTTTTATCCACTTCTCAAGGACTTGGCCTAATAGGTTTTGTTACTATGGAATTATCAGCGTTTCCACGACAAAACCGTGGCAACGTCTGCCGAGCCATTCCCCACCCATGATGTTTTTAATTGGATGCCGATGTTAAAGGTGTGTGTGTGTGTGTGTGTGTGTGTGTGTGTGTGTGTGTGTGTGTGTGTGTGTTTTTCAGGTTCTTGCCGTGAAAGGGTTTGTGCGTTGCTATGAAATTAGGGAGGCGACGGCGTGACAAACCTATGGAAACATGCATTCCACCTAGACACACCCTGTATGATTTTTGAATCCATTATGTGGCCTGTAGTCTGCAACTTTGGATTTTGAAGTCAAATTAAGCTATTCATAGAGGGCTTTAGGCGGAGTTTTGTTATATTGTTCCTCTGTGCTGCTGTTGTGAGGTTTTCCTTTTTAAGTTGTGTTTGACGAGCATACTGTATGTTGCTCGTTTATGCCGTTATTTTGTGTTGAGTGTGTTTGACCCCTGTGGTCAAACCATCCTCGTCATGTAGTGTTCTGTGACGTCTTGTTAATTTGTCTGGAATGCTGTTCTGGAGTGGCAAACTAGAAAATGAAGCCGGAATCTGTAAGCAATCATTGCATTTTCTTTGTTTCTCTTGTGCGCACACACACATGTGTACACACCCACGAACACACCAACCATCTGTTTTTCTCTCTTTTGCGCACACGCACACACACACACACACACTCATACTCATACTCATACTTGCTCGCTCTGTCTGTCATAGGCTAATGAGATGCCCAAATTGACAGAGCAGTTGGCTGGCCCATTACGACAAATGCAGGTAAGGATCAAGACCAAGTTGTTATTTGAAATCCAGTGAAGAAGCAGCAATGTCAGTCTGATGAAACCAATCCCCATTCATGTCATAGCATAACAGACTGATAATATGCAAAGCTATGGTGACTCATAATGTTTCGTTAAGCTATGGTGACTCATAATGTTTCGTTCTTTGTCCACATGCTGCTGTGTTTTGCATTGGTTTCAATAATGTGTGTGTGTGTGTGTGTGTTTGTGTCAGGAATGTGCCAAGCGCATTGCCAAAGTGTCGGCGGAGGCCAAGCTGGAAGTGGATGAGGAGACATACCTGAACGCCTTCCGACCACACCTGATGGACGTGGTGTACACGTGGGCCAACGGCTCCACCTTTGCCCAGATTTGCAAGATGACTGACGTGTTTGAAGGTGAGGACTCTCTAGAAGCAGCTGCACCCATCCACATTAACAGGAGTCGAGCAGCTAATAGAGGCACCACTGCTGCAACTCATCAATGTTTTACAAGCCCTGCCAATGTAGGGAAGCGTCGCCTTACATTTCATCGCTGGACCGACATCTCCATTGAAGTTGTGTGTGTGTGTGTGTGTGTGAGTGTGTGTGAGTGTGTGTGTGTGTGTGTGTGTGTGTGTGTGTGTGTGTGTGTGTGAGTGTGTGTGAGTGTGTGTGTGTGTGTGTGTGTGGGTGTGTGTGTGTGTGTGGCAATGGCAATCGAAGGCTGGATTTCTGATTAGAGGAACTAGTCAAGAGTACGCCAAGATTTATCCAGTGGCCCAGAATGGCATTGGATGCTCTGTATGTTGGAGTCGGACTTGTCTTGGGTTTGCCAGTTGGTTGATTGGCCATTCTCTCTCTACTAAATATTTCAACAATTACGCATCACCTCATTCTACAGTGGATAGATACACAACGTCTCTAGTAAACCGTATTGGGGACTGGATTTGATGAATACTACCGGCTGATCTGATTTTATTTTGCTCAGTGAAATGACATCAGTCTGTCGGCGAGTTTGAGTTCCTGGCAAATTCCTCTCGCATGAACGAAGGCTGATGCAATTAGGTCAGTCAATAAGCGTTACTGATCAGACCGGGGCCGAGTCACGACGACTCTGCCAGGCCATCCCAGTGATGGGTAATCAGAGCTTTCAAAAACACACTGTGTGTGTGTGTGTGTGTGTGTGAGCCAAGAGCTGTGAGGGGGATGTATTATTTTCTTCACATTTTGGTGCTTTGGAGCGGGAAGCCAGAGGGCCCAGAGGAGTATTTGCCCTCACTGCCAAAATTCAAAAAACACTGAAAGTATGTCAGTCCATCCGTGTGTGTGTGTGCGTGTGTGTGCGTGCGCGTGGGGGGTATGTGGTCATGGAACCCTCGGCACCAAGAGATAACGGCCGGTTCTGGCACTAGGTTAAAGAGTTGTTTTGAAGTATGCCCAGGGTAACCTAACACCACATCACTAGAGCCTCACAAACCCACTGTGTGTGTGTGTGTGTGTGTGTGTGTTGTGGGATCAGTTTGGTTATACATTTGGTAGCATATTTCACATCTTTGGAAGAGAGGAACGAGAAAGGAAGGGATTTTTGCTGAGAGCGTGTGTTTGTGGTACTTCTGGTGTCAGGATGACACAGTGTGATTGCAGAGACAGAGAGGGAGTGCGAACATCACATCGTACCACCCCCCAAAAGATTCCAATCCACACAATCTGTGTGTGTGTGTGTGTGTGTGTGTGTCCTTCCACTTGTTCTCTCCCTGTTTGAACCCCCCAAATCCGCTCCTGAGAAATGTAGGTCACCCTGACTTTTGGGTTACCCTCGTAAAACCACACACACACACATCACTGTGGTCTAACTAAAATGTGCAGAAAGACATTTGTAGCCTTAAACTGTGGATTTAGACACGCTTAGCTGTCAACACACACACACACACACACACACACACACACACACACACACACACACTGGCGTTCAAACAGCCACACAAATGATTACTCAAAGGCTAGCCTCTTGCCAACTTTCATTTGGTGTACACTTACTATAGCAGTACCTGTGAGCTGCTGCTGATGGCTTTATAAATGAATGGAGTGAAACAGGACTACACTCAGAGTGGGCTTCAGGCTAGATGCCTGGGCATTAGTGGATTGTCTCCGCACCGCAGCACAAGCTTCTCACCACGCCGTGTTTTTATAGTGTTTGACATAAACGTTTTCACGCTAGCCTGCTCGCTCCAACAGATTTGTCAAAAGGCTGCATCTCTTTAAATGTGCAAGAGTAGGCTTAGGCATGAGGTTAGCTTCCCAGTACTCACCACAGACAAAATACTGTGTGTGTGTGTGTGTGTGTGTGTGTGTGTTCAGTATGTATGTACATCTTTATGTACTGTATGGTTTCTGTGGTAACCTACTTTTATTGAAACTGTCCCCGAATATGCATATTCATAGACTTACTTGAAATGTACTATGAATACTCTGTGCGTGCGTTTGTGTATATGTATATGTGTGTGTGTTCGTGTTCATTGAATATGTGTGCCTATATCTACAGTACATGTATGGTTTCTTTTCTAACCCACTTGCTTATAATGTGCTATGAGTACTGTGTGTGTGTGTGTGTGTGTGTGTGTGTGTGTGTGTGTGTTCAGTATGTATGTACATCTTTATGTACTGTATGGTTTCTGTGGTTACCTACTTTTATTGAAAATGTCCCCAAATATGCATGTTTCTGTGATTACGTACTTTTATTGAAAATGTCCCCAAATATGAATATTCATAGGCTTATTTGTAATGTACTATGAATACTCTGTGCGTGCGTTTGTGTATATGTATGTGTGTGTGTTTGTGTTCATTGAATATGTGTGCCTATATCTACAGTACATGTATGGTTTCTTTTCTAACCTACTTGCTTATGTGCTACGAGGTGTGTGTGTGTGTGTGTTCTTACTGTGTCCCTGCTGACGTAGCGTTTGTGCTTTTGCAGGGAGTATAATCCGCTGCATGCGTCGTCTGGAGGAGCTGTTGAGGCAGATGTGCCAGGCAGCCAAAGCCATCGGCAACACCGAGCTGGAGAACAAGTTCGCTGAGGGTAAGCATTCACGGCAGGACCGCATGGCACACTAGTACCAGAACCAGTCCAGCTTGTCGTGTGTGTGTGTGTGTGTGTGTGTGTGTGTGTGTGTGTTTACAGTTTGAACAGCTCAGCTTGAAGTCTTTGTTTGAGTTTGAGGCCTTTTGAGGGGTGAAGTTTGTAAAACTTTGGTTTACTCTAGGAGTATGAACCAAAACATAAAGAGTCTCTAAATATATTACAAAGACGAGGCTTTTTGAGAACAGGTTGTATGTTCCCCCTAAATCGCACACTGTATATTAACACATTTTAAACACACGGACTGTATATTAACACATTTAAACACACGGACTGTATATTAACACATTTAAACACACGGACTGTATATTAACACATTTATATGTGCCCCCCCATCTTCTTTTCCTAACATTACTTCATTGGTGA
This sequence comes from Sardinella longiceps, assembly GCA_027497455.2. NCBI lineage: Eukaryota > Metazoa > Chordata > Actinopteri > Clupeiformes > Clupeidae > Sardinella > Sardinella longiceps. The sequence continues at coordinate 28,643,897 of JAODXP020000008.1, read as the reverse complement.
TGAGCACAGCAAGGGCACTCTCAGAGAGGCTAGTAGTAAATCTCATCCCTGTGTTAAACATCACCCCTCTGTGAGGGCAGAACCCTCTGCAATTTTCTCTGGGCCTGATCAAAGTCCTTGTAGCAGTGCATACTAAAATAAACAGAACGGAAATAGCTTGGCACATTGCTGCGCTGGCCTGTGAATCAGCCGATAATAATCTTATTCCTCCTAACCCCCTAACTATCTGTCTCCACGGAGCTCGGAGCTATCGTCGGTCAGAGTCCAGAATCATAACCAAAAAAAAAAAAATAACCTCTACCCTCTGACAGAGGTTCTTTGGAAGAAGTGCATCACTGATCTGGTATCAGATTGCCACCACATGAATACTGGCACTGGGGGAAAACCTGATCTGTCCCAGACTGCTCACAGGTCGGCTTTTGTGAGGCAACATGTCCAGTTATGATGCCCAGCACTGTGTGTTTTTCAGTCACACAAAAAAGGCACAAATTAGAATATTAGGGACGTAACTTGGTTAGATTTACTCGTGATGAACTTTGACCCTGATAATTGGCGGTAATGGTAGCATCGTGATGCGGCTTGAGAGCTGGGGGGCAGCGGGTCCCTTCAGGCCTAAGGAAGATCTCAGTGGAGGATCGAAACGTTGCCGTTTTTATGTTAAGATAAAGTGTATTTGTGCGGAACCAGTGTGTGGAACAATCAATCTCATTGTCTACCACTTTTGTGCGGCACCTGGATTATTGTTTCTGTGGGTGTGCGCACCTCAACCATACCCCTTCAGGTGTGAACCATGTTCTCCTGTGAAAATCACCTCAGTACAGTATGTGTGTGAGCTTTCAGATGTTCTAGTCTCTAGCTCTAGACTGGTCTCTAGACTAAGCCAACCACCTGTACCCAGAGCTAGAGGAGGAACTGGCAAATTAGGAAATGTTGATGTATCCAAACATAATTGACCCACACTTTTGTAAAAGTGCATTTTAGGAGTAACATTGGATTTCCTGACCTGTTTCTTTCTCTATGGTTCTTACAGGTATCACGAAGATCAAGAGGGATATCGTTTTTGCTGCTAGTCTTTACCTCTGATTCATCTTAACACACACAGGACTGCTTGTTACTTCAAACCGTTCAGTTTCCTATTTTATGTGTGTTTGTTTTTTTGCATCATGAAGCCAGACGCAATGACATTGAAATGATCAGGATGTTTATTTGTGTTAACAAGCATAATGGCTTTGTGTTTTTTTGTTTTTTTTTCTTTTGTTTTTTTTTTCTTTCATATTCTTTGAGAAAGCGCAAAATATTTTTTTTGTACATACAGTTTTTAAACATAATTTTAATTACAAAAATGTCTGTATAGTGATTTTCTTTTCTTAATACAGATAAAAAAACAAACAAACATAATGTTGTGTATGTCTTCTTCAGATGCATATTGAGAGGTACACTCTTCATATTAGTTTTGAATAGGAAAAGAGAAAAAAAAGATAAAAACAAGAAGCTCTGGTAGCAGCAGTTGCAGCAGTCCAGCCAAGGCAACATGGAACATCAACAAACAGCGTCTGTACGGTATAGTCAAGCGTCTGACACTTGGAGCGCAGATCCAAGCAAGGTACATTCACAGGTTCTCCACACCGGCAGTGGTCCGCCCCCTTCATATAGAATTTTCTTCACTTTTTTCGGTATTTCTTAAATGTCCTTTTATATATATATATATGCGTGTGGTGTTTTTTCTTTAAAGTGGGTGTACGACGTAATCTCTTCCCACCGGATCAGTGGTGTCAACAATTTTTTGGTTCCTCTTAAAGCTTAGCTGGGACTGTCGTAATGATTCCCATTGGTTGGAGTCTCCTGGAGAGTGGTGTGGGGGATGTCTGCCTCTTTCGCCGGCTCCACGCTCTTCTTGAAAAAGTCGGACACAAAGAACACCTGCCAGAATGATAAATCAATCAGTCAAAAGGCACCAACTTCAAATGGATTTCAGGAAGATGTGCTACTGTCTTGTTTTCTGAGAAAAGGAATCTGGTGTTGGCCTGCAGTGACCCAGGAGAGGACAGGACAGCATGCTGTCCCAAAAGAAAAGAAAAATCCTAAAATAGTGCCTGGCAGTCATGTCTAATTAAAGTCGTGTTATTTTCCCATTCTGGCCCCGTAAATCTATCCCCAGTCTTATGGGATATCTGACTACACTTTTGAACACTGGAACATGGGGGTTTCCAGCCCACAAGATGTAAAATAACCACCAGATATTTCATTAGATAGTAACACGAAAGTCCAGCAACTGAACTTGATGGCTATGTATAGAGGGGGGAAAAATAGACAAGCGGCCGTTCTTAACAAGAGGCCTTTGCTTTATGGTCATACATTTGGATGTAATTATTCCTCCGATAGAGGTTTTGTTGATATGTCATGTAGATGGGTCTAAACTGACTACCTATATGAAGGCATATATGATGTTATGTAATGGAAGGCAAGTCAATGATTAGGGTTACATACAGGGAATGTTGGCAATATTTGGTTTGCAGAGTCATGTAAACGCATTCCGGTATATGGCGCAAACCAAATATAGCCAATATTCCCTGCGTGTAAGTTAATGTAGTGATGAATAGATCTTTTAGGCATGTTGAAGAGCTGGAGTCCTTACCACTAGGGTAGCCATGAGGGCCCCCTGCAACAGTCCTGTGAGCACGTCACTCCAGTGGTGCTTGTAGTCGGAGACGCGGGACAGGCCCGTGTACACAGACGCGGCAATCAGGAAGAACTGAAGTGTTGGCCGCAGGAGTCTGGCCCACTCTGCCTGAAGCCTTGCCTGAAGATAAAGCTACAACAGAGGAAGAACAGAAGGAACCATTACATACTGTATGTACCATAGAGGGGGGAAAAAACCCAAAACAACATCCTATTCTGCTACTGTGTGACAGAGCTGAAATATGAGGTGCCAAATTGAAAGCCATGTAATAAACCTCTGGACGGAAGATTTTATGGGTCCTACCAATGCAGGGAGAGGAAGTATAATTTCATGGATGGGGTTTGCTAATGCGTAGCTCGGAGAAGCCGCATGCGTGTGTCTGCCCAAGGGCATGTGTTGCGGTTTGGCCGGAGGCGCCTTTGTTGCCGGTTGTGTGGCCTTGTTTGTTTTGGTCAGTGCCGTTGCCTCTGGTGCTCTCTGGACCCAAGCCTGCGGGTGTGTGTGTGTGTGTGTGTAGCTGAGAGAGTGGCTGTACTAGCAGTTGTATATTGTGGCTTTTCAACAGCGGTCACTACAGGCACTTCAGTAAAGAAAAAAGGCTTGCTGCAAAGATGGTCAAGATTACTGTCTCAGTGAGTCAAGAGTCGGGGTAGGAGCTAGAGCAGGGATGGGCAATTATTTTGGCCGAAGGGCCACGTTAGAGTTTAGATTTTGACTAAAGGGCGGGATGTTAATAGTCAACAGGTTGATGCCAGTAAACTGGCAAGTCAAACCAGTAGCCCCACTTTCTTCAGAGAACATGTTAACATGCAGGGTTTAAAGGGGGGATTTGTCTTTCATTGAATACAATAAATTCAATAAATCAGGCCTATGATCCAAATATTCTATTTTGGGAAGGCTCCAGTCCACGGAACTGATTAAATAACCCAACGGGCCGCATGTGGCCCCCGGTCCTTAGTTTGCCCAGCTTGGAGCTCGAGAGACACATTTACTCCTCAGCAGTCATTGTTCCATCTATTCATCATTTCTGAGAACTCTGCACTGCTGTCATAGCAATAATCTTGAACCATTACGTCAAACCATGCTCTGTCCTCACTTTTTTATAGACTCTGTTTGTAGTTCCAACAAAGGCGTGGGGAACCAAGTTACCATATCACACACCTCGTGTATTTTTCCTATCATGCAGAAGTCTGTATGCTATAAAAGCAGGGGCAAGATCACAACTCAAACCTTAGGTGTGTCATGTTATTGGAGGGAAAAACCTTTGTCATCATTCTGGGGTGATTCGCTGCTTACGTAACTCCATTCAGTTAGTGTAACTGAACTTTGCCCTTATGACCCGTATCTTGAGGCCATAAATCTATCGTATCATATGATCAATGGATCATCAATGAGTGATAAGGGAAGAGTACAAACATTGGTGTGCTTTTGTCAGTTAAACAGAAATCTCCTGCCTGTTGTGTGCGCCTGCGTGGTTCTATTTCTGGTCAACTGCACTATAGGATATCATCTGTAATCATAAAATCAAATCACTGCACTCCCCTCCCATTCATATCCAGCCTCCCTGGCTTCCTGATTAGATAAGTGTTTTTTTTTTTTTTTCCTTTGCTGCTCTTGTTCATTACCCTAATGGACAGGCAGCACTCCAGCATAGCGCATTCAGTGTAGCTTACGCCATTCATCACCATAGCTAACAGGTGGGGGTGTACTGGAGGACTGGATGACGCCATAGTCCCTTAGTCCATAGATATTGACCACACTGAGCTCTTTGTGTTTACAGATTTTAGAACGGCTTGACTTGATTTGTTTCCCCATAACCAGCACTGCATTTAATCAAATAGTAGCAGTTACTAGTGTAATGCTTTTTAAATTAACCTGTTGGATAGTTAATTAAAATAATTAAAAGGATTAATTAAATTCTTTTTAAAGGAAAAAAAGAGATTAAGGTGTGCTTTTAATAGATTCCAAAGACTCACTGCATTTCCATACAGGAGTCAGTTTCCTACAAGCATTCTCGCTATCCAAGTTAGCAACTTAGTTGGTCGTCTATGGGAAATTGTATTGCAACCAACTAAGATGCTTCCTTGTTAGCAACTATACATAACTGTACTTTTGGGAAATGGATGCCAGTCTTGGAAAGCTCGTTGTGTGTGTGTGTGTGTGTGCATGCAAGCGTGTATGTTCCAAGGGGTCTGTCTATGGCTTTGCCTGTTCTCAGGATATCCTAACCCTGATAGCGCTGTGAACAGGCTCCTGTGTTTGCTGCTGTGATCACGAGAGGCTGGGAACCTCTCCTCCCCCACATCTCTGCTATATTAGGTAGCAAATAAATCATTTAAGCCACGGTTCTTCATGCTACTTTCACTTGAAGCAGCAACAGGGAACTGCAGAACAAGTAGTTCTTTTGTGAATGTTAAAAAATATATACTGCAAATACGCACATATATATTTTGGTGACCATGGTGACACCATGGAAAATTTGATCCGTCACACAAGGATGGGATGTTCTACCAGTTTTTCTGGTTCTAAGTGATTTTTCAGAGATCATTATCTAGACATCTACAAAAGAAAAACCCACAACAAACAAACAACGTGTGTCTCTCAGTTGCATATGACTGGAGAATATGTGGGCTGGATTTACCTTCAGGCAATTAAGGCCAAATAATTTAATTAGGGTAACAAGATAGGGAGGACACACACACACACACACACACACACACACACACACACACACACAGGGTTACAGAGGGCAGAGGCACCAGAGAATCACACAGAAGATCTCTTTTGTGAGTACTTACTGCCAGGAACAGCATACAGTACATGGAGAAGGAAGAGTGGCCAGAGTAGAAGGAAAGTCTACAACACAAGGGGAAAAAAAGAACATTAAGTAGCATTAGCATGATAGCACACACTCACATGGCACACATTAGTTTATAGTGTCCCCACAAACACGAAAAACTATGGAAAATGTGTGCTTGAGTTCAATACATCCCCCTTCTTTGCCGCTCTCCTTCTGTTTTTACAGACAAACTATTGCTTCCCGAAACCCCCTCACTACTTAATTTCTGTCATCAACACAGAAGTCACACACACACACACACACACACAATTATCCACACCCATTTCCGGGTGATAAAGGGCATCCAGGGGGTGATGTCTGCAAATTGTTGTGCTATCCTGTGCTGACTGTTACGTGTGTGTGTGTGTGTGTGTGTGTGTGTGTGTGTGTGTGTGTGTGAGTGTGAGTGAGGGCGGTGAAGGGAGTATGGAAAGGCAGGAAAGCGGCGGTGAGCAGAGGGTGGTCTGCTCACACCCAGCTCTGGTGTCTTCCTGTTTACTTAAGCTGGGGCTGCACTGCCCAAGTAGTGGCATCCGCCTGGCAACCACTGCTAAGCCAAGAGGGCGCGCTCCAAAAGAACCCCTCCCCTCCATCCATCCATGCATCCATCCAAAACAGGTCCTGCTGTTACCGCAAGCACTATATTTGTGTTTGTTAAGACGTAGTACTTCAGCTTTGTGAGGAGGAAAAATAGCTTTGGGGACATTTTTCAGCGTTTGTTAGGAAAGTATACTAAGATAGACTCTTTGTTTATTCCAAGGAAAAAATTGCCTATTGCAGGCAGTGTTTAATCAAGAGTGCATATTTAAAACACTATACTTTATTCTTCCCTATACATAACACACAAATAGTGTCTAGTATACTAAGTTTTGGCAAGTGTAGTGACCATTACTAATATAATTCATGAGGTCCGTATACTGCTCTTTGTGTGTGTGTGTGTGTGTGTGTGTGTGTGTGTGTGTGTGTGTGTGGGGTGGGGGGGGTGGGTGGGGGGGTCTATGCCATACTTGGCCTTTGTTTTGTTTTTTTATTTTTTTGTTTTTTAAGAGAAAATAAAAGGCTTAGAGAAGCTGTCCATATTTTCCAAGATGGGTAGGCCTATTTTCAGAGGCATTAACTTCAGGGAAGACTGGCTACAACAAACAACAAACCAACAACAACAACAAAAAAAAGATTTTAAAAGAAATATCCATGTCTGTGAGTCATTTGTTCTAATCAGATGTTCCAGGCCCAGCAGAGATGAAATGACTAACTTGCACGAAATAAAGAAATGCTGGGGGTATTGGAGAAATATCGCTAATACCAGATGACATGTGGAGACAGTACAGTACCACTGAACACCAGATAGTCCTCATATGACGGAGGTAGAGATTTACATGCAATTCACATACAGTCCATGGTTCAGATGTGGATGTTGATCTGTATCTTAACGGCAAATCAAATCACAAATAAAGAAACATCATTGTTCAACTTGGGCGGTATGCTCCTGGGTGGTTAAGTCCAGAGCAGGCTGAAACACATGGAGCTAAGCACTTTTTTGGACTTAAACACCTAGGAGAATACCAGCCCTTGTGTGCATTCAATAATGGGTAAAAAGC
>JAODXP020000008.1:28594280-28634280 GCA_027497455.2 Sardinella longiceps | reverse complement strand
ACCTGCCCTCATTGACCATCCTTGCATTCCCCCGGCAGGTGAAGTCCTCAACGTAGGCGCCTGCCGTGCAGTTGATTTTGCTCCAGTCGGGATCACACACGTCAAGGAAGTGTGGCCGTAGCCGCCCGATGGAGTACTTGGCGATGTCGGTGAGAGACTGGCTCATGGCCGCCCCGAAAAGGAAGGTGCCAATGGCCTTGTAGACGCATGCTACATAATTGTTGCTGAAAGAGGACTTGGATTTGATGCGCTTTAGATAGACTGAAAGGCACTCCCCAAAGATCATCTGTCGGAGTGGATGACAAGAAACAATAGTTAGATAGATGCCTTTTTTCAGTGCAATGTTTTTTGTACCATGAGTTAACACATGAATTGGGTAGTGTTTGGATTTATCATAAAAAGTCTAAAAATAACACATAAATGGCCTAACGAGGATGTCCACTTCAAACATTTAAACAGAGAGATTTGACGCCATGATGGGTGACAACTCACAGTGCAGCTATAACTGGATTTGGTTTTAAGCAGACTTTATGGCTTACTAGTTTGTTTAGTTAGTCACCATCTTTTCTGTGCGACCAAAGTTTAAATGCCCATTAACACCAAAGGGGACAAGAGCTTTGTTGCTCATTGCAACTGAAGTTGAAAGCATCCATGCGCCATGCAAAGGGGAACCGGAGTGGTCCATTCTACTGCTAGGTGTTAGGATCGACAGGGTGGGTGGCTAGCAAGCAATCAGGCCTACTACTGTAGGGACAAAATGTTCTCATCACATTTCTATGTTTGGTTTGCTGTGGGTTTCCTGTCTCAAAGGGCACTGCCCAAAATACTACTACAATATCTAGGCTACAGCTAACCACTATCCAAATGGCAGTTTTCTACATTAAGTAGAAAGTTAGTACCGGTAATCTTTTTCTTTCAACAACTCAAAGTTCACATGCCAGTATTGACATTCCTATTCTGAAATGACATAACATTCTCTCTCTCTCTCTCTCAACTTCCTGAAAAGATAGGCTGCTTGTGCAGATCAAACTTATCTTGGCTAAGGGTGAGAAACCACCTACTCCCCAATGGGAATTTTTTTGTCTATTTTTGCATTGACTTGAGAAGATAAGCTGACTGTCTATGGTCACACTGTCAATAGATATATAGATTAAAGCCAGAGTTGAGGTAGATACCGTGTGAATAGACTTCATGCAATCATGTTCTATGGAGTCATTCGTAAATAGAATGACGGAATCCCACAGGAAAGGGTTTAAAGGGTAGGGCCAAGAGGTTTTCAAGGCAATAAAACAAAAAAACCAAAGGGGAACCACATCACGTCAAACAAACAAGGTTAGAAAGCTAGCAAGTGAAGGAGAGGCAGGGCATTAAGAGATGGACAGAAATGGATTTAAAAAAGGAATGATTGGCTGGGTGATTCAACAAACAGGTTTCACTTACAGTGAGAACTGTGAGGGGGATCATTACTCCACCTAATAACTGATAGGAAATGGTGTCTTCTTTTAGGGGGTACTTGATTGTTTCATCGTTACAGAAAAATCCTCTTTTGAATGGACTGTGTCGCAGTGTGAGTATTGCAAATGGGAGTCCAACTAGCAGAAGGCAGATGAGAGAGGGAGACAGAGAGAGAAAAAGAGAGACAACAAACAGGAGTGTTAAAAAAGTGATGGGACAATATTTCCCTTTTCCCTGGACTGTCAAGACCCTGATTCTTGTTTCTGCAGTCTTGCTTCCACTAAGGCCACACGGTGGGAATAAAGAGGGGGATCATTTGTATTCCTTTCTCGGTCTTCGACAATGCCACAACTGTCCTTCCAAGTGACCACAGCAGCACTCACAGTGCCCTTTGAAGTGATAGTTCGACGTCAATCAAGCATAGCCCTTTTGGACGAGTCTGCTGACTGCACTAGGTAGCATGAGAAACGAAAGAATTTGGACCACCATTGACCAAACGCAAACAAGCAGTTTACATTGAGTCAATCTTACTGTAGATTTTGAAGGGGTTTCGGTACCGTTGACTCAATGTAAACAGCTTGTTCACATTTGCGTTAGGTCTATGTTGTTCCAAAATCTTTCGTTCCACTAGCTATCTAGTGCAGTCAGCAGGCTCGTGCAACAGGGCAATGCTTGAATGACGCGAAAGATCACTGTAAGAGAAACGTCAGATCACAGACACTGCTAATGCATATTATCCTCTGAAGAAAAGACAGTGACTGATTGGGGTCATAAAAAAGACGAAGGGGGGACAGTGACAAGCAAGACCACTATTTAGCTATTCCTTTTCCACTCAGCCGAATGGGGAGACGCCAAAGAAAAGCCTGTCAACAACGGCTGATGTCATGACTTCGCCCACTCGTTCTCCCAAGCGGAAATGTAATGAATGCAGAGCGTGATGGCGCTAAAGCCAAGGGCCTCTCCATGTGTTTTTGCATGCATTGTGGTCAGGCTTTTTCGGACCCATTCATGTTTATAGGACGTTTTAATTGCGTTGTTTTGTTTCCTTAGTGGCTTCTGAGGTCGGTGCTTGAAAAGAAGGCTGGCAAAGTACGTATAGCCTTTCCTCACTAGAGAGGCCAGACATGCTTGTGCAAATTTATTCTGGTTTGTTTGTGTGTGCGTGTGGCTCTTTAAATACCAACACATACAAGCATGTGGCCAAGTGCGTCTGGGCAAGCTGTCTAGCAACTGGGTGTCAACCACAACCCAGGCTGGCATATAGTCCTTTTTAAATATCTACTTCCTGTATCACTCACACCCTCTCCCAAACCCCAACCCACCCCCTCTCTCTCCCTCCCTCTTTCTTCTTCTCCATCTCTCTGCCCCCATCCCTTCATTTTATGGCCTGTAAACACAGCAATTTAAAACCCAGATCTTCACTTCTTTTTTTATAAACCACTTTTGGCTAACCTGTGGAGGGAAAAAAAGCAGTAGTATGGGATCAGTTCCGTGCACAGAGCCATGGAACAGCTGAGCACAAGTTAAAAGAAAATGTGAACAAGGATGTGGTGAATGCAATGACAAATTAGTTTCACACGCACAAACTCACATACACAAAGAAATGCAGCAAACAATTATGCATTAGGCTTAAACATTAATTAGATATTAGCATGCCTTCACACATGGTATGTATTAATCATGTCATCAGGTGCAATCGTGCTGCCCATCAACATGGCATTGCTAGCTGCTCGCCATCTTTGTTTTTGCTGGACTTCAAAGGACAACCTAACCCTGATCAACTTCTCTTTTTCTCTAATGCATTCAACACACCAAATCCTGCCCTCATGCTATATCACATGACCATGTGTCGCCAAGGTACTGTAGATGTTACCCTGATCTGACAGGAACAGAAAAAGGGGCAAATTGATCTGACCACTATTAGCAGGGCACAACTGAATTACATTTGCACCATTGCATACTACTGCACCTTCCAGTTAGAGCTGCTTTGTGTGAAAACTACATTACCCATGTGGCCATCTGAGTCAGGGCAGTTCTGATAAGTGATTAATGAACTAATGTGCTCCACCTAAGAGAATTGGAAACTCAGCATGGACTGGAAAGAAGGACTGGTGGTGACGGATGTTGTTGCACTGTGAGGATGACAGTGGTGGCTGTGTGTGTGTGTGTGTGCGCTGTGTGTGTGTGTGTGTGTGTGTGTGTGTGTGTGTGTGTGTGTGTGTGTGTGTGTGTGTGTGTGTGTGTGTGTGACCAAAAGAGCAACAGACATGCCCCAAGTGAGAAGTGTTAGTTCTGATCAGGCTGGTGATTAAGGGTGTGAGACCACTGATATCTGTGACTTTTAACACTTGGGGTTATTGAGCTGTCTATCTATCTAAGCCACACATTCACTTCACACACATATCAACAGATAGCTTCAAGCTTTAGCAACTGATAGCTCTTAAAGCCAGGGCCTTTCATGCCTTCACTGCACACAGACACAGGAAGAATTCCTCTCACACAACTTACAAAATAACAGTTCTCTGACTTATTGAAGAAATGGAACGAGCTACTGATATCAAACTAGGCCATGACTTCTCCGTTCCAAGGAAATATGTCAACAATTTCCAGCTGAGACCAAAAAAAAAAAAAAAAGAATGCGGGGGGAAAAATGCATCACTGTGCCAAAAAAATAGTTGATCACCACCTCTTATCACCAGCCTTCAGCGGATTCTTCACATCCAAGGAATCACATGGCTTTGATTACTGCACAACAAGCCCACTCACTGCCTTTTCCGTGTATCTAACATCAGAGACAGAGTCTAGGAAAAGAATAATAACTGATCTTGGAAAGGCATATAAGGACAAGCCTTAGTTTCAAATTTGCTAAAAGAACCAGGCTATATAAGCTTGATTTAACACGTCAGAAATGCCCTTGAGGTCTCTCCTAACCATAGCACACGCTGTCAGGGCATTGCAACACTTTAATGCTTGAGTAAGAAAACCTCAAGATTGAAATGAGCTGCGATGAAAGTCGATTTTTGCAAAAGGGGTGGATATTATTAGAAGGATTTCAAAGCAACCAGATATGTCCCCAGTGGCCAACTCACTGGATCACCAGCCCTTATGTTGAACTCTCTTTAACTGATTTTGTATAGTGGACATCCTCTGCTAGGCTCACTTACATACAATACTTGCATACTTGTTTGTGCACCATGCTCATAGCTTCCACTGAGAATTTCAAGAATCCCAATACAACACTGTACAAGGGAAGGCATTCTTACTCCATTTTCTCTCCTTCTCCCTCTCTGTCTCTTTCTTTACTTTGGGCCTTGAAATTGTCTTGAAGTAATTAAAGATTACAGTGGTCCGGAGGACATCTGCTTTCAGTCTCTCCCTGCCCACTCCATTCAGACTGACACCAAACAGCTGTTCCCTGGTCAGCTCTGGAAGTCTTGAAGCAGACATTCACAGGTAAACACTACTCAGAAGGATTTTTACAACAGCTGCTTGCACAAACTTAACCATACACTGCTGTATCAGTCAAGGTCAACTTCATTCTTTTTTTTTTTTTGCTTTCGGCCCTTCTACAGAAAGCCGAGAAAACAGTGAGTGCACAGAGAGAGTGAGAGAGACGAGTAGTTCAAATTTGAGTTCTTTCAGCACATCACTTGCTTCTGGTTGCCTCCCGTTGTGTTAAAGCCTCTCCAGTGTTGACTAAGGCTAACCCACTGCTGACAGACATGAGCAGCCCTGGCAGCTGACCGCCGCATTTGCCCCACCAGCGGCCACCAGCGTATGGAAGCCAGCTGCTTCATCAGGCCTGAGAGCAGTGTTGTTGCCATTTCTTGGCCACTCAGTGAAACCTATGAGCATGGATGAGAAGAGAGGCTAATGGCCTCATCTGTGTAGTATGCTGAACATTTCTGCCGCTGCTGCTGTTGCTGTTGTTGTTGTCGTTTCCTGTACAGGGCTTACTTACACAACTAATGGGCAGCGCGAAGCCCACCGTGTACAGCACAGTGGAGGTGACCGTGCTGTGGTGGAAGGGGTAGCTGATGCTCTCATCTTTACAGAAAAAGCCTCTCTGGTAAGGCTTGATTTTACCCAGGTTAAAGGCGGCCAGAGGGAGACCAGCTGTGGGAAGGGTGGAAACACAGTTAGAGAGGATAGAGATCGTTATAAAAGTCAGCAGGGACGATTGGAGGGACTCCGGGTCCGACCAAGCAGAGAGTGACGCTCCCTTGAAGCGCCGTCTTATCCACATGATCACACATCACAAACATCAGGTAGTATGCAGGGTTGCTGAAACCAACGAAAAGTGGGGGTAGGGGAAAGGGCTACTGCTACTAATGCTTGCTGTGATGTGCGGTCTGTTGGACTGGATTCTGGGCAACTTCACATGCTGTTCTGAATGTTCCAAACCTCAGCTATCAGGGGGGCTGACACACATCCAAAACCAGCAGTTGAAAGTGCCATTTATTTTCACTGACTGACTTTTATAAATGGACTGATCTCTTCGTTTGCTCAGCAAGACACAGGATAATGGTTACTATCAACACTCTAATCAAATAAGTTGGAAGGCTAATTTGATTTAGTTATTAATATTTACAAGTGCCATTATAAGAGCCAATGTAGGCAGCATAGATTACTCAAATCCGCAGCTAAATTAATCATAACCATTGAGCTTGCAGTTGATAACGAAATTTGGTAGTCTAGTCTGTCAAAGTTTGGTAGTCTGTCAGAGTTTATTCCAAAGCTGCTTTCCTCCCCAGCTCTACTAGAGTAGCCAGACAGAGAGCAGGTTCTTCCTTGCTTCCCTGACATTGTATGGAAAAATATGTGATTTAAAGCTAAAAAGCAAAGCAATACACTGGTATATTGATAGATTCCACTGTTAGCCTCTATTGACTTGCATTCAATCTCTGTAGCCGATAAAACATCCACATTTTCCTAAAATCTTTCTGTAGGCCTAATTTAGTGTCTGTGGGTAGCGAAGTCACTGAGCTATCTGCATGGATGATCCAGTTAACTGCATGCATGCTCCATGTCCCAAATAAAATATTTTACAATACAATTACCATAGTAGAAGCAGTTAGACCTTACAGCATGCAAGTTCTCAGTCTCTTAAAAATGTATCTAGGTTGGTTGAATCTAAACTATAGACCACAGACTGACATTGCTGCATGATATCATGACATTAATAAAGCCACATCCAACACCTACAAATATAGATCTTAGTATGACAAGTGTTTTTTTTAACTGTCTATGTACCAAGAAGATGCATGTTGTTGCTTTTAGTGGGCCGATGGCTACCTCTTGTTTTAATAATTCACAACCCATACACTCCATGTTCTCCTCTCCAAACTATTTACGCCCAGTTCCCTTCCATCTTATGTGTTTATCTTTTCTACCTACACAGAGAGGGAAGTTTATTTGACAAGGCTCAAATACGATCTTATTTTCACATCCTTTTTTAGCACACACCGACTGACCTCCTTGGTCTGGTAGAGTTGGGGAGCCAGGCTAAATACAAGGCTGGCAAAGTCCTCATATTCCAAACTTCCAATTCCACTATCAACAGGCACACACCACCACTCCAAAGACTCAGCCTTTATATTTGATTTTTTTTTTTCTTTAGCATTGAGGAATACTGCCTTAGTTGCATGGTATTTTATGGAAGACCATGTAGCCTAGATATCACATTGAGTTAATTGGTTGTGACAGCCTGAAGCCCAGCTTCAAAGCTGGTGTCCACTCCTGGCACATCAGTAGGTTCAAACTTTTGTTATGGGCCCTTGCTAGGCCTTATGGGTAACGGACAACAGACACTCGTTCTTGTAGCCCCAGGGCCTCCCTTCCTCCAGCAGACAGAGGGTGGATTTGTTACGGTGCAAATACACGTGATCCAGAAACACACACACTCAAACACACGCACTCACACAACTTCATACCTCGTCACGCAGACACACACACACACACACTTTATCACACTGACACATACCAGCGTAATGACTCAATGAGTCAAAGCTCTTTGTTCCGAGAGCATTAAGAGACGAGAGGAAAACTCTGTTGAGCAATGAGATATCTTGCACTTCAAAAATAGATTATGTAACGAGCAATAAAGGCACTAATCTCATTAGACATTATTGGAACTATTTCAAAACCATCACTTATGACTGCACTCTGCTGTGCTTCAGCAAATATTGAAGTACATGTACATTGTAAAGTAAGTACACCTCTCCCTCCACCTCACCCCTCTTGCTAACACACACACACACACACACACACACACACACACACACACCGTGTCACTGGCCTCTGTTTAGATTAACATCCATTCACACAAACAGGCTGGAGTCCACATTGTCAGCTGTGCCTTGCAGTTTGAGATGAGTGACTACAGCAGCTGTGAGCCCAGCCCCAGTTCCCCAGAAATGTCCTGTCTACTCTCTCCAAGCCAGAAGACCCATCTCATGGTAGCCTACCTGCCTACAAATGGTCAAAATGAAGTAATTTGTAAACGGTGGGGAAGTTGACAAGTTCATTGATTGCTTATCTGAACTAAACAGCACATCCATGTTGTGCTGAACAAGACAGACCTTTGGACATTGATATGTTCTACCCAAAATACAAGCACAGACATGTAGCCATGCTATGAACAGGTGTTGTAGATTGTTGATGAAAAGGCATTGCACATCTCCACCTGCCAGCAATGTCCAATTAAAATGAAAGATATGGGAATCTCCTTCTTTAAAACAAACAAAAGGACATGTAGAACATCTGTTTTCAAGTCATGATGTTGGTGACTTCTACTTTTTGCCTAACACCTATAAAGTGTATGGCCGAACATAGAATTGTTAATTCAGCTTTGGCATATCTGACTAAAAGAATGAGTTTGTTCACATAGGCATAGCTTCAGTCCGCCTATACAATATCATATACAATATTGTTATGGTTGCTGGATGTGATTAAGTCGGAGCGACTTTGTCTGTGACTCATATTATGTGACCATACCTCATAATTAGATTAAACCTACTTCTCGCCACAAATCCCTGAAGGACTGTGGAAAATTGCATTATGAGAACGTGATAGTCCTCGCAAAGCAACACAGTCATATTGGCTTTAGAAGAACTAATATCCTCAAGGAACGATAAACGGAACAGTCAGCGTCTATAATGACATTACGCACGTGCACGCCATGCACAGTCAAAGGGAAAGTAACATCAAGGCGTGAAGATTCCAGTTTTTCATGGTCCGACTCACTAGTTATATAAAGTCAGATAATATTAAATACAAAACAACTCTGACTTCATCTTCAGACTGTTGGAAAACAATAACGTCACCTGTTAAATAGGGATAAACGCCTTTAACGTTACCAGCGGCGCCTGAATGAAACATGAGAGGCAATAATATGGATTTGGGTAATTTACTGAACTAACCTAATCTCACCCTCTACTACTCCCCTGGCCATTTTTCTCTGTTTATGGATAATATAAAGGTGCTGACATGATGACTGTTTAGACTGGCATGGTTATGGAAAATTCTCCTTCAATGATTAGTCCAGGGTCTGTCTCTGCGACCACGAGGCACCAACTGCATAAAGCTACAACATAGCCACTCCCTTTCACGTGACAATAAATAAGCATACTATATCCATGCAAATGTAACAACATGACAGCAACAGTAACATTTAACACGGAAACTTAAAACACATTCAAGCTTAACTTACCCAAAACTAAGCAGACGATGTCCAGCAATACGAAAGGTAACCCCCTGGCTTCAAACATCTTGGAGGATCCACAAAATCCTGGATACTGGGTCAAAGACTCTTTCTGCGGTAACTAACGGTAGGCTACTTGACAGTCGTCTCTACTCCCGTGATGGGGTTTTCTTAATTGTAGTTTCACTCGTCCACTCAAGGTATTTTTGCATTGAAAAGGCCGCGCAAAGAGACGAGCGTTAATACAAATGTCAATCGCTGGTAGGGATAATGTTACACCCGCAATGGCGACATCTAACTAATCGCCCAGTCTCTACAAGGAATGTTCGCACGGCCTTACAATAACAAGACACCGTTACCCAACCATTCTGGACAACAAAAGACACGGTCTGAGACGAAATGCCGGTGGACTCGACAGATCCTGTCGACTCATCTATCACCGGCTCTGGTTAACCTAAAGACAGCGCAATCTCCACCTTGACTGCATATAAGCAAGCACAGTAACACAGCAGGATGACATGATGGCAGTAGAAGGAGGTCATTACGCAGCCTATCGCTTGGCCGCCAGGTCCTTACGAAAGCAGTCGCCACGTCCCTCCGCTCCTCCTACCAATTATCCATGTGTTTTGATCGTGTTTTCACGCAAGTTTGCAACTTCGAAAGTAGGGAGATATTTCCTGACTTTTTGAAAGTAGAGAGACATCACATTTTTTACTTTTAGTTTAGCCTACTGCCAATTGAAGCCTTTGCAAAAATAAATATGTCAAGAATTCTCTTGAAGAGACGTAATGAGATCAGCTTAATGCTACTGCAAACAATTTATTGTTTCCCAACTCGCATTGAGCTGACAGCATCATTGTTCCAAACTGGCAAATATACATTACATGCGTTCAATATGCGTTATTGCTATTTTATTATAGGGAGGGGGAAACAATCTTATTGCCCCCTGGTGGCGGTCGTTATTTTATTTTTCATAGACGGGCGTTAATATTTCAAAGCTCATCAAAAGTGTAAATGCTTTAGTGACATCTTCTTTGAGATTATTTCAAGAAAGTTAGGAGATTCGTTTGTGGTGATTAACCCTCTCTATGATTGAGTCACCGGTTTGCCATCAGAGCCTACACGGCTCTGTCTACTATGGTTAAACAGCGCTATCTACTGGTCAAAGCTCATACTTACAAACAGGATTGCAGAGACATTGTAGTTTGGAGTTTTTGTATTGCTACTAGTCAACACTAGTGCTGTCAAACGATTGAAAAATTAATCTGATTAATCACAATTTTTGTCAATGATTAATCGTGATTCATCACTTTTAATTGCAATTAATTTCCTCCAGTAAGAATTTGGATGCTTGGGTATGTTGGATCCATATTTTGCCCTGTAAAGACCTTGATACTAAATAGCTGGCTTTGTTCCTCTCAAATGGGGCAATTCACACCTGTCCCCTACCCCAATGATTCCCCAAACATGTTGTTGGACATTCAGGAGCTAGGCCATAACAAACACACACACACACACACACACACACACACACACACACACACACACACACACACACAATAGCAACATTTATCCCTGGTTTGCTATCGTGTGTGTGTGTGTGTGTGTGTGTGTGTGTGTGTGTGTGTGTGTGTGTGTGTGTGTGTGTGTGTGCGTCCTTTATCTTGCAAACCAGGGATAAATTCATGTTTTGTTGGGAGGCTTACCATCTGCTTTTAATTTCAACCTTGTGTGGTGTTTGGGTCAAATAGGTCAAATTCTTTTTATTGAAGAAAAATTATACAAGAAAATGTTTTAGCTTCCATTCCTTTTTTAAATTAAATGAAAAACATTTTTGTTTACAATAAGTTTACATCAGGGATGGCCAAACTTTTCTGTCTGCAGGCCACATAGCCCTAACCTCACTCAAGTCAGACTACGAATCATCTGACATTAGTGAAGTTAACATAGCCCTAACCTACTTAAAAATCTAATTTGCAGATAATCAATGCAAAATTTCAATCAATTACAAGAAAAGCGACTGCAGCTTAAGAGAGAGAGGGGGAGAAAACGAGGGCCGCAATTAGTTTACAGGCCTTAGTAGCAGTACTGTATGTATAAATCCTCACAACCCAATCCTTCAAGCACTGCTTCTAAACGGTCTTTGGTATTTTTTGCCCTCAACGGTGCCTTCCAGGCAGCGCTGCCTTCAAGGCACTACTCCACTCAGTTTAGGGTTAGGATGAGGGTTGAGGGGGTTAGGGTTAGGAATAGGGTAAGGGTAGTGCCTTTTAGGCTGTGCTGCCTGGAAGGTGCCGTTGGGGGCAAAAAACACCATTGAGCAGAGTTGGAAACCTGGCTTTTCAGCTCAATGGTTGGAGCGTTTGACTCACATGCCGAGGGGTTAGTTGTAGTTGATGGAGTGGCAGGTTCGAGACCTGAGCGCGGTGAGAACGGCACCAGCTACATTGGTGCTGTGACCCGGATGGGAGTGAGGATTTGGGGGGTGAGTGTAACGGATGCTGGCTGGTTCGCGGCAGTATGTGTAATTTAAATCCTCACGACCCCAAACCTTCAAGAACTGCTTCTAACTGCTGTGGGTTAGTTGAAATTGACAGAGTGGCAAGTTCAAGACCCAAATGCGGTGAGAGGCTCTGGATACATCTATACACAAATTGCAACACCTTTCACCCAGTCAGCAAAACATCATAGATTACATAGTGGAACGATAAGAGAAAGTTGAATACCTAAGGCTACATGTTTATGTCGTATGTTATTTTTTGTGAGGAAATACTTTATTGCCCTGGTAGAGTAGAGGTAGAGCAAGTGCATGTCAAACAAGCTATCTGGGTTCAGATCCCACCAGAACATTTCCTTTCCCAGAATGTTCCTGGAACCAAAAACTGCATCTTTCATGGCTTGTTCCCACAACCTTCTGTTAGCTTCTGAAAATTGAATCCTAAAAGAATATTCTGCAAAAGTTCCTGGAATGGATAGTTTCCCGGAATGGATAGGTTCCCGGAATGGCATATTTCACCAAAGGTGGAGACTACCTGGATGTACAGGAAATTTTCCAAAGTGACAGTCAGTAACAGTGAACGTTCCCTTCGACCTTCTATGAACGCTCCTGCATCCTTCAGAGACCATTCTGGGAACGTTCCCAGAACCTGAAATTGTTTGCTGGGCAATGAGCCACTAAACCATTGGCCCCCAAGTGGTAACGATGCAGTAAGTACTACAATGGTTCAGTCACCTTTCAGTTGTGGGACACTTGTTGCAGAGCTGAATACAAGAGTACAACTTTTCTCCAGTCAATGAAGATCTGAGATATCAAAATGAGGGTTAAGTTTGAATAACCCAAAAATGGTTTGAATAACCTACCCAATCCACTCTCTGTCAACAAGTTAGAGTAGCAGTGCCAATGTTTTCTTTTATCAATGTATTGTCACCCTGGCCACCCTGGCTGTTTGGTGTGCATCTACTACGCCTCCCAAGCTGAATCAAAAACCACATTATCTAAAGTAAAGTAAATTGTCAGTTAAAGTTATTCTGGGCTGACTGAAAGCACCTTTTCTTTCTTCTTTTCACATGGATTGCAATTTCATGCCCACGGTTGCAGGAAAACTGAGCTCTCTGTCAACAAATTTCATCATGGCTTAGCCTATCACTACTGGGATGTGGCTCCAGACACATATAGGTCTAAGTGCAGACATCTGTTGCAAAATTGATGAAGGCTGTCTGGATGATGAAAGCTTTCACAGCAAAGAACCATTCATTTTATCAGCGAATGATTGGAACCTCTCAAATATTACACATATCAGTTCTTCAAAACATTTCTTTGTGGATTCATCCAATCCCAGTGTCTACAAAGATGTGTTTAGTTTGGTGTTAAATCTGTTTTTCATTTCTGTATGTGTTATTGTTTCTATCCTTTTTATTAAAGGGGTGGGATGAAACATAACCCAATGGACGATTTTTCATTTATTTGACTTTTTGTTACCTAGACTTTTTAGGTGGTCCACAATCTGTAATGCATAAGAATGCAATATAATACCTGTAGATAGTAAATGTTCTTGATCATACAAAAATTCTAGCCTCGGCCCACACATATTGATCTGGTGGGGGTTGAAAACAAACTACAAAAAGTCTAGAGAGTATTTTGTACATATAACCCATTAAAACTGGATCCACAGTCATAAACCAGAGACATCACTGAGTCCCATAGTTGTAGACGTGGAAATAGCAATGAATATGAATATTCTTCTAAATTTACACAAACATACACAAATGAAACATAATCATTATTAGCAGTTTATAGTTTGATGGATGCTTCGATTTATCAAAGGGCAGAATTAGTAGGCTACATACACTACTCCCCGACATCTCAGAATAGTGCATTATTTGCCTCAATTTAGAGCATACAAAGAACCTTTCACTCAAATGAACTAATCTCTCTTTATTTGGGTTATACCATTCTACAGTATAACTGATACCTATCATCACACAAAATAAAACCTCATAAGATATATTTATATACTTAAATCAACAAATAAATCCAAAAGAAACTATTTGATGATGCATCTATTTTTTTTATATAAAATAAAACAAACAAAAAAAAAGAAAATAATGATAAAATAAAGAAATACACAGAGCCTAATACAGTATTCAACAAAAGTGCATTTTTTAATAAGTTAGATTGTTTTATTAACAACATTTGGTCATCTATATATAAAAGGTACAGTGAGAGCAGTGCCTGAGCCGTCACTGTAGCAGCACCCTGAGAATGACACGCACTGCTGGGGACCTCAACACCAAATCAGCACTCTATCACCAACTCTGCAAATCCACTTCTCACTTCCTGATCAAGCCAATGATGTCATTCATTATGGTAACGTTTTCCAGTAGCAGAAACAGCAAAAGTCTGCTGAATCATCACAAACCCCCTCCCTCCCTCTCTCCCTCCCTCTCCCTCCCCTTTTTTTCTCAGCAATAATTTTTAATATAAATTTATAAACAATAATACTTTGCTTAGTCACTTCTCTTTCCTTTTTGCAATATATATAAAAAACAAGCAACGCTTGCAGACAAGGCAATTACAGATTGGCACAGAGGCAAAATGGGAGCCAACACTGTCATTCCACAACGAGAATGGATGGCGTGTGTGCGTGCGTGCGAGTGTGTGTGTGAGAGTGAGTGTTTGCACAAGCTCCATGAAAGCACAAGTCAGCAATGACCAGACAGCGGTGAGTTATAGCTCTTCGAGCTTGTCGTCATTGTGTGTGTGTTTGTGTGTTGCGCTCCTACAGCCATACGTTATAAGATAGATCAGTGTGCATGCAGAGGAATAGCCTGACTTTCAAGATAAAAAATCCCGGTTGGTGAGATTTGTCTTCTTGTCACGCAAAAAGGCATTGCATCTGGAGAGTTTTACAAGAACTGTTGCAGACTTTGTTTGCTTTGAAGTCTTTGTCCATCGCTCTTCTGAAGACGTTTTTGTTTTATTTATAATTCTGATTTCCCTGATCAACAGTGTTACATGTATGTAATCAAAACACCTCCTAGTTTAGGAAGCCACCAAAGTGTATTCTCAGCAGAAAATGCTTAGTCGACACACAATGTCTACCATCAGTCTGCAAACAAGCACTTTCTTTCTCTATAATGCAGTTACATATGACAGAACTATCAAACGGAGTAGCCAACATTACACACACTGTAGGCTACATGTACTTTCTAAATGAGAAAAACTCTTGTAAAATATCAGTTTTTCAGGACAAATGATTCCACTGTCAAAGAGTGTTCCAATACTGTATAAAGAGATACAAGACTTACGGAATAAAAAAATCAAGTGAAGCTACACATGGTGTGAAGGGAATAAGGGCAACAGTGTCTGTCATGTGACAAAAGGAACTTGCATCTGCTCTGTGCAGTACTAGCAAGTGACAATAATAAGTGTAGCAGTTTTCAAGTTCACCATAAATGTGGAGAACCGTCAGAATGTCATTTCTTATAGTAGAAAAAAAATTCTAAATAAAATATGTCTTTAAACAAAATAAAATATAGTACAATCTTTTTTTTCTTTCTTTCTTTTCTTTTTTTTATCTTTTCATGAATGCAATGTTCCACCATCACCATTAGAGGGCACTTCAGCCAAGGCTCTGAGGTCCTCCTGGTGGCCCTATACTTGTTCTGTTGCAGTAAGTCACAAGACAGCATGCAACCTTTAACCAAGTCACACTGGTGAGGTTAACAAGCATTCAAGTCACAGGACTCTGAATGAATTAAATACACAACCTTTGACCTTTCTGTGTTATGATCTTGACCTATGACCCTCTTGTTTCTTGTTCACTCATTTCCTGTTCACTTTTGTGAAGCTCACAAACCTTTTGAAGAACAAAACCAAAAGCAGGTTTCTCAGATAAATGTTGGAAAAAAATGTAAATATAAGTGCAGTTGTAATCTTCAAAGGATTTCCGTTACTTTGTCACCTCCCCTCTCACCAAGTCCAAACAACTTTGCTTCAACTTCATCATCCATCATCTTTGCCTTCCTAGGCAATCTCACTGTAAGCTCCACAAACTCCTTTCACAGCATGTTATGCTAGCTTTGTCTTTGGAACTCCAAGTGTTGATATCTTGTTACAAGAGATGACTGGGCACAACACCATACAGTCTTCATCCTCCTGCCTAACTACCACCTCAGTTATCCTTAGCCACATCCACATCCATATCCACTCAGGCCTTCTTGGCACTAGTGCGTGCTCGCTGTTTACGGAGGTGTGCCTCGATCTCGTGGCGGAAGAGCAGCATGCCCAGTTGCCCGTGCGAAGCCTCATTCATGGCCTTGGACTGCATACACATCTTGTACTGGTCAGGGGGCAGCTGGTCGGCGCAGTGCTTCTCGTGCCAGAGGTGGAAGAGGCCGCGGGAGGGCGCGCGCACCACCATCAGGTTGCTGTGCAGGTACTTGCGGTACAGGTGCACGTCCTCACCTCCCCAACCTTTGATGTCCACATCGAAGCCACCTGAGGGGAGAAAGTGGTTAGAGATTTAAGTGTGTGTGTGTGTGTGTGTGTGTGTGTGTGTGTGTGTGTGACACATCTAGCCTACAGACAAAATAATAAGTAGATACATGCAGGTAGTAGGATGTAGAGTAAGATGGCTATGTAACTCATGATGAAGTGCAACTCTTAACCAATTTAAAAATGTAAAAGTGCCACTATTCCCTGGCTCTATTTGTGGACTGAATAATGCATACTCTCAGCATCAACTAAGAGAAGACTCTGAATGTGGAACTACTTATGAAATCATGATCTGTCTTGATTTTGATTTGATTTGATTTATTGGCCCAAGTCAATTTAAAAATAGAACATGATCCAGCTCTTTACAGACTCCACCATCTATTAAAAAAGAGAAGTAGGGATAATACAAGAAAGCCCGTGGGCTTATTTCACATTGTGGTCCTTGGATTGCCCAACAGATCTAAGATGGCAAGGATGACACTGTTTCATATGAGACATTGTTAAATCATATCATAAAACTCAATACATCAAAAAACATTGTAGCTTATTCATACTTAAAATTACAGCCACTGAGTCCTACACTGATTGACCTCTAAACTAATTGTTTTTCTATGCACATTACACATAAAAGTGGGCACAAAACGAATTCACTTCTCAATTTCAGTCAACACTCGTGCTGGCTCATGTGAACGTCATGCTCAGCGATTGTCAAAAGCATTCTCTCTGACTTCTAACATATCACCACCACGTGCCAACAGACCATGACCATGTTCGGAACTTCATGCTCTCCAACTTAAGAGGAGGGAAAACAAGGAAACATTTTTACCACTTTAAACCCTACCCTGTTATCCTCCCTGCAGACACAATGTTATCTTGTACTGCCTTTAACTTGTACATGTAAGGGCTTGCACAACCCCCCAGATATTTGGAAAAGGGGGGCGGGGGGTGCTAAACCATGGGGCTGAGTTCATGTCCAAAAACTAGAAAGAGAAGTTGTCTATGGTCATTGATTTAGTATGCTACGTCACATTCAGAATGTCACATCCAGATTGTATGCAATACTTCTTCTTCGATTCATGAAATGTACTAGATTCTGTATTCTGGTGCAGAGGCAAGCAATGTAGGAATTATAGGTCAATTCACAAGGTGATTTCAGACTGAGAAAATGCCTGCATTGGCCACAATGGATGAAATGTGTCTGCAACACATTAGACATGTTTGAGAAACAGTGGGAAACGCTGATCCAAGATTAGAGAGGGATTTTAATAGTTGAGGGGAACAGCGAATAACCAACAAATAGCTCCTGAGCCTTGTTTTTGCCTTGAGAGATTATCAAGCTGCGGTGACATTTGAGTAGCCCACACGCTCCAGACAACTGATCATCTGGTCTTAATCCTGTCACACAGCCAATATTTGGGAATTCTAAGGTCGGAAGTAAGGCTTACTTGATCCCCATTTACAAGGCTGTTTGAAAGAAGCCTGAAACACAAAATCACTGGCTGTATGGTCTAAAGGCAGTCTCTGAAATGCTTGTCTTAAATTTTAATTCATTTGCATTCATTTGTATTGTTTTGACAGAGGCCTATCCTTATTTAAATTTACAAGCCAAATTATTCAACAAGGTTCCAACCTATTCACCAGGACAAAACCACTGAAGATAAATATTACAATCTTTAGTTCCAATTCCTCTAGCCTGGCTATGGCCATCCCCTTGGTCTATGCTTCACTTCATACAAGGG
Organism: Sardinella longiceps; assembly: GCA_027497455.2. NCBI lineage: Eukaryota > Metazoa > Chordata > Actinopteri > Clupeiformes > Clupeidae > Sardinella > Sardinella longiceps. Next base: position 28,616,387 of record JAODXP020000008.1, on the reverse strand, counting down.
TCTGGGTTCTCATCCATTGACGAACGATTGCAAACTGGAGGTGTAGAAGCTTGAAATGATTAAATCTGATTTCACCCAATCACGTTATGCACCAGCTTGGTTGTTACAATAGCAGAAACCCAACATAATCTCTCACAATTCCCGAGCCTGCTTGCTTTTTAGCACGATATCGAATTGTTTGCTGCAGACGATGTCAATGGCCAGAATCCCAGACGTGGAGTCGTGGAGGGAGATGAATTTCGAGCAGGTACAGTACGTAGGAAGGCAAGGCCAGGCTACAATTCCTCACTCAAGTGTCAAGAGTCTTAGTGAAAGAAGGTAAAAGTTGTTAGGAGGAGGGAGGGAAAGTACAGGAAGGTGATGGGTATTTTTTTTCTTTTTTTTTCTTTCCAACTTCCTCTCTCCTTTCTCCACAGCTGGTTTACAGCCACCCCGGCTTCATTTCACAGCCACTGCCTCAGTGGAAAGAAATCCCTCACAAGAACCTGACTAATATCCCAAGGACAAATAGGTCCACACATAGATCACTTTCACAGAGCCTGCCATGTCTAAGTGCACCGTCACACACACAACCTGGAAATAAACTGTTCATCTGATTTTTTTTCTTTCTTCCTTTTTTAATGTATTTTTAGACTTGACAAACACTTAACTGACTGACTTGAGTGTCTACTACTGTCTAAACCTGTTTAATGCATTCAAAGCCGTTAGTTTAACACCTACATGCCAAGGATTTCCCAGAGTAGGAGAGTGTTTGATTCCCCTCAGGGTTTTTAATCTTACAAGGGAGGCTGGCAGACAAGAACCAAAGGCTCTGGAGCTCACATGGTTGGTGAGATATACTGGGTAGTGGGAGGAGTGTCTTTGTGAAAACCTCATGTCAAATAAACCAATTCGTAATAAACAGACTGCCTGCCACATTTTGTGTGGTTTGGTTTGGTTACCTATGTTGATGAAGTCAGAGCGGTACTGGCACGTCATGCCGAATCCAAAATCCCTCCAGAAGCCGGTGTCTTTTTTGATGACCTGTCAAAGACAACAAATACAAGCCTACTGTTAAAAAACAGTCCCAGCACTACCTCATCTATTTTTTCTTCACATCCAAACCTTGGCTAACTCGTTCGCTCAGACACACTCTGTGGTAAGACAGCCAGGGCAGGACGAGCAGCGGCAAAACAGAACAGAACAGAACACTGCAGCGTCTGCTCCCTGCTGTGAGAATCAGTTTGTTCCAATAAGACCGTCCCACGCAGCCACGGCTGCAGTTAATAACATAAACATCGCCCTCATTAAGAACACTGAATGTGATTACTTCAAACTCTATGAGATTTACTCACACCTTCAAGCCCCACATTTCTCCATAATGCTAGCCTAGCGCTAATACACAAAGCCCTATGGAGTAAGGCCTAGGAATATGTTTAGTTACAATGGGGTGGGGGTGGGGGGTGGTGTAGCAACTCACTACTTTTTGATTTGATTAAGCGGCCTAACCAGATTAAGCAGATGCTGAGTTATTAAGAACATTACCAGTTGTTGTTCCACGGGAGGAATGTGCTCATGACTGCCGTAGATGACTGCAGGGTTGTACTGACTGAACAGAACTGGATAAAAGACCTTTTTACCTGGGAACGAGAGGAGAGAGAACACAAGATGGCTTGTATGGAAAGACAGAGAGAGGCTCCATGGGCAGTAACATGTTCTGACTCAACATGTTTAGTAATAGTTTCACTTTACGTTTATTAATTTGTGCAGAAATCAAATGGTATCAAACTATTAATATTCTATATTATTGTATACAATACACTATAGTGCATAGTATACTATATTTCTATAGCTACTAAACTTAAATAGTTACTATATTTAAATAATAATTACTATGTTTAAATAGTTAATCAGTAGAATGCACTACACACAACACATGCATAGACTGAGCGCAACATCTGTACGATACTCCATGGTGAATTCAGTGGAGTGTTGTTTCTGCCACAGTGCAATCAGTAGAGCATTGCATCATCACAGACACACTCCGTGGGTTTTGTCTTTGGACTGCACTCTCACACAGCCTATGGCATTAGTGAAATCCCAAACAATACTAAAGCAGAACTGTGATGTTTAGTCCAGTTAAACCACTTCCATAAACCTCCAGACCACCCTTCACACACACACACACACACACACACACACACACACACACACACACACACACACACACACACACACACACACACACACACACACACACACACACACACACAAACACACACAGAGAACTTAAGCTGGGGCATCTGGTGTGTTGTGGGTCTGATGGCCTCAGGGTTCTATGGCATCTGTGTTTGTACCAGCTGCCGGGTCACTCACCAGCCTGGGCGTTGAGGCGGCAGGTGTTGAGGAAGTCCGCAGTGAAGACGATGTCCACGTCGCAGAAAAAGAGCAAAACGTTGCCCCCCTTCCATGCCCGTGCACCGACGTCTAGCCCGCGGCCCCGGGAGAATTCCTCGTTCAGTTGGATAAGTGTGAAGTTCTTGAAGTTCATCTCCCTGAATGAGGAGAGAGAGAGAGAGAGAGAGAGAGAGAGAGAGAGAGAGAGAGAGAGAGAGTTAATGGATATGATTAACTGTACTTACATTATAAGCAAGCAAAGATCAGCCTCAAGAAAATTCTTATACCTGTAAAATAAATAAATAAACAAACTTTGATTGGCTACACAAATTGTATATGTGGAACAGAGTAAAAAAAATGCACACATAAAATACACTTTTTCCCTCATATTAAAATGATACACCCATTACATTGTTTTCTTAGCCTAGAAATCTATATGTATTCTAGCGGTGGCAAATAGATTTGCTCAGCCAGTACGTCTAGTAGCAAGCTATAGGGAATTTGATTGGATTACGCCGTTGTCTATGTGTTTAGGGCGGGCTTCGCTGAAAACAACAGCCTTTTGAATTGGTGTTGACATCTTGTTTGTTCCTCTGATTGTTCCTAGGCCATCTAATTGCATGAAGAAGTAGTTTGAAAAAGAACTACCTTGTTCCGCCCACGATTGAGTTCGGTCTATCTATCGATGCCTGACTATACATTTTAATGTTATAGGATGGCTTGCCAGGCTATTGTTTACTTGTTTACTATAAAGATGCCAAGATAGTTGGACATGATGCTCATTCAAGTAGTCACAATAAAAATGATATATTTGTCATCCTAACACTTGGCTGTGGGATCATGGGAATGTTGTTTCATCACAGCCATTAAATGTTTTATTGAACATAATAACACTGCTTGGTATAACAACTAGCTGCATTATTTGAAGCACATGAAATGGTCACACACAATCAGTGTACTGAAATGTGGTCAATCAGCCAGAGCAAACTTGTGGACATGCATTGAATACAGAAGTGACCGCATAATGTATTTTGCTGCATAAATGGCCTGAAGTCAATGTAATATTTAGTGGCTCTCACGGTCAAATATGAATCCCGCCAACAACCTAACAACTGAGCCGGGCTTAAAGGTCCCTACTAAACGAGCTCAAATGAATGAAACATGACATCCATATTTCTACATTACCACATTCCCCGCGGATCACACAGGCGGCGGCTGTGTGCCAAATCACAAACAGGGATGACGGGCAAAGAAAATAGCAAAACAGCAACGTTTTTGTCTCCCCCCTCGGCCTCTGGCTTCTCTATCACTGCCTGCATGATCGAGAGAATAGAGGATTGTGGGCTTTCAAAATGAAATAGTGTATGATTCTGACATCGCCAGATGCGTAATCTAATGTCAGGGAGCGAACTTGCATGACCGGAGGAGGAGAGGAGAAGACTGCATTAAAAAGTCTGCCAAAGGCATTCAGGCTTGTGTTTTGTGTCCAAGGGTCAATGTTTGACCCCTTCGGGTCAACTCAGTGTGTGATTCGGTACAGAGAAACACACAACCAGCTGCACCAGATGACGCAGTATTTGAAACAACCAAACACACAGAGATATAAATAAATATAAGCCTTCAAATATCTCTGTAAGCTTTGAAATATAAACCATCCCTAATTCCATGGCCCCAATTCCATATTAGTATATCATCTCACAATCAGCAAAAAATGGTAAATGATGTATTAACATTGACATGAGAAGAACAATTTTAGACGAGTGCGTAAAACAGTAGGGTTGGCTATTTCTGCTACATCAAAGATCTACAGCTGGCCTAAAACTGAAATAGAGGAATCCCATCCGGATGAACAATGTGCCCTGGTGGTCAGTGAAGAAAAATGCTGCAGGGCTTTTCTTCAACTTTCAAAGTTTTTTGGGGGCTATTTTGTGTGTGAAGGTTTTCCTCTGTAGTTTTCCAGTGCATGTTGTTCACCATTGTACAACCTCCGCTTGTTATTACGCCGCTATGGTAATTATGTTCATTCTTAAATCATTTAGAAAGCCAAGCCAAACTAATCTTTGGCTAACTGTAGGTCAAGGGATGGGCATCCTCTCTTGGGAGTGCTGTATTGGAGGACTGTTTACTTTTATTTTTCAACATCGGCCACCATAATAGAACTTCTGTTTTATCAGATGGCTAAATGAAAACATCGATTCGGGAGTGGTCTGTACACGGAAACACACAGACATACAGGCGCGCGCACACACACATAGTCTGGGTCTCTATACACACACACACACACACACACACACACACACACACACGCACACACACACACACACTCTCTCTCTCTCTCTCTCTCTCTCTCTCTCTATCTCTCTGTCTCTGTCTCTTTCACACCCACCCACACACACAAACACACAAGATATACATGTGCGTCAACACACAATTGGCTCTTGAGTTTTTGATGCCTATCATGGCGAAGCAAAGCAAAAGGCCAGATTAGGAGGCTTTTGGAAACCCCTGTGTCACCGACATCCAGTCCCCGCAAGGTTATTTTCAGTATGGGTTCAGCAAACATTTGCTTAATCTGACAGACGGAATTCTTGGGCCATGAAAACACTGTTCCTTTGGCCCGAGGGAGTTGTTACACGTCGGATAAATACCTTTCAGGACTGCTAAGTCTCGAAATATACGCACACAGGGAAAAAGGGCCCAGCCGATCGGGATGAATCTGGCACAGGCAGGAGAGAACGGGGCAAACAGGATTGTGTGTTAAATCACATTACCGGGACAGCTGTGGAAGAGGTTTTGGTGTCTGATTCACCCTCAACCCCCTGGCCAAAACACACACACACACACACACACACACACACACACACACACACACACACACACACACACACACACACACACACACACACAGACAGAGACACACACACACTACCTTGTTTTCTGTTTGTTTTTTAACGTCAGATCCTGATTTGTCTTTTGGCGGCTGGAAGCTGTCTGGGACAACCTCGTCTTCCTTTTGTTGCCTCACTCCTAAAAGTGTTTTTCTGTTCCACCCCTTCCCAAGTCCACACACACACACACACACACACACACACACACACACACACACACACACACACACACACACACACAACACAACAGTGTTTGCACACTGTTACACTGACATGTCTTTTAGTGTCGGGCCTATTGGTAAGTGCCCAAATTTGAGCGGTTTGTGCAAGCCTACCGATAGCGCAAGCCGTCCACTGCCTCGTTTCCTGAAAGAGCCAACACCTGCAGACAATATCACTATTGTGGTCAGGACTCTGACACTGACATTGGTTTTCTAAAACGTTATTGAACCGAGAACCCCTCATGATCAAAACACAAATGTAACCATACAGGCTTACTGTACAGTATATCCATTTGTTCTTCTACTATAGATGCTCAATGTGGTTACACTTTATTTTAAGGTACCTACATAAGACTGACATGACACTGTCATTAACTATGACATGACGTTGTCATGAATCCGTCATAAACTTTATACACCTGCCATGACTTCTGTCATTAAGTTTCACCCAGTATTTGTCATGATTAGGGTTAGGTTTAGGGTTAGGGTTAGGGTTAGGATATGTCAGAAGTCATGACAGGTTTATAAAGTTTATGACAGATTCTTGACAACGTCATATCATAGTTAATGACAGTGTCATGTCAGTCTTATGACAGTACCTTCAAAGAAAGATGCTATGTTGGAGCAAACTTTTTCACAGACCCGCAGGCAATATGCTGCACACCCCAGTTTGATAAGCAGTGGTACTGTATACATTATAAGGTGCTGTGAAGTTTCTCCAGGTGTAAGACTCAGCAGAAGCTTTGTACTGTACTTCAGCCTTGAGGGGTAAGACTACCAGGAGTTCCACTGCAGTATCTTCCACTCTTTGCCATCTAGCCTTCATTGTGCTGTTGGCCTTTTGTAAACTGCTGCCTACATTTTCCTACCATTTCCAAATGAAAAAAAAATACATTACTGTACAGAAAAACTGTCCTTGCTGCAGAGGAATGTCTTTCTTATCTGAACTTCGTTGGACAGATTCCTTGCAAGTTCGCTGGCGCCTTCGCAACATTGAGTATTTGAGCTGTTTTTTTTTTCTCTCTCTCTCTCCTTTTTTTTCTCGTTCTGTCATTACGGCTACAGATAAAAACTCTGAGAGGCTCTCTGAACACTCAAGGTGTGTTTGAAGGTTGAACGCATAGCACTGCATTCTCCCCTCATGGTCTCCCCGTTCTGAAGCCGCACAAATTATTCATGCCTATTGATTGATCTGCCCTGAAGGCTCCCATGTCCCTGTCCATCGCAAAAGCACAATAACGCTCACATAGCCTACTCAATTCTAGCCCCCTCAACCCCCACCCACCCATCCATCCATCTATCCATCCAACCAACCATGCCTCGTCAGTCAGCTGATCTCCCTTCAGAATAACAAAAACTTTGAGAGCGCTGGCTGAGATTGAGAGAAATTGCTTTATTTTCAGTCCCACAGGGACTGACGGCAACAACAGTGGAACTGCCAGAGTGGCCAGGCAGAGAGGGCTGGCTAAGAGGGCTGAGCCCAGCTCTCTACAACAGCCACACGATTCTGCCCGGGGAATGGAGGCAAGATATCGACTTAGTGGAGGCTGCTGTTGGCCTATAATTGGCTGTCGCTAAATCGGCGCCACACATCAACCATCGAACACCCCCCCGCCCCCTCAACTCCACACACACAAACACACACACAACACACACACACCAGCCCCCAAACACACACACACACACCAGCCCCTCCGCCCCCCCGCCCCACAACGCTCAATGCCGCCTCTCCCAATAACATCCCAGCTCATCTGCGTCCATCAGGGCAAGCCCCGCAGTGGGGGAACTCGGTGAGTTGAAAGTAGGAACATTCCGTGAGCCACTCAGAGATCAGACGCCAGATGAGAGAGGGAGAGAGAGGGGGATGATGGGAGATGGAGATAGCAGCTTACGCAACAGACAGACTTTTCTGCAGCCACGCCGGCGGTTGAGCAGAGATTTGAAATCTTTTCCTCATCCTCCTTCTTTTTTCCCACTACTTTGGTGTGTTTGATGTCACGTGACGTCTTAGATGACCCCTAAACGACTTCCTGTATTGTCTCTTGACTTGGGGGCCGTCGGCATCTGTATCAAAGCAGTGCTTTGACAGTGTGAGAGAAGGGTGGGGGAGGGTGGGGGGGAAGCAAAACAAGGAACTTTTTCCCCCCAAAAGCTGACCTGAATTCTGTTGTTTACTGTCAGATGCAGCCAATTTCCATGGAGGCTTGCTTTTGAGCCTACAAATGAGGCAAGATGGATGACAATAACTGTACCACTGTTCTTTAGAAAAGAGAGAGAGAGAGAGAAAAACATCCTTCTCCAGCCTTTTTCACGCTTCCCTAATAGTCCCTCCAAAAGAAAACTAAGTTTCTTTTCTTTTTTTTTTATTTAAAAAAAAAACACTTTTTTTCTATCCACGGTACACAAAAGCACGGGGCAGAGTGCCTCTTAGTGAAAAGAGAAACCGAGCTCGTCAGATAGACCAGGGAGACAATAGCGTCTGGCAGCATTGTGAGAGATGTTCCACTGAGAGGAGAATAGCGCCCATCTTGCCATCTTTTCCTTCTCTCTCTCTCTCTCTCTCTCTCTTTCTCTCTCTCCCTCTCTTTCGCACCTTGTTTTCTCTGCCGGCTAATGTGTGGTGCCAAAGAGATCTGATATGAACTCGAGACACGTTTTGTTCCTCTTTCACTTAGGCTGCCTGGCTTTTTACCAAGTAATCAGCTACATGTCCAGGGCCTTTCTCCACTCTCCACCTCACCTACAGAGTTACCGGAGGGGACCTGTCATCCCAACCCTCACCACCCCACCCCATCTTGGTCGTGCCATGTTGTTCTCACCATGAATGTGCCCTGGGATGGCCTGAGCTTAATATAATCATACATTAAGCAAACTCCATTGGTCACTTATTCTTACATTATTCATGTGTGTGTGTGTGTGTGTGTGTGTGTGTGTGTGTGTGTGTGTGTGTGTGTGTGTGTGTGTGTGTGTGTGTGTGTGTGTGTGTGTGTGTGTGTGTGTGTGTGTGTGTGTGTGTGTGTGTGTGTGTGTAAGTGTGTGTTTGTGTGTAAGTGTGTGTCTAAGTGTATGTCTGTGTGTAAATGTGCACAAATGCATATATGTGCATTTACAATGTGCTTATACTTCTATTACACTTTAATGGGAAAAAGTATGCAAGAATAATTAATGCATCCAGAGTGAGCACATTAAATAAATAAATAAATAAGTAAATACAAAAATGCACCGTTGGGGGAGACACATCGCCTACATTATTAAAAATCTTGACCACTCCAATTTGCGCATATCTCCATTTCCACCATTTCCAGCGTTTTAATATTCGCTCCTACAGCGCGTGGCCTCGTAACTCGTTCATAATGATTCCATGCTAAGATCTCTCCCTCTCTCTCCTCACTCCCGCTGATATACACATGAAAGTGTGTGTGTGTGTGGGGGGGGGGGGACCCACAAGCCCAGGGAAATAGCTCCGCTTCTCTCAATCACAATCAATAACATCCCGGCGTCAGAAGCGGTCTGAGCGGAGCTTTGAGGAGTCTGGTGTCGGATGCTTCCTGGTTGGTTCAGGAGTAAGGGAGAGAATGGGAGAGATGGAGAGAGAGAGGGCAGGAGGGATGGAGGGATGGAGATGGAGGGAGGGAAAGAGGGAGGGAGAAGAAGGAGGTCATGGAGAGGGGAACGCCTGAGTCTCTCCCTCCTCTCCAAGGTCCCATGGTGATGCTCTGTCTGCTTTCCCACCATTGCGCTCAAGGGTGATGCTTCCCGTACAGATGAGCACACCAACACATTTACACACACACACACACACACACACCAATACACATATTCTGCCCTTGCAGAAAGTTGAGTGAAATAATTCCCTAGAGGTTTGTGAGCACCACCTTCATTCCCCAAGCTCCAATACCTAAAATAACTATGTGCACCACACACACATACACACACACACACACACAAACTCATTTAGAGAAATTCAGCTACAGAAATGTCACAAGGTTTGTATCTCTCCTGAGACATAATGCCACACCTATTTAGCACACACACACACACACACACACACACACACACACACACACACACACACACACACTCACGGAGGTTGAGCGCACACCACACACACACACACACACACACACACACACACACACACACACACACACACACACACACACACACACACACACACACACACACACACACACACACACACACACACACACACACACACACACACACACACACACACACACACAGGAGCACTCACCTGGAGGTATTCTCAAGCGTTCCCTTGACCTCACTCATTTGGTCCCTCCCGAAGTAGACCACTGTGAGGTGAATCCGCTTGTCCTGCCTCACGCACACCTCCCTGCAGGCACACAAACAGCACAGTGGTGAGTTGGCTTAAGTACACACACACTCACACACACACACACACACACACACACACACACACACACACACACACACACACAGACACACATGTATACATGTATATATAACACACACACACACACACACACACACACACACACACACACACACACACACACACACACCTTCCTGTGGGCACAGTACACAAACAGCACAGCGGTGTATACATTACACACAAGACTGCTTCAAGATTACAGACTCTCAGTGCACAGGCCTATGTATAAATGCAGTTATTGATTCGTTTTAAATGCAGTTATTCATATAATGTTACTGTATACAACCCATTTGACATGATGATACTTTTTCAATCCGCATCACAGAGGGATCTGCTGGCATATCATTGACATTGAATCAGTTACTTAATGCAGCTATCTGCCAGACCTACTGTATGCTAGCTTTTTGATAGAACAGCTGGCAGGGTCTCTACTTTATATAGAGTCAAATCAAACGCTTTAATTAGGCTAAACGTAATTTACAAATAGAGACTTAAACTAAATAAAAAAGGACTGAATCATTCCATTGAATTTAAGCCACAAGAATTGCAAACACAGCAACAATAGCCTATGTCAATGACACATAGTAGACTGCAACAATAGCCTATGTCAATGACACATAGTAGACTGACAGCATTTGGAATGTGAGGGGTCCCATGTAGACTATACTGTATCAACTGAATGTATGCCTTGACCACTTAGTGGAGGTCACTTATGATAACAACTCTGCATGTATTCTCAAAGTAAATACGTCATTATCATATTCTGTTTCTCCCTAAGCTCTAACTTGCCTTGGGTACAGGCCTAGGAAAATCTTCCACCACTCTAATCTCAGCTACAGATCTGAAACAGTCCGTAATCTTTGAAATGCATGACCTGCAAAGCCATGTGGGGCATTTCAACAAACCCAACAAGCCACCTTGTAATTATGCCCTTCTCAGCAAAGCGATATTCCTTCATAGAAAGGCCACATACCTACTTAAACTATGTTGAATTGTTGAATTACATACAGATGATACTCTAAACACTTGGCTAACATGCTGTACCGGTATTCATGCTGTACTCAAGAAGGCTACAATGTTATTCTTTCCTTCGGAGGATTTTACCTTGAAAACAGTAACCTAAAGCAAGGCTTTTATGCAGCTCGGGGAAAATACCTCCTGGAGCATGCAAGGACTCCTCAAAGTGGCCGCAACCTGGTTTGAAATTGCAGGCTTTTGTAGAGCACGCATTCTGATGGAGGTATGCCAAAATTGCCATGTTGATGCCGACTATGACAACACTGACCTCACACTCAGGGAAAATAACAAAGGGGGAGGCACCACCTGCTTGAAGAACGTAAATATTGTCTGTCCTCAGCAAAAACGAAGCAAAGCAAACAAACTCGTTTATTAATTTATTATTAGTAAACGGGCAAGAAACCTGAAACTAAACTACACCTAGAGAAGAAAATAGCTGAATTTCTGTGCAGGTATAAATGAATTTGACGCATCTGAAGTCTTTTTTTTGCATTCTCTGAGAGAGAAGTGTTTGATTCCCAACCTTTAAGTGTAGTCAGTGGCAGCTGATTCTAAAAATAAGAATATCTCTGCTTGTTTGATATTCACAAGGCAACATTTCTGGACTATATGATTACCATAACAAAGCAAATGAGGAGGACAGATTTTCCCAAAGGCTAACTGCATGTGGGCAGAGAGCACCAGAAAAAGTTTAATCTCTAAACAAAGGGAGTTATTTCTGTTTTGGTTCGTGTGTGTGTGTGTGTGTGTGTGTGTGTGTGTGTGTGTGTGTGTGTGTGTGTATGTGTGTGTATGTGTGTGTGTGTGTGTGTGTGTGTGTGTGTGCGGCTGCATACGCGCGTGTGTGTGTGTGGGTATGGAGTATATAGTGTGCATTCTGAGGTGTGTGTCTGTACTTTTCAAGAGAACATAACGCTCACAATCAAAAACATCTCTCCTCTCCACAGTAACTTAAATATGTATGAGAGGAAAGTGTTGACTCAGCCAACACACACACACACACACACACACACACACACACACACACACACACACACACACACACACACACACTAAACACCATATACCATATCTCTACTTTCCTGCAATGGCCTACAGGCATCTTGCTGTAGATGAGTTTGCTAGCGCAACGGACCAATATGATCCTCATATACAGTCATTCTAATGGTAAAACACAATATTAAAAGATAAAGCAACAGCATGCTAGCTTGTACACATATGCAGTCCATTAGCCTGAGATATGGACCCTGCATAAAATTAGATAATTGGTGTCTACAGTATACAAAAGTTGTTTGGAAATTGAATAGTATAACATTATCCAAGTCCCCGATTGTTGTTGCGTCATGTTGGAGCCAATCTAATGAGCCATGTCGACTGGTGTTATATTACAGAGAGAGACAAAGAAAGTGTATCGTTCTGATTTGAGGTTGAGCAATAGCAAGATGCCTTCAGCTACTTTTTGGTGTATGTTACCAGCTTTAGTTTTATCCTTAAACTCAGTTAAATGTTAAAATGAAACGCAGGGATATATTAATGGGAAATATAAATTAATTGGTCTCAGCTTTCAACAAGACTCTATACCTATTTACTATGTAGTTTTGTGGTCCGGAGTCTGTATTTAGCTTATAAGCTTTCAAAACACAATATTGCCAAGTGGATGTTGTCATGTGGATGTAGCTAAATACTTTTGTAAATCACCAATTCTATAAATACGGCATGTTCTGAGAAAGATAAAGAATGTAGGGAGGAACAAGACTGTTGCACAGCAGTAGACTCAGTAGAGTCTGGTGAAGAAAGTTGTTGGTTCTTAATCTAGATCTGTGGCTCTTCACATGTGCCTTGGCTATCTACAGCATCTCTCTCCGTCACGCACATACACACACGCGCACGCACACACACTCATTCTCTCTCTCTCTCTCTCTCTCTCTCTCTCTCTCTCTCTCTCTCTCTTTCTCTCTGTCTGTCTGTCTGTCTGTGTGTCTGTCTCTCACCTAAAGTTCTGCATGAACTGCCGGAACTTGTCAGCTCTCTGGGACAGCGGCACTACGATGTTGATGATGACGCCAGCTGTGTCCACTTTCTCGTTCTTGACCTTCATCAGTGGTCCAAAGGGACGGAACAGAACCAGCCTTCGGAACTCCTGTTTCTGGTCACCACGGAACGTCAGCTCATATAGCGTCCCCTTGTCCTTCTCCGTCCGTGCAATTCCTGTAGTAGTGGACAGGCGAAAAGGAAGGGTACATCATTAAAACAAATGACAGACATCCAAAGAAACTACATTACTGTAGGTTTAGGATCAAACAAAAAATGTAAAAGGGAAAATGAAAAAGAATCTGTACGCCAGAGAAATATCCAGTAAAATATGATTGATGAGGTAGTTGCATTTCAGGCATTTTTCTTATCTGACATTTCATACCGACAGAAGGAAGCACTTCAAATAGTCTGTATGATACAGCATGGGATCTATCAACAGTGAAAATGTGCAAGTTAAATATAAATGAGAAAAATCAAATCCACACATTATACACCTTGTGCCTACAGTGGATAAACAAGAGGTTGGCATTAGCAATACCAAGGCTAGATTTCCACAGAGGTTTCTCATTCTGATAAAGAAGAAGAAGAAAAAAAAGAACAACAACAACAAAAACAGCCTTGAGAATGAAAGTACCTAATTTATTGCCTGATAAATGTAACGAGACAAAATGATGTAGAGCTCATAACGCAGCTGGCTTTCATTCCTCCTTCCTACTTAAATTCCTCATTCTTTACCTGCTGGGCTCTCCATTTTTCTCTATTCTTCTCACATCTCACTACTTCCCCATCTCTTCCCAGCGTCTTGGTCAGACTTCACCTCGGCCATGTTGGGTGTTCCAGAATCAAGGCCTAACCACAGAAGCATTCCACTCCTGGCCTCTGCAGCCAAAGATCACTGAGTTCACGTTGGACCTTCTCATCTCTCTCTCTCTCTCTTTCTGTTTCTCTCTCTCTCTCTGTCTGTCTTTCTCTCTCTTTTATACTTCCTCAAATGACCAAAATCAATAAATATTTTCCGTAAAAAGCATTTAATAAAAAAAAAAAAACATGAAATCTAAGAGTAAAGGTGAAGTGAAAGGTTAACTGGTTGAGCTTCGGTACAGTAGAAAAAGAAAAGCTGTACACAAATGGCTGTCTGTTGGACAGTGTGCAGTTAGTTCCCTTTCATTTCTTGATGTTAACTGCAGAGAGCCTCCAGAGGTGGTGGGAGGCGATGGGGGCATTTCAGGCCAAGGAGAGGGTCTCATCGAGCAGCCTTCACCTCATCTGCCCCTGGGCTTGGAGCCACGCAGGCAGCTGGTGGATCCGTCACACATGCAGAGCGTGCAGAAGCGCTGCTGGACCATCGCATACTGTAGCACTCCAGCAGCGCTTCTGAGTGCTTCTCTCACAGTGAGTGGGTAGACAATGTCTGGACGTCAAACACGCCGACACTGCGCTTCGTCTGTCAAGGGGCCCCCACGGACCGTTCCAGAAGACTGGTCCTGAGCGAGGGCTCAAGTTCCACTGAATCCACCCCCCCCCCACACACACACACACACACACACAAACCCCACCCAACCCACCCAAATCATCTGTGATGTTGTGGTAGACAAAACAATCCCTGACTTGAACAGACAGCATGACCTAAACAGAAAGTGATTCTCATGACTGACAGTCAGCATATCAAATTTTTACATCTACACAAAGACATGCTTTTTCGCACTGGGAATAACTTGGTAACATATACAAAATCCTTGTTGGCTTGTTGGCTTCTCTGAAAAACAGAGAGAGAGAGACATGCTACATTTGCACCAGGCTAACTGCTGCAACCACCACTTGGCTGCTCACTCACAGCATAATGATGAATGTATTTGGTTTGCAATTCCAAATGCCAGAGATCCGCCATGCAAAAGAACTCCGAGGTTGAAAGAAATCGAAATCTGTGTGAATCAAATAATGACATCTAAATAACGTCATTAGCGGCTTGTTTGTGAGTGTGTGTGTGTGTGTGTGTGTGTGTGTGTGTGTGTGTGTGCCTCACAGAACACCCTTGGAATGTTTCACCTATTGTTCTCGAAATGAGATGACAAACGACCGTGGACTAAGACAACCCATAACCGCAGTGTGCCTCGGCTCCGTCTCACACACATCATCCACTTAGAGGCCACAATTAGGAGGACCTCGCCGTGAGCAGGGGCTGTTTGTATTGACAAGGCGCTCACAAAGGCTGCGGAATGGATGTCAGACCCAGAGCTCCCTTAAGGGGTAGGGGTGGAGGGTGGTGGGTAGGGTGGGGTGTCTGTGTGTGTGTGTGTGTGTGTGTGTGTGTGTGTGTGTGTGTGTGTGTGTGTGTGCTGGGGGGGGGGAGTCTGAGAGGGAGAAGGATGTGTCACTGCCACCAAAGACAAACTGCCGGGGCTCAAAACAGGAGGGAAGTGGGCCACTAATAGAATCCAGCCCCTGCTGCACAAACTGTCCACCACCGCCACCCCTATTCACCCACAACACCTCCCCCCTGACCCCCACCACACACACACACACACACACACACACACACACATACATACACACACAACCACTAAACTGTCAAACCTGACGTCGATGAATTTCACAGGAAATGGAAGAAATTGCGTGTGTGTGTGTCTGTATGTGTGCGTGCGTGCGTGTGTGTGTGTGTGTGTGTTGGTGGGTTGTTGCCGATGTGCAGCCAGTTCTTTGGCACTCACTTCCTGTTCTGATAGCCACGGCCTTCCGCCAAACTGGGGACAACCACCAGTAAGTGGAACGGTAATCTTTGTGAAACAAAACCCCATTTACAGGATCTCACTTTGAAAAACAAAAAAAGCATTGCATGCCAAGATGTGTCAATACCCCACACATTTGCAGAAGGAGGAAGTGGAGGCATCAAAGTCATTATACAAAAAAAAAAACTTAATTGATGCAAGACTTGTGAACTAGATTAAATGCCAAAAAGCCTATTAAATAATTAAACCTAGTGGCCAGATGTGGCAGCCACCCATTAAATTATTTTATAGCCTATTTCTTCTATCCTGCCGAGTGACAGAAAGGCTTTTGTTAAGTCAGCCACCTGTGAGATTCTTTTAAACACAGATGTGCCAAATGAAAAAAAAACAACCCCATTTCACTACATAGGGATTCTGGATTCTGTAAACAAATGTGACTGGGTTCAGTGAGTCATGCGAAGTAAAGCTGCGCTGGTAACTCGGTTTGGCTGAAGGTGTCTCAGTGGAAACCAGTCTGAGAGCGTAGCCTGCTGCTCTGGCCCATTCCATGACTAAGGCTGCAGTGTGCCATTCCATATAAACATGTTTTGTCACTAAGAGGGTCACAGTTTTTCCAATACCCTCCCCCCCTCTTTCTTTCTCACCCTTTTTCTCCGATGAGCTCTTCCTCAAAACTCCACAATTGAAAAAAAATAAAAAATCCAAGATGCTACTACAGTTCAGAAGCAATATGAACCTAACGCTGAGTGACATTATAACTGCACAATGTCTTCTCTTTGCTATGGCAACACCACCATCTCTCTCTCTCTCTCTCTCTCTCTCTCTCTCTCTCTCGCTCTCTCTCTCTCAGTCACTGAGCCCAACATCACGCATGGAGAGAAACAGAGAGTCACATTCATGGCACATCAGTTAGCAGAGAGCTGAGCTGCAAATCTTGGCCATCCCTATATGTGCCTTTGCCCTGAATGGCTTCCCTATTTGAGCTGGGGGCAAAGATAAATTCAATGACCTCGTGATGGGGGTAGGCTAGTTGTGTACACACTAACACTGTACATTCCTTCTGCACTGCGGGTTCAGACATCTGATCAATACAAGCATTGAGGTTTGGACAGCTGAAGCAAATAAAGACTAAACCCATCCAGACTTTTTTTTGTGTGTGTGTGAGAAGGAATGAAAAAGAGAGGATGGGAGGGGAAGGGGAGGATAAAATAAATAAATAAATAAATAAAAACATTCTCTGAATGACACACTATTTTTGAGTTCATCTTAGTGCAAGTCTGAGAGGAAGTCTGAGAAGACACTGATAAAAAAAAAAAAAAAAAGATTCTTCTAGAAGAAGACACACAGGAGCCGTACACCCTGAGAGCGACTTCCCAGAGGAACGAGGGTTAACGACTGGTGCGACCGTATGCTTTCCCCATCTCTCCTCTCTCCGGGGAGCCATACTGTAGGCCCTCTATACTGTTTACTGTGTGTGGGATAAACACACTGTGTGGAAGCAGAGAATGGCTTTCTACAGGATGTTATTCTAAACAGTGTTCCTTTGCTTAGGTTGGTGAAGAATGATCATCATAGAAAATGTGTTTTCACTTCCCTAGTCTACAGCACATATGTCTCTATTTTTTGAAGGTTACTGGAAGGTTACTTATCTGTTCTGTCTGAGTCACAATTGAGATGAGTCAGTGTTCAAAGTGTCTGAGAGAATGTCTGAGTCTAGCAAGCCAACAGGGATATGCACACCGAAAGACTTTTTTATATTCTCATTCTCATATTATTCAAGATGGCACGTTCAAAGATTCCAAAGTGAGAAACTCTTTGATCCTTGCTTTTTATCTCGCTTTTATCTTTTGTTATTTCACATTGTGACAGAGTACAGATGGAACCTCCATCCACCGCCGCCACGTGACTGAAGCATCTGCGGATAGTCCGACAAGCTCCTGAGTCACCTTGGCCGCCCGCTGATGTTTGCTGACCTTTGAAGAAGACCTCTCTCCTTATCCTGACAGCCGACGGAGGGATGATACATGCTAGCAGCAGCAGCTGCTCCAGACTTCCTACCTTCGCTGCTGAGCCTGTCTCTCGCTCACGGATTTCCTGGCTTTTTTAACGCCTTGACGTTCAGGCACAGGATGTGCCATTGTCTCGTTTTTTTGTTTGATTTTGACGGCTCGCCAGCGAGAGATGTTAAACAATAACAACTCAGCACCTCACATGTTCCAATGTAGAAAGATATGGATGGGGGGATGGGGGGGGGGGCAGGTGTTCTTGTCATAAATGTGTGATTTTTGTCACATAAAACAGACTACAGGCTACTGATTTGTTTATCTGAAGAATTATAAATGAAGGAAGGGTCATTGGGATTGGCTGGACCCATTTATAATCTCACAGTTCACTTCTGTTGCTCAGCCAGCAGAGCACATTGCGAACCACATCAAAATCAAACATTCTATTCCCATGGAGTATAGCAGACTCTAACAAAGAGCACCTTACACCTTAGTGTGAATAAAAATGAAGGACAATAGACAGGACTACTCAAATCTGAAAAAAAAAACATTCAATTCAATTTAAAATTCTGCCTGTCTTTTCCAATCTGATTATACTGAATACTAGACATTAATATTCATCATTCTGATATTAGGATGTGAGAATTTTCACCCCACTATCCAAGCTTGTCTGCAGTTCAAAAGAATGTAAAGCACTTGCAAATACTCTCCTGTTGACTTACCCTCAATGAAGTCTGACGAGGTGTACACCTTGCTGAGGGTCCTGTCTCCGCCGACGTTACGGGGTGCGTTGAGGGCCTGCAGGGCGTTCTCGATCACCTCCCCAAGCTCGTCACGGCGGTCCTTCCGTACGGGCTTCTCCTCAGGGTGGCGCGTGAGGCCCATCTCTAGCTGGTAGACGCGCTGCAGGGTGAAGCTCTCGAAGGGCACCACGGCGTACTCGCTGGGCAGTCTCATGCCCTGGTGGACCTCAGCCTGACTCAGCTGACTGCGTAGAAACTCCTGGAGGTCGGAGTTGGGGCTCTTCTCGTTTGCGGCTGCAGCGGCTTCACCTCCTCCTCCACCTGCTCCTCCTCCGGTGCCTGCGCCTCCTCCGGCAGCCCGCTCTAGGGACTCCTGAACTCCCTTGAGCTGCTCGCTGCGCTCCTGAAGCGCCTCCTTCAGCTGGGCGATCTGTTTCTTCAAGCTAGCGATATGAACACGATGCCTGTCCTCGTGCTCCTGAATCAGGGCCTGGTAGCCCTCCCGTCCCGTAGGGCCCCCGCTCGGACCACCACCTCCACCCGCAGCACCTCCAACGCCCCCTGCCACTCCTCCACCTCCACCGCCCACGCCTCCTGCCCGGGGAAGAGCGTGGCCCCCTAGTCCGTCCTCCTGGTGGGGGCCGCAGGTGGTGACGTAGAGTAGGGAGGCGGTGCAGCATAGCAGCACCAAAACCAGCCCGATACGGGACAGCCAGGCTAGCGGGCCCCTCCTCAGCATGGCGTCCCAACACAACTCGTCCCAACAACAGTAAACAGTACAGCACTGTTTCACACTCCGTCACACACACACACACACACACACACACACACACACACACTAAAACGCAGCTTCCCTCGTAACTGATGTGTTGCAAAAAAAAAAAAAAAAAAAAAAAATCTCAGTTAAGCTTCTATCTGTATGCAGTGTGCAGTGTGAAATGAACAATGCATAAAGTATCAGTCACAGCAAGGCATGACTGAGTGAAGGATGTCAGATATTTTCACATGCTCCTTGCTCCTCTGCTTCTTTTTTTCCCCAACTCCTGAGCTTGTCAAACAACAACAAATTAGACCTTTTAGGAGACTGCTGATAAATCTGTTCAAGTGAACGTTGTTATCTCTACCCTTGCATTCAACACCCAACAGACAAGGTTATGAGCAGGTCTTTACCTCTGCCAGTAACCCACAGAGGCTATAAGGAAGTGGATGAGAACCTTATGCTTCCTGTCCAGTTTTTTTTTTTTTTTTTTTTTTTACGAGAGCCGTCCCACTTTCAGTCCTGACTCACACATGACTAAAAAAAATTTGTTCCCCAAACACACATACACACGCACGCAGAAATTGAATTGCGTTACATTCCCCTGAGAGAACGTCTGGAACCGAGAGCCGGTCCATTCTGCCCAAGTTGCTGATGACACACTGGTCCCGTCCGTGGAGTTGGTGAATAATGCATTGCTGTTCAGAGCAGGGGAGCAGGGGGGTGTATTTGCGCATTTTCTCTACATCTTCTTGAAATCCACACACAGTAGGATAACAGGGCGCCACTTCAATCCACATTCCATTGTGATGTAAATTGGTATAAAAGATGGAGTGTGCAACAATGACTGTAATCTGTTTGCGGTTGGTGTTGTCATCAGGGAGAGAAGTGGTGGGGGAGTCTTCATCCAAGCCAGCTCATCTTCTTCTGGAGAACTGCAAAAGACAGAGGCAGAAAAGACAGGAGGAGTGGAGAGGAGAGGAGAGACAGAGATGAGAAATTGGGTGTCGACTGACAAGAACACAAACAAGTGACACTGAAGTGCAACTGTTTATCTCACTTCAGAATGAGCACAGAGAGAAACAATAACAACATCATCATAATCATCATCATCATCATCATCACCACCATCATCATCACCACCATCATCAGTGATTGTGAATAGATGAGATAAACACTTGAGAATATTTTTCATGGCGATTGCATTACTGTTCCTTATCATTGTTTTGTTTTTGTTTTTGTTTTTGTTGTGTTTTTTCCCCTCCACTCCTCTTCATGGTTGGACAGTCGCTTAATGAGAAACATCCTAAATGAGAAACAAGAAACTTCTAAACAACAGGCAGTCCCATTACAAGAAATTAAGACATGTGTTCCACGTGTTGCTAGTTAGGCTACCTCAAAGGCGATGTTAAGAACCCAACAAAAGCACCCGAGAACTGGAACCCGGAGAACACTGTTGCTACTGATGTGTGAAAATAGGAGGTCTGTGCTAAAAGCAGCCTCATGCGAACACGTCTGACCAATCTCACCGGGGGAAAGAACAGGCTCACTGTAGTCTAAGCAAACATACTGGCAAGAGGCGAACCATTCATACACACACACACACACACACACACACACACACACACACACACACACACACACACTGACACTCACACACACACACTGACACACACACACACACACACACACACACACACACACACACACACACACACACACACACATATGCTGAACCTCACACCCACACTCACACACACTTACTCATTGACTCACACATACACTCTTACTCACTGGCTGTCTTTCCCACATACCCATGCACTGTTACAATTAGCTAAGTCTGCATGTAATTACCCTCCAAACTCTCACACTCAGACATGTCTAGGGACCCCCACTCAAGCCTGTGCACTCTCTCTTTCTCTCTCTCTCTCTCTCTCTCTCTCTCTCTCTCTCTCTCTCTCTCTCTCTCACACACACACACACACAGACACACACACAGACACACACACACTTCAACATTACTAGCATAAATGCATGCATAGTATATCCAACTTGGGAGACTGAACTCAACTTCAATGTTTATTTATGTTTTTGTATGCATGCATGCATGCGTGCGTGCGCGCGCGCGTGTGTGTGTGTGTGTGTGTGTGTGTGTGTTTGCAGGAGACCTGTGTGTCTGTTGACTCACCACACAATTAGCTCTTTTATAGGTTTGGGAGGCTGGCCCTAATGAAAGGATTAGTTATGTCAGCAGTGAATACTGGACTGTATCGAGCAGCACTGGCCCCATCCCAAAACCCAGACTCAGCCAGGGATGCCTATTTATCAGGACTTGGACCGTTACTGACGTGGTTCGGGAAGACATTCCTCCAGCTCTCTCTCTCTCTCTCCCCCTTACCCCCTTTCCCTTGCATGATCACAGATAAACGCTGCTCAAAACCACCTGCGCAATCTGATCACAGATCAGCCAGTAAAGAGGAGATGAGTTGTGTTGGTTTATTGCCTTAGTTGTTTGTAAATTATATTGTTAAATTAGGAGAATTACGCCCATAAAGGATACTACTGAGTTACTGTTATTACTCCAAATGGATGGAATCCATTTCCCACTGAATGCCAGTAACAATAAACACCAAAACCAAATACTGATTTTCCATTGGTTTAGTTGAGCTATACTTTGGGTTGGTTTCATACAAAGACACACACACACAAACACACCCACCCACACACACAACACACACACACAGAGAGAGAGAGAGAGAGAGAGAGAGAGAGAGAGAGAGAGAGAGAGAGAGAGAGAGAGACACACACACACACACACACACACAGAGAGAGAGAGAGAGAGAGAGAGAGAGAGAGAGAGAGAGAGAGAGAGAGAGAGACACACACACACACACACACACACACACACACACACACAAGAACACA
>JAODXP020000008.1:28539280-28589280 GCA_027497455.2 Sardinella longiceps | reverse complement strand
TCTAAGGACTATGTTTTTGAAGGCCCCTATGTGTTACAAAGCTGCACACAGCTAACAGCCAGTGTTTGCATTCTTGACAGAGGAGTAGATATGATCTCCAATCTCAAATTCTTGTTCTTGGCATGCACAATGATGTTCTGGGCTTCAAAAATGATCAAGAGCACCAGAACAAAACACTGTATAGGTTTTTCTCTGCTTGAAATGACCCTTAAAACTTTCGACAGAGGGAAAAGTAATTAGACGCTGATGGAGCCTGTAGCCATAAAATCATAATTAGTGCAATCAAACCAAGAAAACAATGAGCGAGAACAACCCCTCTGCATTCTGCCATACCACAGTCAATCGTCATTCTTGATGTCACAGTAATCTTTGGACACAGAGCTTTACCAGACGAGAGATGGTCTGCTCTCCCACTGCTTTAGCTCCACACAATCCTACTCTATTCTATACAGGCAACGTTTTTCGATCACCGTTTTTGCTGGATGTGAGCCCTGCTCTGTTCCAATACACACACACACACACACACACACACACACACACACACACACACACACACACACACACACGTTCAACAACGTCAGCAGCCATAAAAAGACAAGTGGAGCAGGCTGGAGCCAGAGCCAGAGCCAACACCAGGCGACCTTTTCCACCTCGGCCAAAGCCAGTAGTGCAAGAGCCCTCAGGCTGATCCAGTTGAGCCACAGTGTGAAACCCAGGGGCTGGATGCTAGCCCAAGCTGCCCAGGGGCATCAAGGGTGTGGAGGTGTGGGGAGGGGAGGGAGGGGGGTTGGGTCTGGATGGGCTGGGCTGGGCTGAGCTGAGCTGGCTGGGCACACTCAGTGCTGGGTGCTTTTTGGGCAGAGGTTCTGAGGCCTGAGTGGGTCAATGCGCTTGGTAAACATGTGGATGGCTAAAGAGACGATAGGACAGTCCCAAGCTGAAAAGCACTCAATAAAATAGTGCCCTGTCCAATAGGGCTCTTCAGCTTGCCTTCCCCACTGATGATGAACACTTTAAAGCCCGCCCCTGCCCCTTCCCCCAACATAAAAAAACATTACAAAAACATTAACATTGCATTAATCGCTTGTGTAGACTAATCTATTCAATTAATTAGCATTGCATATCTAGAGAAGCTAGCTGCTGATTCAGTCATTTGTTCTCCTTTAAAGAAGCATCTATCCAGAAAAATGGCTGCTGTTGCCAGGGCGAGATGTTGACAGTGTGCTCAATTACCAGCAAGCTGCTGGGCAGAGCTTGGAACTGTGAGGGAGGGGTAAAGAATGGGGGTTCAATTTGCATTTTCACTTCTGAGTTAATTCCTCATGATATGGAGGCAAGATTTAGGCTCTTAGACTCTGTGGTGTTCCCTTCAAGTATTTGTTGTAGAGATGCTATCTTTGTAATTTTTCAACAATTCGCAAGTTTGGAAGTGTTAATATCCTCTCACAATTCAATGCATTTTATTTTGCTATCAGGGCATGGTGCAATATTGTTACATTTATACACTCACATGGTCCCATGCAAATGTGAATTCAAGAGGCTAAGCAGCACAAGACTAAGCAAGGGTAAGAGTTATGGACACACCAACCTCATCCATTCATGATTTTTTTCTATGGTAAGTTTTCCAAATGGCTGAACATATTCACTTAATGTCTTTCTTCTTCTATTCTAGTAGCAAAATGCCCCATCCTGGACTCCACCCCAGAACTGCTCTCAAACTGCAAGATGTGTAGATAGGCATCCTTGCACTTTCAGAGATAAAAACAACACCGGAGTCCTTTTTTCCCTCCTTTCTTTCTTTCTTTCTTTCTTTACTGTCTGTAACTAGAGACTCCTGCTGCTCTGGAGCTTGGCCCTGAGAGTAGTGTGGAGCGGAGCCTGGATGAGCAGGTGAATGCCTGGGTCTGACGCCACTCCAACCCCCTGCTGCATGTGCTATACAGCTCAGCCTTGTAAAAAAAAAAAAAAAACACCCAGGCAGCCAGAACAGACAGGCAAACATTGTGAATCAGTGAACAGCACACAGTCCATGTCTGGGTCTCCTGATTTTTTTTTTTTTTTCAATTTTGGCTCACGAGGCCAGGGGAGAGCAGGGCTCCTTTCTATTGGGGGGCAGCGAGTATGAATGGAACCCAAAGGGACGGTCAGTAGGCGCCTCTGATGATGTAAAGATTAGTAACCCCATACTGAGCTGTCCTTCCTTAACAAGCGGCGTTCAAGGAAGCCATGCAGGACTAAGCAGAGATCAAATGACAGCAGATGTCGGCAGGGACAGAGGAGAAACAGCCATTGATTGCTTGACCACAACGTTGTGGACCAAAAGTTGTTTTGTGTGCAGATGGAAAAAATAAAATATAGACAGAGAGCCTGAGAAAACTGAAGTCGAGTGGAGTCTGGTTTATCTACTGTGCACTTTAGAACCTAGATCTGTGATTAAAAAAAAAATGCCTTCAATCTACAGCATTGTGAAGGTAGGCCCAACTCACATAGTATACACCCATTATTTTAATTAGAAATGTTTTAGACCCCATAGTTAAAAAGTTAATGAGGGTACTTGCTAAGATTTGACATAATTGCCCAGTAAAGGTCACATAATTAACATACACGTGTAATGTCACAGAGTTAGTGAAGGAGGTTAGGGGGAGATCACATCATGGCACTGATTATAGCAGTTCAAAATATTTGGTGGCCGATCTGATGGCATTTTAAGAAAACCACTTGTGCTGAGTGCTGCATCGTTTTTTTCACTTGATAATGGGCTCCTCAGTATCTACCGCCTGATGCAGGCTCTCTATCTTGATTTAAAATACTGACAGTAACCTAAGCCAACTGTATGTCTAATGCCATCTATCAGTGCCACTTGCCAACGCAAGCTCCAGAAATGCCCAGATCAATATCAGTTAAATTAATTGCTTTTATGCAAAGTAATAATTAGACTAATGTTCCTCCTGAAAAAAACTGATTTGCAATTTTCCTCTAAACGCCTGCGCTTCGACTTCATTTATCTTCATTCATTTTGGTCCAAGACTTTGCTTCTAGCAGAATGCAGGTCTCTGATCACTGCGGCTATAATTCGAACTAGTTGAACTATTCATGTCAAACAAATGAACTATTTGAAGTTATCATTTCAAACAAATGACAACTGTCAACAGTGGCTTGGCTAGTCGCCACAATTCTGATTATTTCTTTCTGTCTGAAAGGCAAAAGTCGGGTAGCTGAGCAAATCACCAGGCTGCGTAAAAGAAAACTCATGCACATCCAAAAAGACGTTCAGTCAAAGCCATAAGTATCTAACACTACGTTAACGTTACCTTAGATCCGATAGAACTCGGGGGATGCTATTTAACACGTTTCCTACTAACAGCTATAATACCACAAAAGCACATGAATAGATGTTTACCTCTCGGTGTCATTCCGTAAAAAGTACAGCTTTCGGAAAGTACATCTTCCAACAACGTGCAGTCTGTCAATGGTATGGACTCATGTCCGTAACGCGCAACACAGCGACCGCTCTGTGTTTCGTGGTCCCTGCATCGTGGTTCCGCACTACAGTGCGATGAATGGGTGCGTGTTTCGGACTCCAGAGAAACAGGATCTCGTGCACCCCGCCCCGGTGGAGACGCCTCCTCCCTTCTCGCGCTGCATAAAGGATGCGTTGTTAACCTTACCTGTGGCTCTTCGCAGTCCACTCGAGTCGCGCAGGGCAGTTTCCACTCCTCCAAGTCACTCTCTGTATATCTGATTTGATTCTATGGAAGTCTTTCAAAAACGGTGCTGCTGATTGCCCCATCTAGCTTTACTTTACCGCTGCGTTGCGGTGTTCAGACAGTAGTTGCATCAACTTCAGAGTGACAGACGCGCTGGTGAAATAACGGTATAGGCTTTACATAACCATATAGCCAGGCAGCAGTTTTTACTTTCTACGAGGGAGAACAATTTAACATTATACAACGAACACGAAAAGTCTCACGATGAGTAGGCTAACACATAAGCCTGCAGGCCTAGGCTTTTGTTTTCATAACAAATTGTACAGCTCTTGAACTCCCGGCAAACCATAAGTTCAAGTATAGGCCTACTCTTTAGCTCTTAGGAACTGCATTTGGGTTTGGGTGGCCTTATTACCGGTAGGTTTGGAAGCAACGTGGCTTGCATCCCGCCCTGAAATTTGTTTGAGGTCAATTTGGTCTATCCAAATTACTGTTCGGGGGCAGGTAGGCTGATGATTTCAATACTTGCCAACATTTGGTTAATCTGATTCAAAGGCACTGCATGACCAGCCAGCGAATGTATCATGCCAAAAAAAATTGGAACATAATTGTACCGCAACAATGAAAAAACAAGCGTCCCAACGAACGGCAGACAACGGCAACTATTTTGCAATTAGTCTCTGACACCATCTGCTGGGCATAAAAGGTGCTATCATTGGACAGTGTAGGCTACCACTGTAGAGATCGGAAATGGCTGCAACCAGTTGTCTCTGTTTTATGCATAAAATAAACAAAAAAGGATTAGGCTCGGATACAATCACAAAACACCCATCCAGGCAACTCAAGCATGACTTCAGTGCCAAGAGTTTTGCATAAAACACAGATAATGATTGAATTAAAGAAATGAATGGACTGTTTTTCTTAGATTTTCTTGAAAAGCAGTTTTCATTAAAAGTGTTGTAATAAATCAGTAGAGGTGAGAGAGAAGGCCATGTGTCAGTGGGGATAAAAGAATCTAAACATCTGATGATCAGTAAATGAGCTAAAGGTCAACAACAAAGTGTACCATGAGATGAGATAAGGTCAAGGCAGGAGATATATGCTCTCCAGTCTCTCCGAGCAGACTGGCAACTGGCCAAGTTTACAATAGCACCTTGGTGTAACCAGGTTACAGCTGCATTTAGTGTGGATACATACAAAACCAGCGAACAGACAAGAATGTATGCAATAATAAGGACAGGGAGGAAATCACTGCTTATGTCTCACTTGTTTTGCCAACAGCAGTGATGGCCTTTAGTAACCTAAAGTCTACACAAGTCTACACAACATCAAGGTATTCATTAAGAAGGCATTCTTTTATATCACTGATTCTCAAACTGCTGTCCAGGAAGCCCCAGGGATCTGCACTGCATTGCCAGAGGAATCTTTGAAAATCTTTGCTATAAAATAGCATCAGTCTAACTGATAACACAGATATAAGCCTGTGTGATTAAATTTGTGTTGGGAGCTTGGAAAATTTTCTGTTCCATAAGGGGTCATTGGCTCAATAAAGTTTGAGAACCCATGATTTATAGGCTACCATTTGCATAATGCAACCATAGTTTTCATGGCCACAATGTACAATGTAAAGGAAGAGAACAATACTGTATGTACATTTTTAATTTGATGCCAACGGCAACAAGTCTGAATAAGTAAGAACAAAGTGTTTACTGCTTTGCTTCTGCATTTTTAACAACAGCCTGTAAATATCTGGGAACTGTGCAGTATAATTACTGGAGTTTGAAGAATACAAATTTGTCTCTTTCTTGGCCAAAAAACAGTGTCAGCTGCTCAACTGTGGGCTTTTCTCATAATGATGCATCCAGTGTTCTGTAGCTTCCAGCAAAATGTTCTGAACTCTCGCCTCTCCTTTTAGAATGCCTGGGGTCATCTCCAAATGTCGGATGTTATTTCACAAATTCTGCTTTTATTTGTGACGTGTTTCTTCCAGATGGAGCAAAATCTGAAGTTGTAATCAAATGAATCTTGATAGATTGGATCAGGGTGAGAAATAATAGATTTATTATTGACGGAATATATAATATGAATCTCAGCTGGAATGGCTCCAAACTCTAAAAGCCATCTCCGCTGTATATGATGGGAAAGAGCTCACTGTTGTAGCATGCAAAGTGTGCCCTGGACCCATCTCAGAGAAACAAGTATAAAAGTAACTTAAGTGATGGTAAATGTATGTGGGCACAGGGCCGGTTCTAGGCATAGACAAACTAGGCGATCGCCTAGGGCACCACATATCACGGGGGCATCACAATACACTTATCACGTTATTTTCTTTATTTTTCACTCGTATTTCTAGAAAAAAGGGGGCAAAACTCAAATCTGGCCTAGGGCAGCAAAAAGGCTAGAACCGGGCCTGTGTGGGCAATTCAGCGTTATGGACGTGACATTTTCATGCATTAATGATGAACAAAATGCCACATAACCTCTGCAAACCTATCAGTATTTCACAATTTTGTTCATATTCTTATGCAAACTTCATGGCTGAATATAGGGAAACACAAAAAATTCATATCATGATTTACATCATAAGAATATGAGCCTTTCAATTTGCGTTATGGACATGACGAAAAATGGACAAACTTTTATGGGAGAGTAATTTTTGCTGTGAAGTCTGTGAAATTTCTAGAGAAATGTAAATATTACTACATTCATACCAAACAGCACACCTCAGTAAACACAGAGAAAGACTTAATTTTAAATGTAGATGTTAAAAAGTTGGTTTTCATTGGGAGAAATGGCGTTATGGATGCGACGTTATGGACGTGATGTCTGGAAAAACCTTCCAAAACAATACAAAACAATTATGAATGGTGGATTTTAACCTGTAATGACAGAAATAGTAATATAACAATAGAAAATAACTGATTGCATTGCAGGTTTTTTGTTTTATCACCCTCTTATGCCCTTTATAAGCCCCTCCATAGACTTACATTATGGCTGAATAGGGTAAAAAGTTTAACAAACAGATATCTTTTCGAAACTTGTTCAGTTGAATATTTACATCAAGACAATACTTTTTTTGTATTGGAAGTTTTCTGAAAGAATTTCTATGTCCATGTAGGTGACACTTAAAGTATTAAGGTGAGGTAGACTTTTTCATGGAATTGCCCATATCTCCACCCGAAAGTGGAGAGACAAGGGGTAACCCTGAGGTGCCCTGCTTATGGGCACCTCATCTGCGGCTATGGATATATGAGAGGGATATTGAAATCAATCAATCAGTCAAATGCCTTTAATTGAGCATACTCCAATGATGTTTTTCAGAAATGTATATATGTGTGTATGTATGTAGGCTATGTGTTTATATGACTGCAGGGCCTGCAGACTGTCTATGCTTGTAATCTCTACTCACATACTGCCATCTACAGGCCAAAATAATCACAGTCTAATCTAACATAACCAAAATACTACAATGATTTTAAAACTAGTACAACAAATATTTTTTTTTAAAAAAAACAGCTTTCTGAATTACAATCGTATGTGTTATTTCCTGTGCATAAACTGAGAAGACAGCACTGCACTATGGCAACTCAGTGTGGCTCTTTGTTTGTGTCTGTCTCTATCTGTGTTTTATTTTGTGTGAAGATAATGAAAGATCCATCTCACATTGCTAATACCCTCTACCATCAGGCAAAAGGTTGAAGAGTTTTAGCTAGGACCACCCAACTCTCAAACAGCATATACTCAAGATATGAGAACCCTCAACTCTCAACATCTCTCATTAGCTACACAGCTCCCACGGCTGCATCCACTTCAAAATCTTTCCGAAATGTATCAGCACTTTATTATTTGCTTTTTAAATTTATTTTCCTATTTTCCTATTAATGAACTCTACCCAAATGGCACCCAACTATAACTACATCCCCTGACTCTTCTACCTGATTGACTGTCCGACAAACAATATTTTTCCTACCATCTACAGTAGCAACTGTCAGACTACATTCTGTATTCATGTTGTTACTCTGTGAAAGCCATGGTCAATCTGTATCAGACCACTGACTGCACGGGTACTTCACTTGGCTCCCGGCAGATTGAGCCCATGAGATGTAGATCTGCCCAAGGTTTCTTCCAAAAAATGATTTTTTACTAATTGAAGGGAGCTTTTCCTTGCCCCTGTTGCTCATGGGTGCTCCCCATACTGTCTGTAAATGAAAATTGTATTCCTATATCTATGTATTTGTATTTCTCTGATAGATTAGGGATTGTTGTTTTGATCTGATCCTTTTTATAATGTTTTGTGCGTGTCCTGTCTGTCTGTGTCTAGTATTTGGTAGCCTATTGTCATATTATGTTGCCTTGTGTTGAGGTGATACAATAACACAAATTCGTAAGGCATCTTGACTTGAGTATTAAGACTTACTACACTACATTTCCTAAGAATATGTATTGCAAAACAACTGATCACAAGACTACCAAACTGCCCTGCCCAAGAATAAAACTATCACTATCAAAACCATACCCTACAAACAGCAAAATCCCACACATTGCCTATACTCTAACAGCCAGACTATGCAATATATTTAATCACAGTCCAAAAACAAGAATGCACACAGGTTCAGCAGCAATAATTACTTTCCTCTTCTTTGATAGGCTATACTTGTGTCTGTTAACAGCTCCATGATATAGGCGACTTCGCAATCATTCCTTCAGGAAATGACAAATCCAAGTTGGAAGAGGCGGGGTCAGGGTCAAAAGTTTTCTTGAGGTAAAATAGCGTATTTGGATATTTGTCTCTTATGATGGGCAGTTTGTAGCAGACTGATTTGTAAGTGGTTTTCCCTTTTTTACTTGCTACATCGCAGCAAAGAGTAGACTAGGTAAAGTTACATATATTAGGCTACTAGCTGATTTATATTGTTACTTTGGAAAAGAAAAAAAAGATTTTTGGTTTTATGCATATACGAGAAACCATGCCATAACTACGAGTGCAGATATGCGTTTGCTGCTATAGAGAACGATGTAGACCAAATTATATCCTGTTTGTGTGACCATTACGGATTTCATGGAATGGTGTTGCCTGCATTTCTGCAGGAAATCACGAGTTTTGCACAAGCTAACGTTAGTGACAACAGGCTTCCCTGAGTGAAACAGTAACCAAGTAAGACCCAGATGCGCAGTGCGTAATATCTTTTGTAACTCGAAATATAATTCAAAACAATCTTCTAAAGTAACAGAGTATTATTGAACTCGAATCATGCATGTAACGTTAACTTATAGTTCTGTTTTGGTTGTACAATCCTCCTCCTCCACTTCAGCAGCAGTCATACGGATTTCCAACATATTTACGCAATATTCGGCCAAATGGAGAAGTAGGGTTTTATATGACTGCCAGGAGTCATGAGGTATAATTAAGCTGCTATTTCCCTTTAGATTTGTTAATGTGTAACATTACTTTTAAAAACTAACGTTACTGCCTAAGAAATACTGCAAAATGAATCGCTTGCAAAAAGAGGGTTCAGTCTTGTAGTGTGCGCTTTGGATGCGATCAACTCGAGATTGACTGACTTTACCCATGAACTCATTCGTAACAAGATGCTGTTTTAACAAACTCGAAATATGGTAGATAAGGGAGACGAATCACAGAAGTCCGAACTGCGATCTGACCAAAACTTGTCGTCTTTTTCAGATCTTTCCTCGACTAAATAAAGTGCGCCCTCTGCTGGCGCAGTGCAAGTCATCATCATGTCGCGTTACCTGCGGTTCTTCACAGTTGTTGGTGACAAGCATCAGGATGATGCTTTGTGGCAGGATGAGCAGCTCCATGAGGCCAGCGAAGACCTGGAACCAGCCTCTACACAACCTCTGGGTCGCATTACTTTCAGGGATTCCTTATGCCGACTCTATAGCTCCGACAGATTTCAGGTGGAGTAAACATGGGGATTGTAGAAACATCAGATAGGCTTAGTAAAGACAGTCTCCATGTAAAGACAACTCTTTTATTAGTCACATTACTTACAAATGTTCAGAAAGGACAACTATTTAAGCTACTCAAGAATTGCCAGTAGGCCTATTGAAGATGTGAGATATTTTGGTCCAAAATTCCAAAGGTCCAAAGTTTATACAGTATTTTACAGGAAAAGATATACTGTACACTGACAGCTACAGTAACCCATGGGGGCAGAACAATGTTTTTAACATCTTAACTTGCTCCAAATGTTGCCCCCAAAGCTATGCAACATCAGCAGACACGTTGCAACACAGCACTGTAGTGTGTGAAAAAGTACTGTGGCTGTGGAGGGTGGGCATGATTGTCAATGGCGAGGCCCTCAAGCATAGTTCCAGTAGTGTGTAAAAAAGTGTTCTGCCCCAAAAGGTTAGCTGTCAGGGCTACCTCTCTGTTCAAGGAGAACTGTTGGACCAAAATGTGTTGCTTCATCAGTAGTGGCTAGTCTTGAGTAGCTTGAGCAATAGAGCTCTTTTAGAAATTTACTGAAGTTGTCCTGTTAAGGTACAAGGTATGAGTCTGATCATGTTTATGTGATGAATGTTTTATAGATTGTTGTGGTCTGTTTGGTCATTCTG
The DNA here is from genome assembly GCA_027497455.2 of Sardinella longiceps. Classification (NCBI taxonomy): domain Eukaryota; kingdom Metazoa; phylum Chordata; class Actinopteri; order Clupeiformes; family Clupeidae; genus Sardinella; species Sardinella longiceps. Next base: position 28,578,994 of record JAODXP020000008.1, on the reverse strand, counting down.
GATGCTTTGTTCGTACTCTGTGAACTTCTTATGGATCTGTCCATACTGGAAGCTGACAAACACAACATTGCCCCACAGGTAAGTTATGCATGTTATTCTTCGTTAGTTTTGTGTCCTAGTACTTTTTATGTGCTAAAAATGATTTGCTTATTATTGAAAAGATGGTAACTGAATAAGTGTAATATTTTATTAGTTTAGTATTGCATAGGCTGGGCCTTGGCTTGTGTAAGAAATATCACATCTCTTTACTTTCTGCAGAAGCCCTTTAGCTAGATTGAGATAAATTCATGTTTCCCAAGCATTTATAGTCCTTAGAACTTTTGGATCTCAACAAAATGTATGAGATATAATGCTCTAAGTTTTTTTTCAGACCATATGGATTAAAGTCTATATGTATAGCCCCAAACTAAAACCTTTTAAAAAGACAAATTTTAATCAACATTTAGATGCATATGGAAGTCCATATCTGCCACATAGGGAAAAAAAATCAGGATGGTTTATCTTGCAATTCTAGATACTATTTCAGAATTCTGACTTAGTATCTTGCAATTCTGAGATACTACAGTATCCCACAATTCTAACTTAGTATTTCACAATTCTGACTTAGGGTCTTGCAGTTCTGAGATACTATCTCACAATTGCGAGATGCATGATCCGGATTTTTTTTTCTATGCAACGGATGTGGGCTTCCATACTTATCCAAACAGCAAATCATTGGAAAAATGAAGTGAATGAAAAAAAGTGTGGCTGATGAATTTGAAAAATTGATAAGAGGAACAAATTGTGAAACAGCAGTTAGCACTTACTAATGAAATCAACGAAACGTTTCAGTTACAATTTTCTGTGCCCCTTTCAGTCAATGTTAGCTACCAGTTCACAAACTTGGTCTAGTTTGTTCTATATTTTCTTGCTCATGTACTCCTCCTCAGTTCACTCATTGTGCTCAAGTGACATAGCCTCACTCACGTCAGATGATTTGTTGCGCTGCAAACATCTCCACTCATCCATCTGAGAGTGATCCATTGGAGAGGATTGGTTGAGAGCTACACTTGGAAAACCGGAAACCAAAACAAAATAGCGGTCCTGATTGTTTGTCCGTTTTATTTTCATCCTGAAATCTTTCCCAACGGTATCGCTTTCTGATGGATGAGTGGAGATGCTTGCAGTGTAACAAAGCATCTGTTGAACGTAAGGTTACAAGCAACAGGGATGCGTTTTAATTTATTCCGTGTTTTTCCTTTAATAACATAATGGATCACATGAAGCGGTTATCCCCCTATAATCTCCCAGGTATTCCACTACCTCAGTCTGGCCCTCCTCACCTTCTTCATGGTGGAGCTGGCAGGGAAGCTCTTTGCCTACCGCCTGGACTTCTTCAAGCACAAGTTTGAAGTGTTTGATGGAATTGTGGTGGTTGTGTCGTTCATCCTGGACATTGTGTACATCTCCAAAGAGGATGCCTTTGATGGGATGGGCTTGTTGATCTTGTTCAGGCTGTGGAGGGTGGCCAGGATTATCAATGGTGAGGCTCTTAACATTTGCATAAAAAAATTGGAATATTAACAGTGAATATTTAGAATTTTGGGTTGCACTACCTCTTTCAGCCATGCCCATAGAAAACCATTCTTGATTCAAAAATCTTAAGCATGGGGGTTGCATGATCCATAAGCATAGTTCCAGTATGCAGAGATATTGTTTTCATTTTGCAGTCATTTCTGAAACTGTAGACATCACAAGAATTGCAAAAAATTATCGATAACCGTAAAGGTTACAACTGTAATTTAATGTTCGACAGTTAAGAAGGATAAAAAGTATTTTTCTTAAGTCAGTGTTACATACATATACAGTTGGGCTACAGTTTTTGATTGAGATTTTCTCTTTTACAGGCATCCTGATGTCAATGAAGAATCGTGCTAATAATGAAATTCAGAAACTGAAAGACAGCAACAATCACCTCATCAAGAGAGTCAATGAGCTGCAAGAAAAGAATTCCAAGATGGTAAGAGCAGTCAGTCAATGGACAGGTTTTGTGTGTTTTTATCCCAAATGAGTACAAAACGTGTATTTGTTCATAAAGTAATACACAATGAAAATCTAAATGCCAGATTTAAAAACAAAACACTATGTACACAATAAATAGTGACATTAGGGATTTTGATTAAAATCAGTGCAATATTACTTTGTAATTGATGTAAATTTATTGGTTTTAGGAACAAGAGAACAGCCAACTACGCTCACTTCTACGACAACATGGGATTGACTTTGGATCTTCCTAGAAGAGAAAGAATAGGAATCTATAAAAAATTGAAGCACATTTCGCTCAGCACATCGCAAGAAGACCAAAGGGATTTTATAGCACACTGACCAATGTAGGAATCATATATTTATAAACCTTCATCAAATAATGTTTATCATTATGGAGTGATTAGCCAGTGAATGAAACAACTTCATGCTTTTGCACAATTTCTCCTGTATCCAATATTGGAACTTTGCATATGAAGGCAAGGCATATGGAGGCATATGAAGGAATTATTGCAATCAGCAGTACTGTATCAAATAATTTTTTCACAATATTGTATTTTTTGCTTGGAATTGATTTAACAATTGACATTTTTACAGACACAAACTAACCATTGAGCACTGCATGTTTATGAACACCGCATCAGTATTTTGTATTCATCCATTGTATATATTTTCTATTGCTTGAAGTCATGCACAATTAAAACACATCTCTGTATAAGATTTAAAAAACGATTTATTACAATATATGCAAAACACTTATGTACAAAACAATTCCACAAAACACTAAAAATAATTTAAACATGTATCTAATATAGGTACATGTATAATGCTCTAGTGCATTCTCTTTAGCAAAAAACATTTTTGACCACTAAATGTTATCTCTCGGTTCTGTCATTGAGGAAGTATGTTGAGGTAGGTAAAGCCCCTAAATTCCTCATGAATGGTCTGAGAGAACAGAGGCTGATTTAAAGCGAAGGTTCGGAGTAATTCAAGCATAGCCCTGTTGCACAGGCAAGTGGAATGAAAGGATTTGGAACACCATAGACTGAACATGAACACAAAAGTGAACAAGCGGTTTACGTTGAATCGATGGAACATATAATCTTACTTTCGATTTCGAATGTAGTGTGTTCCATTGACTTGATGTAAAGTGCTTGTTCCCACTTGCGTTCACGTTTAGTCTGTTATTCAAAATTCTTTCACTCCACTCGCTATGTAGTGCAGTCAGCGGGCTTGTACAACAGAGCTATGATTGAATTACACCGAACTTTCACTTCAGGATGCAGATCAGGACAGCTGCCTGTCATTTGGGTACATCAATGAACTGGACTTTCACATTAATGTACTTACTAAAATGGAGCACAATTTCATATTCATTGTTTGCCTTTAAAAAAAAAAAACAACATTCTAAATCCACTGTCTTCATTTATTGTAATTGCTAGATGTATATGTACTTTGTGTGTATTTTGGAATTAAATGTGTTGTCTCCTGTCTACTTTACAATATACTGGATGACCCATGGAACCTGCCTGCATGGTCTTCTGTTTAACCTTCCACACCTGTTATGCAAGTTATTTTGTGAAAACACCTTGACCTTAAGACATCTCCGTACATCTCTCACACAAAGGGAAAGAAGAAGTCAAAGGGCAGCTTTGCATCAATGGTAGGTGGCACCCTGTAAACAGGCTCTGCCGGGGCAGAGACGTCCAGGAAAGCCACAGAAGTGGTCACTGGCACAAAACCATTTGCACCTGCCAAAAGGACCTGGAACAACAGAGTAGGGACAAATGTGTCATGACTTCTGGGCAAACAGAGTCTGCACCCATGCATTGTGTGAAAACATTACATTTACTATTGATAACATTCAGGTATATACATACAGTATATATATTGCAGACAACATTCAATATGTTTAACACAATCATAGGCAGGCAATTAAATAAATATAGTACAACATTCAATATTATTGAATACAAACTGTATATTTGAGAAAAAGATAACTCACCAGACTGCTGGTGTTGGTTTCAATTATTTCTGTCACACTGACAATCTGTGCTTGAGGATTCACCAGGGACCCATGCTTAGTCCATCTCACTTCAAGGTGAAGAGAGAGTGGTAAATTACATTGTTTGGAACCCTGTCAATATAAAAAAGACAAATATTTGAGTTAAAGCGCAGCAAAAAGAATGATAAAATGTGGTTCCTCGAATCCTACGATGTAAAAACCCTTACTGATGCTGTAGTTTGGTTCTTGACTGGTACCCAGTCCAAAGTGTTGTTTGGAGAGGAATTTCCAAAAGAAGCCACATGGTCTGGAGAATTCTTGCCTTTAAGAACGCCGATGAGAGTCTCATGTAGAACTGAGCAGTTGGAAGCTTCGTCCAGTCTGGACAAAAAAAAAAAAATGAAAGGAGAAGAGTATTATAGTCAATCATAATGTTTTAATGTCCTCCCCAACTCAAAGCCCAAAACCATCAAGCACTGTTATTGGAGATGCAGATATGATTTTAAGCTGTGCTCAAGTAAATTACTGTACATGCATGCATGGTCATCATAAGGATGATGGGATCTCATCTTAATATTACATAGTTAAGGAAACTAACAATATACTGGAATAAAAAGCTGTTTTAAGACGTAATAATGAATTTGATGAAAGTCATATCTTGCCTGAGAGTGCAGCCGGACACAGTGTCTACCCCAAAGAGTACTGGGGAACGCTCCATGCTGCTTGAAACACAGTCCTGACCTCTGGAAGCCTTGATGACTGTAAGAGCTGATGTGGGATCAGCGCTCAATGAAATCCCAGTGAAGGAGAGGAGTTAAGGACACACACTCTGACTAAGTATCACAGAATACTGACAAAGACAGGACAACATAATAAAGTCTGTGTAAGTGAGACACAAATCACATTACCTAACAATATAAACTTTTAAATTATCTTTCTTATCAGCTTATGAGAGCTCAACTCTGGTCTGCATAAAAGATGATTTATCCGAAACTGAAAATTGTGAATTGAATGAATTTAAAAGATAAAGAAAAATATCCCAAAAATCCTCCTGTATCATGCATTACTCGGAAGAGGATGGCTCTCTTTTAGAGCTGGTGGAAAGGATATTCTGCTGTTTTTGTGCCCGCAATGAGAGGTAGTCCTACTATGTATCCGGGATTGCCACTAAATTTGAAGGATGGTTTATTCATGAACTCCTGTAAATGTAAGAAACGAAGAAGAAGAAAAGATTTATAGCACATAGATGATCTTAAATTGGAAAGAATTCAACCTGCTTACAATAAATGACCAGATTTCACCAAGTCCTCATACCTGCAGAAATTCAATTTGAAAGATTTGCTGCATTGGCACCATGTTGCTCCTGACTTCACCAAGAATAAATGCAGTAGTTACATTCTTAATTTCCCCTATATCACTGAACACAACTACATATTGGACCTTTGAAAAGACAAAAAAAAAAAACACAAAGTATTTTTTAGTAGTCAACATTAGTGTGAATTGTAGTTGGAGATGTTCCAATAAATGTGATATTACAGACACAGTTATTCCATTTAGTGTACAAGTTTTCTTACCTGAAGCACAACATTACTGCATACATGAGAGGTGCCACCTGCTGGGGTCACTAGTTGAGGAGTATAGCTAGAACTATTGGAGGGATCAACTTCCGTCTGAACACCCTCCAAAGACTGATGGACGATGGATACTACCTCCACTGGCACCAGCTGTGTCATCAATAAATCCATCCGTGAATAAACAAATACATCACAGACCACTGAAATTTCACTAATAATCAGATTTTGAAAAAAGAAAAGATCCAAGGCACTCTTCATATATGTGAATGAAAAATATAAAAAGCCTTTATTTACATGGCTATTTCATATAGTCAGTTTTTGAGATATGATATGCTGCATATGGTATGCAGCTGACAAGATTGATCCTAACTCTAACTCTAGTTCCCATAACTAGACCCTTAATCATGCTAGAGAACATTAAAGTTGGCTATGGGTTGAAATTAATGGATTGCCAAGAATTGCACTTACAGTGGCAAGAGTAACCTCTCCCTGTAAAATAAGAAGTGAAATTATTATGAAGTATTATGTGAAGTGAGTTATTATTAATGTCTGCTCTGCAAAAACTTTTACATTAAGCCCAGTGGCATGGCTCATTGAATAGACAAATGGACTTACTGAGACAACTTGGAAACTTGTGTAGCTCTGCAAGCTTAGTGCATCCAGTGTGGTGCAGTCATTAACCAAATCAAAGTTCCGCATACATGTGGTAGTCTGATCCTGCAAAAATGCTGTATAGACATCATACACCAGACAGCAATGTCAGTCAAAGGCAAATTAATGTTATCATCACTAGTCGTAAACTGCTAAAAATGTGTGTGTGGGAGACAGAGTGAAAAGTGAAATGTATGGCAAGGGAGATGTTAGTAGTATTGCTAACAAATCAGCCTTGTGAGCACAAAAGATCCAAAATAATTGATCAATGGCAATACCTGCAGGGTTTTTATCTAAGCAATAGGCAGTTCCAGCTGAGGCAGGTAGGTAGAGATTCTCTCTTTGTCCCATGTCATCTTCTGTCAGGACTGGATCACCATACTGCCAATCCATATGAAGAACGAAAGGAGTGGGAATCAGACCACAAAAGATTTAGAGCTAATCATTATTTTTGCTATCCAATGAATTTATATCCTAATGAAATAAATAAGAATTAGACAATTAATAATTGAATAAACTTTACAAGGTATCCAGGTGAGAGTCTTTGGTCATTTGGATTTGACCCACTGCTGCTCCCTTCAGAAGTACCAAAGAAAAATTCAACATTTTGACGAAAGAGGGAGTCAAAATTGGTATCTGTGGGTATCTCTGGAGTGGCAAAAGACAAGCCTGCCTCATCTATGACAAAAACAAACAGAGAGCACACAAACAATACCTTAGAGGGGGAAGGCACACAGTGTGTCAACCACTTATTTAAACATCCAAACGAACGTGATCATTTCTGGCCAATGTGTTCACTGATAAGATAAAAGCTTACAGTTGGCTTTCTGTATGCAGAATACATCTGAGTTGACCTCTTGATTGACAGATGACTGCACAGTGGCATAACCATCAGGATTACTTCTCAAGGAGTAGGAAGCCACATCTTGACTACACAATTGAGGGTTGACACTGCAAAAATGGAAAAAAAAGTGCATTTTGGTTCATTACGTGTCCAAAAATATTTAAATTTACATGTTCATTAGAATAAATGCAATGTTTGATTAGAGTGTTCAAATCTCTTAATTGTCAAATTTTCTTTTATCAACTTTCCCTACTTACATGACTTTCTCGACTGAACAAGAAGTGAAGAGAGACACTTCGTCTGTGCAGTCGGGATCACAGCAGCAGTTCACCTCACATTCTGCAAGCTGCTGATTACATGGGCAGAGATTGGAGACTTGGGAAGAAAGATAAGAGATTAGTCTGGGTCAGCCTATCATTGCACGTGTAATTGATGCAAGTGACAGGAAAACTGATTTATCCTGACGAATACAGAAGAATAAAGTGGCAAATGTGAGCACATTCACGGCTCATAATTTCACATAATGTTACTGTAGGCTAATTCGTCCGCAGACCAGTCTATGCATGCAACACCTTTGCTTGTTAACGTTAGCACATCTCGATAACTAGGCCCACTCAATTTTGAGTCTATAGGCTAACGTTACAATCATGTTATTACCAGAATAATCAGGATTAGGAAGAGAATTTAAGAGTTGACGAGGTTCCCGTGGAGCGACTGTAGGCACAGTCTGTGTAGTTGACGATGCAGGAGGATCTGTTGCTACATCTGCAGTAGTCGTCTCGCTCTGTCCAGTATAATCTGGGAACGAAGTGTCTGTTTCAGTGGGCAAAGTATCTGTTGATGTTGGCAACGGAAAGGTGGTACTCTCCACTGGCTCCGAGGAATTGTACTGTTCAATCAAATCAGTTGTATTGCTCAAGTCGCTATTGTTTCCATCATATGCACTGGTCAACATACTTTGAGAGTATATTAAAATAAACACAAAAAACAGTGCCTCCATACTGGGTAGTAACCGATGCTAGTAGCGTCATGTATCCAGGAAATTGGACAGGGATCGCAGAGCATTCTGGGTAAAAACACAAACACGCATGCTCTCTCTCTCTCTCTCTCTCTCTCTCTCTCTCTCTCTCTCTCTCTCTCTCTCTCTCACACACACACACACACACACACACACACACACACACACACACAGTTATTCCAACTTTAATTACAACTTCACCATCACCTTATGACTTAAAAATAATAAACATACATGGTTTTACAATAGACCTTGAATTTAAATCAATTAATCAATCTGATACTGGATTTTACCCATAGAATAAGAAGGTTTTCTATAGCATAGACTACAATTTGGAATTGGGGTTGAAGTAAGGTCCGAGCCCATTACGGAATATTGTTATTACGGATCAGTATTATTTAGATTACTTTATTAAAGCTCTCTCTGGCAAAGTGCACTGACATTTAGTTGATTGTGTGTTCATTGTCATGGCCTCATTAATGATAATGCGGCTTGAAGTTAACTCTGTAGACCTACTGAATAATTTACAAATCAAAGGAAAATTATTATGCTAGCATGTAATTGAACAAAGCACAAAGCATGTCATTGAACAAAGTTGACAGAAACACAGGCCTACTCGATGTCCTTTTAGGGAAAGCCCAAATTGCGTCGCCACTACAGCTCCTGACGTCAGCACGAGTCACGAGACACGATCTTTGCTTCTCCGGAACCCAGGGTGTTTGTTGAAGGGCTTGTGAGTGGAAAGGATGATGCCTGGTAGGATGGAGCGACATGGAGGAATCGCGTCTGTTAAATCTGCCAAAACTTAAATAGGCTGTGACTTCGAACGCTATATTTTGTCTCCCAGAAGTGTTGTTTTCACTTAACCGTTGAGGACTACCGTGGAGACCTAATTTATTTCTGTTTAGTGTGTGGAAGTGTCAACTAGCTCGCTACCATTCTTAGCTAAGAGCAGCCGAATGTTGGCAGACTGAGTGGCCACGAGCTCGGACACCTGGGAAGTGTTGGGGTCGGCAAGTAGATTTCAGCGATCTCGAATTGGGGGATGTTATCCGTACTTTCCTATGGCAGAATTGTTGCCAGGGCTGTCCTGGGCGGACTCTCCCAAACTGATGGTCGGGATTACAGCCTCATCACAGCGAGCTGTGGATTTGGAAAAGACTTTCGTAAGGGTATCTTGAAGAAAGGGATGTGCTATGGGGATGATGCCTGCTTCATTGCTCGACACAAATCTGTTGATGTTTTAGGTGAGTCTTGCATGTAAGACAGGCATGTAATAGTCTGATCATCTTTATATTGTCGTGCATTATATTTAATGCAACCTAAAATTGGTTTTGAGCACAATTGTGACTGCACACGAGTGATGCATTTGTATATAACATTATAATAAACGTCAGAAGCTTCCGTTGGACAAGTTTTCATTGCTGCATGACCTTCATGGGTTAAATCGTGCAGTAACACTATGATGCCCCGCAAAAAAACTAACGTTAACGTTAGGGCTGTGTGTAACGATAGGTGTGACTGTCTTACGTTAACGTTACCTTATATGACCTTACTGTTTTGTTCATTTCTTGGATCGTTGCATGTTTTATTGACATTAAATGCAGGGAAATGGTAAGACGAAACAAGAAGGCCGGTTTCTTGTTGGGAAAATTGGCAAACATTGGGGAGTATTTTGTCGTGACCTTTTACCTAGAAACAGTTCAGGACGAGCCCCCCCTAGGACAACTAGTGGTGGTATCTTGTGAACACATGCTCAATGTAAACATTCTGTGGTTTAAATGCCTCAGACAAGAAACAACGATGACAAACACAACAATGTGGTATATTTTTTGCTAAGAAATTGTTGTTCCAAGGACGCGCATAACGTTGAACAAAATGAACAAACGTGTTGATTCAACCTATTGTCCTGCCTCCGAAACGTTTATTGGCCAGACAGCAAATTTATGGTGAATGAAGATGACTAATCAGCTCTGACAATGTAAATAGGTAGTTAAAAAATGAAATTTCACAAGTCATTATATGAAGTTATCTTGGTATTCGTGTAATTTGGTGTCATTTTACCGGAGGTTTTTAAAGGTCAGAATGGTTGAGCATGGAGGCAGCCATGTTGCTAGCGTTAGCGATAGTTGCTGCTAACGCACAATCTCACGCTTTACGTCGTTTTTCCGTACAGGAAAGCCTTTGTCTTGAAAGCACTTTCACAGGAGTGAGAAGTTGGGGAATAGCTAATGTAAAATTGTCACTATACATCCCTAAAAATGACCGCCCTGTTGCCTTGCCTAATAATGTCATCATACAAATATTAACGTTAAGCATTTCTGGTGGATCTGGTTTCCTACTGGATTTAGTTACTCCCTAGTTGTAATTTTGCTTGCAGTGGGTTTGAAAGATTTTCTGTGCTTCTCTCAAAGTTGCTGCACCTATTGTTTTTTTTCTCCGAAAATAGATCTATGAAGAGGACAAGGATCAGTGTATTTTTTGTTGATGTTTTTACTGTCGCACCGTACGGGCACGTGGTGGTCCAGCTGTTTGCATCTCTTTCTTTTGTGTGCGCAGGCGGAAGTGGAACAGCTATGGTCAAAATTGTTGGATTTGAGCTCGTCTGAACGCTCTCTGGCTGTACACTGTAACGTTAATGTTTTGTGAATGTTTAAGCCAAGGCACTAAACCCTTTGAGCTGTAGTGTCAACTAATATTTTTTTAATTAAACGCACATATTTCCAAAACCCATGTAGTTGTGGTTGAGAATTGCCTTTGCTGGAAAGGAATCACTGGCTTGTAGGCCAAAGACATGTTGGCATTATAAGATAGCCCTTGGCGTCAGCTACACAACCTTTTTTAAAAAAAAAACACTCAAAATGTACTTGGTTTTATTAAAAGTTTAGAATATCCTTTCCCAGGCTGCCTTTGTTGTAAAAACTGACATTCCCACGTTGCATCTAATCAAGGTGCTGCAACTAAGCTGTTCATACCTTTCCAAATAAATTGTCATTTCCAAAAATGGCTGCTACATACTACTTGAATACTAATCTATAAAGCAGTGTATGGTTAGGCATACAGTACATGGAAAAAAGGCACAGGAGGAGTGAGTGAATGGGGCTCAATTAATTTCCTGTCAGATAGAGCACCTGTTGTCTAGGCTATTCATTAATAATGAGGTTCGAATCAATTTCAACCAGCTTTGAGTTCAAAATGACAAAAAGTTGCTACATGTTTTATACGTCACCCATAGGGATGAGTGGGTTCAAAACTGTTCAAACCTGGGTAACTGCTGAACTTGGCCTATGTGATTACCCAGAAAGTAAGCATTGACAGGCACTTGCAACGGCAGCGTACAAGCTCTTAAAATGAAAGGGTTTTCTAAAAAAGTTTCAATGTAAGATATACTGTTGCTGATACCAATGTCAGCCTTGGCTAACATGTCTTACTAGCTATAGGGATCCTTAAATCACATCCTGTCACGTCACCCTATATAGGACTGTTAATTGCGCAGCAGGAGGTTGTCCAAAGCTGTGATTTGACTGTCTGGCCAAGTTGCTGGAATGAGTTGAAGGAAAAAAAATATCTAAAACGCAAACTACCTACAATGGTACAATACTTGGGAAAGATTAGAATTAGAAGCTTAAAAAAGCGTGAGCCTACTCTTGAGTAATGTAGGCTAATGTACAGTAGGCACAAGACAGGCCGGCGCTGCTCATTTTGTTATGAAGTAATGGACATGAATCCTAACTTCTTCAGACTACATGAATTCAGCATTGGTGGATAATTTTGTGTAGCCAAATGCTGGAATTGGCCTGGCCATTTGTGCTACAAATAAGCAAACCGCAGATCAAAAGAAGGTTTTGTTGTGGCTGATGTACTGTATGGTTAGTTGTGTCTCCTGGATTTGTGTCATGACGACACACACAAAATCTGAATGGACTGTTTGGCTGTTTACAGGATCAACAGCACCTTATCTTTCCAATCAGGTTAGGTGTTTAGCCTAGTCTTGAGAGAACCGTCAAACGCCTACAAAGACTACTATCTGCTTAACACTTTACTGGGTCACAAGGGCCAGTCCCAACTGCTAGTCAAAACTCGCAAGTCTGTTGTTGACCATACCACCTCAGGCAAATGGTCCTGCCTCCTTCTCTGTTGCTGGTAACAACATCCTTTTGTGTTGGTGCAGTTGGGCAGTAGGCCTTTGCCTTTGTAATGGTAGGCCTAAAGTAGCTGCACAAATGTCCTGTCATAACCTATCTTGTGTATTGAAATTCACAGTGAATATTAGTTTAAAATGTGTTGCATCAATGACCGATTATAGCTCGCTGACGTCTAGTTTGATCATTTTCATCAGTCTGTTGGCTCCTGTTAGTTTTATGAATGTCACTACTTGTTTCTTTTAGACTGGATTCCTTGGTGTGTGTGTATCAGTGCGAGTGAGGGAGAGAAGGAGGGAGACATGGAATTGAGTGATCTGTGATCTTTTTCTGATCTCACATTTTAAAGTCTATCTCTCTTGATGACTTTGTTTCTCTCCCCCTGTGTCAAAAAGACACTGTTATAGGCTATTCCAATGTAGCATGCACATATTTTGGATTTTGAGAAGTCACGAAAAATTGGCGCACAAATCTTTTTTTTTTACAAGAGAAAGGGCAAAACTGTAAACCCTACCACATGAAGGGAGTTTCTAGTTCCAGATAACTGACTCCTTTCCATCATCTTTTCTTACTCCCTACCGGTGACCATTTCAATCATATTACCACACAGCTGACCCCTGCCCTGTCAGCTGAGGCAAATGACTGTGCTATAGTTGGCAGTGCGGTTCCCACAGAGGTGAGGTCATGGAGCATCAATCAAGAGCAGCTGCCACACCTTCAGCCTTGGGAAGCATGCCCCCTTGAACTGTTCTCATATCAAAGCATCAGCAATTACGAAACTGACTCTATTTCAACTGTCACTGTGTGAAATCAGTGTTGGAACAGTTTTTGAAATGAGAATATACCGGTCACTGATGCATAAATGAATGAGTTGCAATTCATTTGCCAATTCCGTACAAAATTTGTGTTGTTTGTTTTGTTTTTGTCTAAAATGTACCAGCCACCATCAAAATTTACCAACATGTGGCTGGTGTTAATTTTGACCCATGTGTGAAATACTGTACTTGTATGAATGCAGAGACTATCTCTGAGGTGTCTGCAGTGTAGCATTGTTAAAGTGTCACAGTAATAGAGTGGTGGAGGGCATATAATGAGTCCCTGGATGTTTCTAAAGCAGGCTGAAGACCTCCCACGTATGCCTAGAGCAGCCTTGTAATAAAAGGCAGCGGCACGCTGGCATTAATACTTCGAATTAGCCGTTAGCGTGTCATTGGTGCCCACCAAGGGGGAGAAATCCCATGATGATTTGTTTACTAGTAGTGTCACGAACAGTGAAGGAGAACATGCAAAAAAAAAATCGTCAGATAAACAAATTGATAGATATTTATTTAATTGATCTCAGAAATTATGCAGGCTTCTAACAGACGGAACTCCTCTTGCATTGGCACTGTTTAGTAGATTAGGAAAATAACCTTGCCATGTCCTTGGAGATTGTGTCTGTCCTCACAAACATTCTGTCTATGTTTCTCAGGAGTGGCGGATGGCGTTGGCGGCTGGAGGGACTATGGCGTGGACCCGTCACAGTTCTCGGCGACACTGATGCGGACGTGCGAGCGGCTGGTGAAAGAGGGCCGTTTTATGCCAAGCAACCCAGTCGGCATCCTCACCTCAGCCTACTATGAGCTGCTGCAGAACAAAGTACCCCTGCTCGGTGAGACAGATATACACCAAAACACACACACACACACACACACACACACACACACACAAATTACATACACAAAATAACACACACACACAGAAGAAGTCCAAGCTACCGTGACTTGCCACACCACAAAGCCGCAGGGTCCCCTATTCAACAAGTCACATGGTGCATGTTTGCACAGAGACGCTCAGTCACTCTTGAATACAATGAGCTCTGTATCAGACTTCATTGTCCTTGCTTGATGAAGTCCGTACTACACACTCACACAGACCCTCAACTTCTTTTTTAAATGCCGCCAACTTTTGGAGTGCACAGCAAAAGTAAAAGAAAGTGAACTGTCAAAGGCCTATAAAACCATATGAGAAATTCAAGTTGTGAACGATGCAGGCGGTGGAATGCAAACTCTTTTACTTTTTCTGTTGTAGTAGTAGTAAGTAGTAGTAGTAGTAGTAGTAGTAGTAGTAGGCCTTGCTTGATAGTGTCCTGTTATTGGTAGTCACACTTGACTTTTTGCTGAGTTTTCCACATCACACCTTGACGTTTGTCTACACACAAACACACCTGCCTGTAAGGAAAACTGCAGGGCGTAGTGGACCATACAGGCAATATGAAAACACACACACAGACACACACACACTCAAAACACAGAGTCTCTCACACATACACACGATAAATAAATAAAGCTACTGCCGCCAGCTGCAGGATGAGTCACAGGCCGCCTGTGGTTGAGGACATTCCCCTTCCCCCACTCCACTCCACTCCCCTCCACTCCTGCAGCCTGCTCTGTTCTCCTCTCCTCTCTCCACAGTAATCCAGCCTTTTCCCCTCATAGCTCAACAACATGCGTGGGTCTGGTCTGCTGCAGATCTAAAATTAAGTCGAGCTGAAGCTTTTCAGGTGCCTCTTCATTAGCCTGTGCACAGCTCTTTTTCACACACACACACACACACACACACACACACATACGGAAAGAACATGGTCATTAACTTAAATGACCTGCGATTCAAGACTCCCGATGCACCCATGGACCAGCTCCAGGAGCAGAGGTGGAATTTCTTTCGGGAGTCTGACATCACGGGCGTCTAACTTGACACCTGCGACTGCAGAGACGACTCAGTCGAGGCTGGGTTGTTTGCGCACACACACCGACACACACGCGTGTCAGACTGCATTTTATTTTTGGACGGACAGCTACACCTAAAAAGGTCACTGGGTGACCGCTGGCCTGCTTGGAAGGTCGGCTGTGTGGCATTCATGAGAGGAAAGGAGATGGGGTCCACTGGAAGCATTCTTTTTTTGACAGCCCTGGGGGTGTTCCAAGTAGGTAGTTAAGAGGCAAACTTGGGTAAGTTAAGCCTGAGGTAGTGGTAAAACATATGATTGAAGAGGACAACCAAAGACCACAATGGAAATGAGCATTATTGCTTTTATGTGTTGACTTTATTTTTGTTTGTTTACTGTATGGTGCTGAATATACAACTGTATCATGCTTTCGATTAACTGGTCAAATAAAATCAATCAATTAATAAACAGAGTAGGCTACTCTATTAGAAAGGTTCCCACTTCCTTTAGGTGAACTTACGCCAGGTGTATCACCTAAGAACATCCTTCAAGCACTGATCTCTCTCTATGCACCCCGATCCTAGCCTGACATAGCCCGACCATAATACTGCTGTTCATCTGTTTTCATGGTCTGGAGGTTCTTTAACCTGACACGATTATAAGGCGTTGGGGAGGGCATTGAGTTCTGGTTTGAATCGATTGGACAGTTCGTCTAATCATCTTCGCTTATTGGCCGGTTGTCTCTCTACCGATGTAAACATGCCCCAGAAGACTGTCCCCAGACCATGGATACGGATGAACATTCATATTATGAGTCGCAAACACGGCCTCTAACATTTTAGAAAACTTAATTTTTTCTTTGTGAATATAAAAGCATTTTTCTTAAATGAAAAAATCTTTTCCTCACTCTTTTTTTTTCCCTCTTTCTCTTTCTTGTCTTTGTAGGGAGCAGTACAGCATGCATTGTGGTGCTGGATCGGCGGAGTCATCGACTGCACACCTGTAACCTGGGCGACTCGGGTTTCCTGGTGGTTCGCGGTGGCGAGGTGGTGCATCGCTCGGACGAGCAACAGCACTATTTTAACACGCCCTTCCAGCTGTCCATTGCACCACCTGGGGCCGAAGGTGTTGTTTTGAGTGACAGGTGAGGCATGACCAATGACTGTGAGTGTGTGGCTTGCCAGATGGCCTGTTGATGCCCTCTCCCTAACCGTGCATTCAGCTGTTTTAACTGTTAAGAGAAACAGTATAGGACAACAACAGCATTTGCTGTTTATTTTAAGTGCTAATAACCTCTGTCTCTCAAATCTCCATGGTGCTTTGAAACTTAACAGAATTCCCAGGCTCACACACCTCACACTTTACACTTATCTCGACACTTAACTGACCTTCTGAGGTTGCTGCATGCTCGACCAGTTATTTAACTCTATCAGAGTATCATGGCAAGTAGTTCATGTAATTAAAGTAAATCAGGCCTCTCTTGACCTCCTCCACACTCTCCCTGCGGGAGTGTAACATGGATACAAAAACATCCCCGTAACTAACGTCCCCCACCCAAACCCACTCCTCTCTCTCTCTCTCTCTCTCTCTCTCTCTCTCTCTCTCTCTCTCTCTCTCTCTCTCTCTCTCTCTCTCTCTCTCTCTCTCTCTCTCTCTCTCTCTCTCTCTCTCTCTCTCTCGTTCTCTCTCGTTCTCCCCCCATGTGTCTGGCAGCTCAAGTGTTTTTTTTTTTTTTTAAGCTACTTTTCATGAGTTGCCAGGGCCATGTGATGCCAGCCCCTCAGTACCCGAGGCTTGCAAACATTGTGTGCCAGACACACATACACATACACACTCTCACACAAACACACTTACCCAGAGAGAGATAAAGTGGTCCAATCGTGGACAGAGGGGTGGGCCCATTGGGGGCAGGCACGGGCAGCCTATCACATCTCTCGGTTTTCCACTTCCCCCTCCTCTCTCTCTCTCTCTCTCTCTATCCTCTTTAAAAAACTTGGAAGCGCTTTGACAATTCCAGCTTTCCAAGCACTTTCTAAATTTACAGCAGACCATTTTATGTTTTATGTCGGCTGCTTGGCCTCTGATGGAAAACTGTTTACCAGTCTGTTCTGCCAGCTGCATTAGACCCCTCCAATCAAACACCCCCCCCCCCCTTTTTTTTTTAGACACATGCTTTGGTGACACAAATTTGTTCCCTCGCTTAATAACTCTACAGTATAAGTTCTATATCTGGTCGCTAACCCTGGACACAATGTCCTTTTTCAGACCGTTCTTGGACTACTACATCTTTGTTCGAGGAAATCAAAGTTGAATCCTAGATAAAGAATGTGTTTTTTATTTATTTTTAATACATGTATGACCTCTGGGGCTCGTGCAGTATTATTATATCAGGCATGACATGGTTTTGTCTGGGAATTTTTCTCATGTGCCTGCCCTTGCATGCTTGGGATTCGGAATTACTCATGACCGTGGCGAGCATGAAGTATGTGCCTTGTCTGCAGAGCAGGTATACATTTGAGGAACAGGCCCCCATGCAAAGATCATGGACGGTTGAGCTCCGCTTCAACCCTCTCTGCTTGTACTGTTGCATAATGCCCTCAAAAGCTTCAACAGTATAGAGTTTTGTGAGCCTCTAAAATTTTGAAATGATCAAACAGTTAGTCATGACTTCAAGAATAGGGGTTTTAGTCAGGTTTAATATCCCTACCCCTGATAGCAGACTAGCTAATAGCTGATAGCTTTCTGAAATTCATGTTAAGTTCTCTTTTCTTACATCTAGTCCTATGTCATTTCTTCTGTTACTGATTGTTGTGACTTTTGCTGTGGTTAGTATCGGTCGTGTCAAGATAGTAGAGTATCAGTCATAAATAATTTTAGTATTTTAACTTTGAATGTCTCAGAATGTGTTAGCAGGTATATTCATCTATGCATAGATAGGTATGTCGGTGTGTGTGGGTGTGTGAGGTGACCTGTGGGGGCGGATGGCTGACGGATTAGAGTGAATTATGCCCAGTGTTGTGGTGACACGGGGATGGCTGTTCTCCAGGGCATGGACTGTGCTTTTTGGGCACTGTCCAGGGGCTTCACCGGGCCAAGGTCCAGACCGCTCCGTTCTCTCTGAGCACACACAGTCCCTCACTGCCTCCCTATTTAACCTCCCCACCCGACCCCACTGTAACCTTTTCAACTTTGACCTCTGCACTTTTGGCACCCCAACACCGTTTTTTTCACCAAACGTCATTCATTGCGTAACTGGAGCATAAGAAATATATCCTCTTCACGCTGTGTATGCTATAACCATTACCTTCTACCATAATTAGTCTTGGCTTCACCAGAAACTACTGGTCACATTTGAAAAAAGAATTAGAGCAGTCTTTTAAAACTATTTTTAACACTATCCGAACTGAACATTCAGTTACATGTCCAGTGTAACCTTTGCCTTATAATCCTGGAAGATTAAAGCACTGGACCCTTCAGATGAAGGTTGCTCAAATAGGGGTAGTGTCCTTGTCTTGAATTAGATTGTCACCTTCAGAAATTTGTGGATTTAAAGGGACACAGGGCATGCCACTGTTTGAAGTATCTGTTTGTCAGAGAATTCGTTTTTGGTATTATCTCCAAATTAATTGGATGACACATCATTCCCATCAGCCATCCAGGATATATGCTGTGCAGTTACGGGTGGGGGTAGGAAACCATCTGAAAATAAAAGATAACAGTGGCACAGATAACAAATGTTGGCTTTTACTTGGCTAGTTCTTCAGCAAGAACTGCACAGTGTCCCTTTGAAGATTTGGAATCGGTTTCCTTCATTTCCATAAGCTGCACTGGTGCCACCTATCTACTGTCCAGCTGAAGTACAGTTTTCACCTAGACACTCTAAATGAAAAACAAAAAAAACAAAAACAATTTGATCAGTTTATGAAATAAGAGGAAAACAGAGGCCCTGATATAATGGTTGCATGTGTGATATTAAGATGTGTTATTTAATTGTGCATTCAGTGGAGATAATGAGTCTTTTTGGATTAATGGTCTTGTAGCAGGTGTGTGTGTGTTTACTGTGAAAATAAATTGAGGCTAATATATCTAGCCTGCTCTTAGTCTTCCATGTTTACAAAAAAGACATACATGTGAACAATAAAAGGATCAAATTGAAATGAACTTTCTCATTTCACTTTGTAGTCCCGAAGCTGCGGACAGCTCCTCTTTCGACGTTCAGCTGGGTGACATCATCCTCACCGCCACCGACGGGCTCTTTGACAACATGCCTGACTACATGATCCTACAAGAACTCAAGAAGCTCAAGGTGAGAGCCACCTCTGCGATTTGGCAGAACACTTAATACTGAACGTTCAACATGCATGGCACTAAATAATGCATAGCTGCCTCTTAAGGAGATTTATTGTTCACAAATGCACAGGCACACAATACCGGTATCAATATTATGAAGACACATTAAATAGACTTGTCTTGGCCACACACACACGCACACAGACACTTGAATGATAGACAAAAAACCTTTGCAAGCTAACATGACCATGTTAAAATACATTCAATTAAAAAATGAAGGCGCACTACAAACATGAACATGAAATGAAGACTAAAGAATGAACCAAACCCAATTGCTTGTCCTATTCAGAACACCAATTACGACAGCATCCAACAGACGGCTCGCAGCATCGCAGAGCAGGCCCACGAGCTGGCCTACGACCCCAACTACATGTCGCCCTTTGCCCAGTTTGCCTGTGACAATGGCCTGAATGTCCGAGGTAAGATGGCTACCTCCTGTGGCATGAGACTGCCGGGGCATCCAGAGGCTGACTCGGCTATTTCAAGATGACCCTATTGCATATGCACTTCATACCCCATATGCTATGCTTTTTGCAAACAAGCTTTTATATCAAAAAAAGATGAGTGATTTTCACTTGGAGGTAGGGTTTATAAAAAAATAGGGTTAGGGTTACAAGTAATGATTTTTAGACAATTCCTGTGGATTTTATTTGCATTTATGTGGTTAATGTATAAGTGTATTAATTCTTTTGTGTGTCTGTGTTTTTTTTCTCTTCTAGGAGGAAAGCCAGATGACATCACAGTGCTCCTCTCCATAGTGGCAGAGTACACTGACTGAGCGTATGCTAGAAATTGCGTGTGTGTGTGTTTTCCGTGTGGAAGTTCTATTATGTGGTGCTGCTCCACCTCAAGGCCCGAGTCTTCCGAACCGCCCCGACCCTTTCTCCCTTCACTCCTCTCAGCCATTGTTACCCACCTGAAACACCACCACCACACACCCCTCTCTCTCTCTCTCTCTCTCTCTCCTTCTCTCTCTCTCTCTCTCATTCTGTTTCCCCTGCACTGCTCCATGTGTAGTGATTCTGGTGGTCATATTGCTGAGACGCTCGTGCGCAAACACACAAGTGCATGACACAAAGAAAATGGCCTGAGAGGTCCAAGTCTTCCCACTCTGCACCAGACAATGCAGACACGGGGCTGTTATAGACAACCTTTGCACAAAGATCATTATGTGTGTCGTCGTCACGATGTGAAACACAGAAAAGAAGAAGGAAAAAAGAGGGTGTAGTTGTCCTTCGGGTGTCACAGATAATCTGGAAGGTATGGCGGGTATGTTTTGCGGTTTTAGTGTTGGATGGACAATGGGTAATATTCAGACGAAAAAGAGGCGTCGTCGTCACTTTATGATGTGGGTCTATTGTGGAAGGGAGAGGGCTAAGGGTCAGTTCAGAAATATGCGGATAAAGTTGAGGAAGCAATATGATTGAAGGATGTCTTTTCTTATTACGCTAGGATGTTGGTGTTTTCGATTGTTTAGATGCTTGGGTCCATATGTTGATTATAGGGGTTCTGTTCCCAGAACATGCCTGTGGTCTATGGATGTTTCTGAATGAGTGTCACCCATAAGTCATCTTGAATGACAGTGGCACAGGTGCCTAGGTTTCTTGTGGAGATGACGTCGATTGATCGTGCACAGGATGTTTGCAGATTTAGATAGATGGATTTATGGGTTAATCGCAATTGAAGCAAAGGTTTAAGTCTGCTGTTGTGGTTTTGAGCCTTTTCTGGTTAAAGGGCCTTGTCCATAATAAATGTAATTTTTTTTTTTTTTTTTTTTTTTGCAAATTAGTGTCTGAATGTTCCACTTCAGAGTCAGTGTGGCTGGGCAGTTTCAGTGCCACTGAAGTTTGCATAGGGAAGAAGGGAGTGCTGCAGTGGGAATGGGAGATACCAGCTCAAGCAGACACTTCAAAACAGAGACGTTGGTGGTTGGATGAGAGTGTCTGTCTGGTAGTTGCACACTGCAGTGCAGTCTTTTAAAAGTTGCCAGTCAGATGTCATGCGTGTACTGCCTCCTCCTCCTCCTCCTCTTCTTCTTGATCAGGTCAACAACGCACAAGGGTGAAATCTGGGAGGTAGAAAGAAACTCTCAGTCAGTCGGGGGGAAAAAAATAAACAAACAAAAAAAAAAGTTAGGTCAGGTATGAGTTGAAAGTCAGAGGTTTTATTTTTGTATTATTGTTTTTTTTTTTTGGTAGTGTGCTTACATAAAACAAACAAAAAAGGTGTGGTAGATGTATGTTTAATTTTGGATGTTCAGCTCAGGTCACGTGCATGTGCAGCCATGTTCAGTTCTGATTGATATAACGGCTTAACAACACTTGCACTGTGAGAGAGTGGTGTTTGTTATTTTTATTTTTTGGGGGGTCTGTTTCAGCTCTAGGTTCATTCTTGAGAGTGTGCTGCTTCTTCATTTGTACATGAAACGAAAAGTGTGTGTGGGTTATTTATTGGGGAAATCTTGGTCGTTGTTTAATTGTGAGTGTGAGTGTGTCTGAGTCTGTGTGAGTCTGGAGTTCCGTCTGACTGTTATATCAATCAGTGTGTTCTTATCACATTTTTCATCACATCTGTCACCCCTGGTCTCACAATTTAAGATCAGAATGTTGGTGTATTCAAGACGGGAGCCATTATAATCCTGATCTCTTTATTGGGAAACGTCAAAGCAATACGGTTGTTTTAGAATGCGTCAAGTGATTTGGTTGCGTGCTTGGCTGACTTATTTGGATCGTATCTGCCATTATGTATCCAAGTCAGCAAGGGGGGTGGGTGTGTGTGTGTGTGTGTGTGTGTGTGTGTGTGTGTGTGTGTGTGTGTGTGTTGGACAGAAGCTGAATTAGACTGTGCGGATGAATGCTTAGAGACGTCTCAAGGGGGTAATGGTCAGAAATAAAAAAACAAAAAAGAAATGGTGACCATGTCCTCATCCATGTGCCTCAAACATGATACTGACCAGAAAAAGGGGGTCTCTTAAATGTGTTTGGCTCTTGTAGTTTGCTTACAAGATCCCTTGGTCACTAATAGTGTGTATGTGTAAGAAAGTATATGTCAACTCGTTGCAGTGCAGGATTTTCTAAAGAAAACCAAAGTAGGAAAGCCATAGCAACCAACATGACCACGACATCTCTCAGTCTGTTGGGGATGTGTGTTGCTATCTTGTGAGAAAAGCATGTGGTTGCTGTAATGTCAGTGAATATATATACACAAGGACATATAACACAAATCAAACAAGCAGACTACACTTTAATGGTTATCATGACAATATATGTAACTGACAATAAACCTGTGTGTGCGAGTGTGTGTGTGTATGCGTATTTTAGCCATGGAGAAAAAAAAAATCTTTTAAGCTGCATTCATTATTTTTCTTTTTTTTTCTGATAAATCTTCTGTTTTGGCTCTCTTGTTGCATGATGTCTGTATGGGCTGGTTGTATGTCTCATGTTCACTTCTGTCTATGTTGCCGGTAGTCTCACCCATTTCAGTCCAACACTGCCTCTGCTACATCAGAAAATTAAACTAGTCCTGAAATGACTACATGGTTCTTGCAAAACGGACATTTAGCACCTCAAAATCAAAGAACTGGTTTTAGCTGCAAAACTGACAGCTAAAATTCCCCCTATTTGTTTTAGAAGTCACTGTTCCTTTGTGACCAGGAAGATTCCACGGCACACTCATCCAACCAGGACTTGCCTTAAGATACCAAGACTGTCCTGTCAGGAGGCCATGTGCGTTGGAGTTGGCCTGTGTTTGTTAGGACCTGGGTGGTGGTCTACGTATTAGTCCTCTCAATCTGCAGTTCCCCCTCCGTCTCGTCACTGTCTTCAAGCTTTCTTTGATGGTGCTTTTGCAGTCAAGATGAGTCCTTTCAGTCTCCAAGCAAATGAGAACTACACTTTTTGTGTGTACAGTGTGATAATGCAAGAATAGTGTCTGTAAATATGTTTTCAGAAGTTGTAAAATATTTAAATAAAATATATAGTATTTATACTAAAACTCTGTGTTAAATAACTTTATTAAAGTGTGTATTTTGGATAGGTATGTTTCACAAATATGTTTTAAATTAATAATTGGCACTTACAATTTTCCATTGGCCCTTGGCTTGGCATCTAAGATTTTTATGCACATGGCCCACAACCAAAAAAGTTTGGCCATCCCTAGCTGAGGAGCCATAGTGATGTTATCGTTTTTTGACAACACAAATCAAACCAAAATCATTAGATACTAGACCTCAGCTATAAGAACTATACCTGAACTTTGTGATGGTTAGTGCCAACTAAGAATAGGCTAACTGATGTCAGTTCTGTGTCTGTGGCAATGTAGGCTATAACACTTCATGTTTTTATTCGGACCTTCCTCAGCACATCCCACTATATACTGAGCTCAAAGACAAACTGGGTTGTGGAGGAAGGGAGGTAAAATAGTCCACTGGACACATTACCCAACAGCTGGATACATTATGCTCAACATGCAAGAGTGCGCATTATAAAGCTCTGATCGATGATCCTGAATGTCAAATCGTCGCTTTCCTCTACCACCTACTTTTCATACCCCACCCCCAGTACCCTCCCAGTCACACGTGAGGAGCACACGGGACAGCCCAGCTGATCGCTGTTGTGGAGTGTGACGGCAGAGACTCTAGACAGGCGACGCAGCTGGCACGTGGCAAATACTTTCCTGTATATGGGCAAACATGGCAAAATGTTCTGCTAAAACAAGCATACGGAAAAGTAGTTATGTAGTCTGGCTAGTATGTACCTTGAGACATCTGATAGCTCTGTCAGTGGCAACGTGCATGAAAATAATAGTCAGTACAGTGCCAACATCATTCTGCGGTGCAATGGACTCCGAATTCAAAGACAAGAAAGGACAGGATCGACGATAATGACGTTTGTCCACACCAAGTTATGCTCGTATCTTCTACTACATTGTCGCCAAGTCATGTTAACTACGATATCATGAGAATGCATTTTAATATCCTGTGAGGCGCGTCAAGTGACACAGCCCATTTAAAATAAGTATGATAAGATTACATAAAAATTGTGTTTATTTATTTTAAAAGGGTTAGGGTTCTCAAATGTAACATTATTTCACTCAAAACCTGTCTATAGATGTATGGACACACAACCACTGATCTACCTCTACAAAACAAAGCCTAGCAACTGAAATGTGATGATCTATGAATGATGGTACAATACTGCCATCTTCCTGTGAGATGCATATACCACATCATTGGATCACTGCAGGCAATTTATTAGGCTATATATTTTTTTCACAAACAACATACAAAAAACATACATTTTCATTTAAATCGGACAGAGAAATCAAGGCGGA
This sequence comes from Sardinella longiceps, assembly GCA_027497455.2. Taxonomy (NCBI): domain Eukaryota; kingdom Metazoa; phylum Chordata; class Actinopteri; order Clupeiformes; family Clupeidae; genus Sardinella; species Sardinella longiceps. Next base: position 28,554,350 of record JAODXP020000008.1, on the reverse strand, counting down.
TGCACAGACTCTCAGTTGAAGCATCACATGTAAAAAAAGAAAAGAAAAGAAAAAGACAGATCTAGTAAAATGCAACCGATTCCAAACCAAGGTGACATTTTAAACTGAATAACAAAGGTGGCTGGTGCTTGTGCAAGTCCCTCTATACATAAACCTTAATAACAGAAAAGAAACAAAAAATGGAAATGAACAAAATCATACTTCCAATGTTTTTCACTGTAAGAGGCAGTCAAGATGATGGAATTTCAAAATATGTGAAGAATTATACAAAATGAACTGATCACAAAGTGGATCTATGAATATAAGTATCTGATGTGAGAACATGAAAAACAACTGTTACAGGTCCAACATTAAAACATTTAAAATCTTTAATGACATTTAAAACACATACTGCGGATGCGATCAAAAGAATCAATTATTTTCTCAATACTCTTCCAATAATTACCTTTTCACTTAAAAGGCCTCCCCCTTCTTTCCATGCCTTTCTTCAGTGCAAACAATTAAAGTACTCTGGAATTTAAAATAATCGTCTTAAGACCAGTGAACATTAACTGTGGTATTCATCCTTAGGGCAGAAGTCTTCAGGCATACTCATAAATACAATCAACAAAGCAGCATAAATGTTTGGTTACATTAATATCTCTATTGCTCATTCACTCCATCTCTCTCATAATCACACAAAAATTCATACATACATACATACACAACAAATAACTAGCTTATCTGCGTGTAGAGCCAACAGAAAAGGGAAGTGGCCCATTAGGCCTATATATTTGCATGCATACATATATGTAAATGCATTTTTAAACATCTTTAGCACTTTCAGATGTTTTCCCCCCTTTTCAAAAGAGAAATCTTCTCTCACAAGTCAGTGGTAATATTGCACAGGTGCTACAAACACCATCATGTAATGTAATGTCACTTAAAAAAAAGGCCCAGTCTGAACAGGTGTTATGAGGCAAAAACGCCCTCTAGTGGCTGTTTGTATTATGTCAGTGCAGTTTTGTGAGGTCAAACGCTGGTATGACATTTACCATGCACACAAAGGCAGAACAGCAATAAATCCCATCAGAATTTTCCAGCGTTAAACAAATATAAAGTCAACTGATCTGAAAGAGTTGTAGGATTGCAAGAACTAGTAGTAGGGCCCAACGTCCTCATAGCTAGCATATCCCTGCCAATCCGGAAAAATCCCATGGGAGCATCTAGGACTTCCGTAGCGGTCAAAGTGAATGCCCCAGTCACTGGTGCCGTTCTGTGTGGGGGTATGGGGTTTCTGCTGATCTTTCTTCAGGGAAGAAGGAATGATCCTGTAGTTCTGCCCCTCGTTGCTGTCCCAGTGTTGTACTCCATCCACCTCATAGAGGACTGCAAACTCAATGCGTTCGTGTAGCCTAACACTACTTGGCAGGCTCACCTCAAAGGCAAAGGTGTCTCGATCCTCGCTGGAGTAGGTGTCTTTCATATACTGGCATGGCACGTCGGTGTAGTTCTTCCACGTGTCGTAGGTGATTCGCAGCTTGACCGACTTCTCAAAGGCCAAGTTTTTCACCTTCACCGTGCCCGCCAGAGTCCGCTCCTTGAGTGTGCAGTGCTCTAGGCAGATGTAGTTGCACTCCAGCCGCTGGCGGAAGAGCAGGTAATCGGATGATGGCTGAGCAAAGTCCAGAACCAGAGTGTCCTTCTCCGACAAACAGAGGGCAGAGCGCAGAAGTTCCTGGATGTTGAGGGGGATGTCAATGGGGTCCTCAAATTCAGAGAAGACTTTGACCCTGGTCAGGGCCATGCCTTTGTGGTCAGCGAAGGACACTTGCTTCTTCTTCCCTTTGAGCGTGCTCACCTGTTCCAATTGGGACTGCTGCTTGAAGCAACCTCGGCTGGCTGGCTGGCTGTCCTCTGGGGGCAGGCATGGCTGCAAAGGCTTCAGATGCCCTGACAGCTTTTTGCTGTGGTAGCCTCTGTTTGACAGCAGCAGTGGCATGGCTAAGTCTACTGGCATGGCAGACTTATACAGGTGATTGTGGTGTGCGCTGTGAACAATATATTTTAATTACGTTAATTTGTCATGTACAATACATACTGTACACACAGAAAAATAGAAAGCTTGATCATGAGGATAATATTCCAAAGCCTTCAAATCGCTTAACATTAGCCTTGGCCTACTTACGTAACAGCACTGTCACAACAGTTTTCAAATATTTACAATGTAAACTGAAATGTAGAGAAACCGCTAAAAATAGTTTTTTATCTGGGACAATCGTTAAATATTAGACTATCGAATAGATAAATAAGCCACACTAAACAAATACATTTCTTTTGTCTTATTGCCCTGACATCTATGCACATTTAGCATTTAAATTTAGATTTAATTCATTCATTCCTTCATTCTGATTGCTTTCACAGGATGAGAATTATAGGCTAAAAGATGTAGGCTAGTGTTTAAGCACCATAGCCTAAATGCTGAAATGAAAAGTAGCAAACTAACTAGGTTTGAGTTGGTAAGAATCTGGCAATAAGAAACACATAGGCATACATGGATTACTATTCATTAAACAGACCATAGTTATTACAACCATAAATTTATAAATCCATTAATTGATAATAGTTTTATCGAGACCTAGGCTACAATCTTGATTTACTGGAATCACACTTTTGGGACAGCAGTGGGACAGCAATCTGCAGCGACCTCTAGAGTTCACAATCAGAAACGCACCCCGTTGATCAACTTTTATTTTAAACATACAAAGACGCTGGTCTTTTAAAGGCAAGATCAGCATTTAGCCTTGATTAGTTTGAGAATATTATCTTTAAATCAGACTAGATCTACGGACAAATCAATCGTTTACTGATTCACTGTTTTTGACTGGTGATAACGAGCAACCTAAAAGCACCAGTAGCCTATTGCTTTACGTTATTTATGCAGTTTGGTGGTCGTAAATTGTGCATGCTTTCTTAAGATGACTGAAGACATGAAAAGAAACAATTCACTTTTAACCATAACACATAGCCTAACGTTAAGTCTACATATGTGCAGCCGTCTATACCTACAAGCAAAACTAAAAAAAAAAAAAAAACCACACAGTTGCAATTAGCCTAGGCCTACTACAAATAGTCAGAAAATATTTCAGTTAAAGGCCAAGTGAAAACACAGGGTAACGTTACGCAGGTAAAACTTTTTGCGCTTTTGCGACATTGTGGTCTTTATTTATTTGCATTTTTGTTGGTTAGGTTAACTTAAGTTCTTCCTGGTTTGGTTACATTGTAACAGGCTCCGAACAGGCTTTGAGGGCAACTAGTTAACGAGGACGCTTAGAGCAGTTTAAAAAAAGCTGTTTTAACTTGTGATTAACGTTAAAACGCAGGCCTGCATTTTTTCACACACACACAAATGACACATAGCCTACACACATTTCATAAAAATGCATTTTAAGCAGCATCAACTCATTGATATGAGGCATTTTCTTACATTAACAAACCTGCATTCCAACTTACCAGAATAATAATTTAGTACATCTGAGGGACAAGAGGTTGCAGTCTGCTTTTTCATTTACCAGTGTCAGGCTCTCTCTGTCTGCCACGCCATGATCAATTGACTTGTCCTCACATCTATTTCTACTGCTACTACAGACGCGACGGATTTAGGCTACAAATGGAGATAGTTTCTGTGTTGGCAGGACGTTGTAAGACACTAAACTGGGAAGTGGGACAATAACCACCTTAGCCGAAGAGATCACACCGGGTGCACGTGGACAAGTATCATCAACCAATCACGAACGACCCATGAGGACCCTGGTCGGATCTCAGAGGGAGTGATTCACTGTCCTGAGTGGTATGAGCTTTCAAAGGAATCTTGTAGGTGTGGTCCCAGAGATTTCATCAGAGCCCTCAAGCACTATGCAACATTTTAACACTATTACAACTAGCCTATCATTTTGTCAAGAGTCTACAGCAATATGAGGGATCTATACTCACAAGTTTTGAATGCCTTTAAGGTAGCTACTTCACATACAGTATGTTACATTAACAACTAGTGCTGTCAAAGTTAACTCAAGTGATTAATAAAAATAATAATAATAATAATAATAATAATAATAATAATAATAAACTCAGATTGAAAAAAATAACTCAGATTAATCCTGATGGATATGCCTCCACCTTCATGGCATGCATTATGTCAGAATATGGCTTGGCTATCAAGTCAAACTAGACAAAAATTATGGTCTAGCTCCTGAATGCCCAACAACAGCAATGGGTTGATGTTGGGAGGGATCTGTGGGGGTATATGTGATAGGAGTAAAAATGAGCAAAATAGGGTCCAACATATCCAAACATTTGGATACAGGGAACAGTTCCAACACTAATTGTAATAAGGGAAAAGAAGGCCTCCTAGGCCATGAATAAACTACAAAAATGTCAAATGTGGTGACAGCAAAAATAACTGAGGTTTTCATGTTAATTTTTTCGCTGAACGCCATAATGTCCCCGATTTTTCTCAAAGAAATCTGGTCACCTTACCATAGAAGCCCCTCTGTCATAGCGCTGTGTGCATTGAGTGCAGAGGCAGTTTGAAAGAATCCGTCCCTAGGATTGAGCCGAGGTCTGTCCATCGTCCCCAGACTATACATTATGTTATAGGTAAAGGTAAGGTAAGGTAGTTTATTTGTATAGCGCATTTTTAATGCACAGAGTGCAACACAAAGCGCTTATAGTCTGGCTTGTCAAGATAGTAAGAAACAGTTAGTGAAAGGAGATAGAGGAGTAGTGGAGTCCGATTCTCTTAACACAGCAGTCAATTAGAAATTAATGGTTTCACACAGGCCCGTAATATCCAATTTTTTCAGTATCGATGCATGTACAGTAGTTCACACACATTGTAAATTGAAAGGTAGATGTGAAATACTGCATGTTTTCAGATCTGCCTGGAATACATGTTTCCTCACATAGTAACTGACAAATAAGGGCACACACGCTGTACAAACTCAGCATTCTAGTCTTTGGCCACTTTAAAGCAAATACTCCACTCCGGTTCTGTGTACTTAACGGAATTATGAAATTCAAACACAGTTCAAGATCATCCTGTTTTCAGTTGGCAGTTTTTTGGGGGGCCTGGGAAGCAACCTCTTCAGCGATGCTGAAATGTGCATCAATCGCTCACAGAGTGTCATGTAAGGTTCTGAAACAACAAACCCAGAAAATGGAACCATATACATTTTCACTATGTTTGACATTGTATCAGTACAGAATATGATGAGTAACTCCTTGAAGTCTACATAATGACACAATTTGTTTATACTGTTGAAAGCTTTGTATTGATGTACATGGCGATGTACATTGATGGTCAAATTTAATCATGGCCCATGATATTTAGACAGTTTTCTGTATTTCTATAAAATACTTACTGTATGACTGAAAGAAATTGCCTTCTCTAGTCTGTTTCCTTTTATCTCTCTCCCCTCCCCACAACAGTTAGTATATTAAATATTAAATTCATATTTCATGTATAGTATGGCATGGTGTTTTTGAAGTCCAATGGAAGATCAATAGCGTACATGTATGTGTACAGTACATATTCAAACTCCCCTCCATCAAAACAGTGTGATCAAAGGCCCATTTGATGGTTACATGATAAAAAGTGATGCTTCTTGTAAGGTTAAAGTTCTCAAGTAACTCCCACAACATTGTAAACATGGTCACTGATTGAACATGTCTTTGATTGCAGCAATTTGCAGCAATTTGGGTCGATTCTTATCTATACTTATCTTATGGTGAGGACTTTTAAGTGGATAACTGAAAAGAGAAAAAGGCCTTTGTCTTGAAATATATTTCCATTTGTTAGGAAAACCCAAACACTTGGCTTTATCCAGTAGTCCATTATTATGCTATTCTTTACAGCAGGGGTCTCCAACCTTTTTTTCTTCCAAGAGCTACTTTGCCTAAATTAGTGTGTCTGAGTAGCCTGGGAGTTCCCATGCTCCTTTGCACGCTTATTTCATGTCACTCTGCAGAGCAGCATGGTGACCATGGCCGTTTTTCTCGCCTGCTTTCGGTATCCAATCGCAGAACTAAAAGGGATTTGTGCGGCCCTCGATTGCATTTCATGTCACGTGGTGGCTCTGGTATTGGCTCCGAGGTATGTACAGACGCTATGATAGACATTTGTAGCGCCCAATAAACAGCTATGGACAATTGTAAACGATGCTTCCGCTACGAGAAATGCAATAGGTAGGTCCCCAGACAAAATATCACTTGTGATTTTGGGAGCGTGTCTATGTTCCCACAGCTCTATGTTCCCACAACTCTATGTTCCCACAGCCCTATATTCCCACAGCTCTATGTTCCCACAGCCCTATATTCTCACATTTCTAAGAGTTTTATTTTCTTTCTTTCTTCAGTCAGGTACTATAGTCCTACATTTCTACCCCTGCCTGGTAGACCCCCTATGTAAGTTCAAGCAAGATTCGATCTTTGGTATTATTTGCCCTCAATGGTGCCTTCCAGGTAGTGGGGTTAGGTTTAGGGTAAGGGTAGGGTTCTTTTATGTTGTGCTGCCTAGTTTTATATTGCAACGAAAACGATCTTCATCCATTCTCGTTTTCAGAATGCTTTGCATCCACATTCCACAACGATTTTATATTCATCCTCACCTCAGCGATCATTTTTGAAATCGACCACAGCAATCATTTTTGGAATCATTTTCATTTTCAGAATCTTCCATTCTAATGTGAACGGAAAGGCTAACTGGATAAATATTACCTGTGTTGGTGTGAACATGCCCTTATCGGAACATATTGCTGTGGGAAAATAGGGTCTAATTTTAAAAAAAAAAATCTTTGTAATGTGAGAGCATGGGGCTGTGGGAACATAGGGCCCAATTTTCCAAATTTCCTAAGAAATGTGGGAACATAGGGCTGTGGGAACATAGGGCCTAATTTCCAAAAATTCTGTGAAAAATAAAAATTCCTAACAAATGTGGGAACATAGAGCTGCGGGAACATAGGGCTGTGGGAACATAGGGCTGTGGGAACATAGAGCTGACCCCGTGATTTTAGTTTGGCATTCGCCAGGCTAGTGTCTGAGAGCTACTCTACTCAACATCCTTTACCATCTGACCCACTGACAGACAGCGCAGTGCAATCTTACATTTGAGGTGTTACATTTGTTGTAGGCTATCTTTATTTTGTGTAGTAATCTGGTGGACTCTAATAAAATAAATTCTCATTAAAGAGAAGTAAATCTGGGCAGGATGTTTGAATCTGCTTTCATATTGTATAGATCTCAACAGGTTTAATACATTTTATCACTATGTTATGAAATGTATTTACATTTCCTTTGACCCTTTGGATAGCTACTCAGAAGCATGTGTGCGAGCTACCTGTTGGAGACCCCTGCTTTACAATAAGTTAGTGTGGCATGTTCACTATGACAAGAGGTATGTTTCTAAAGTGCAACATTCCAGAGGTCAGCAGGGTCAGCATTGCAATAATTTATGGGTGAGTCACTCACCCAGAGGAGAGGATTATAATCTCAACGAATGCTTGTGAATGACTTGGTGGAAAACTGCAGCCAAAGCCAATCTGTATGTCAGCGACAGACACCATCTGAAATGTTGCAATGCGTTAATGAGTGACTAACAGTATTCACATTTTCGATCTGTCTCTTCATCAAATAACAGGTAAGCTTTGATAAAAATGTTTGAATTTCTAAACACAGTTTGGCCCAAAAATTCATGCAGTGACTTAATACCAGGCCAATGATTGATGGGAAGGTCACATAAGGTCAAGGAAACTGTAACAGTGACCTGGGAAACGTCAGGTAGGATGACTAAAAATAACTCCTCTCTGATTGGTGGCTTCTGACAGGAGTGGGAGGGCTGAAGCCCATAAGTAGATTTAGGCACTCATAGATCTTCTAAAAACAATGAGTCTATGCTAAGGTAGATATCATAGATGTCCACACGTCTTTTTTTTTTTGCAGGTCTAAACCTGATCTGAGCTTGATTCCAAGTCAAGTCTGGAATGTTTCAGGAGAAGGTTCAAGTCAAGTCTCAAGTAGGGATGTAGGGATGATACACTTAGCTCATGATACAAATTCACAATATGAAAATGACATTCATTCATATGAAAATGGAAGATGAATGCTCACACTCTGTGCACAGTCACATAGTAAAGGAATTATTTTTAATCATTTATATGATTAATAATAAAATATCCCAATTAATGGATTAAATTGCATGAGTCCCAAATCTCAATTCCGAGTTAGGTCAAAGTCTGTAGAGCTTGGGTCTCAAGTCAAAAACCAAGTCCAAATTCCAAGTTAGGAAAATGCAAGAAAAATGTATAGAGAAAAAGTTCAATAAAAAACAAACAAATGGAAAAAAAGACATGCATAAAAACATGAATAAAATTAAGTTACGCCTATAAATAAACTAGCACTCCATGATACAGGCAGGCCACCTGTGTGTGCCATTGGAGTGCGCTGTAACTCAAGACCGGAAGTTTCTTTCCCACTCCCCGGAAGTTCAACAGAACTGTTTTTGTTGCTAGAGGGACTGATGAAAATGGCGGCGTCTCGTCGCTCATCCCAGCAGCAACAATCAAACCTTTCATCCCCACCACGAACGGCTACACATTCTCTCACTCCTCCGGGATCACCCCCAGTGTCCGGAGCGTCGACAGCATCGCCCGTGTCAGGGTCCGAGCTGGAGAGTGTCGTTGATCCGGAGATAACTCCTGTCTCCCCCGACCTCCCTGCTCCGGCCCTGAGCAGTAGCAGCTCCACTAGCTCATCCACAGCTGGCGTTAGCAGCAGTGGCTCCAGTCCGGATTCAGGCAGCACCAGCCCTGGAGGCGGCGGCTGTGGGACCAGTGGAGCCTTTCGGGAGCTTTTCGAGGCCTGTCGCAATGGGGACGTATCACGGGTTAAGAGACTAGTGGATACGGTTAATGTGAACGCTAAAGATATGGCTGGTCGTAAATCGACCCCTCTGCATTTCGCTGCAGGTAACGTTAACTGCTAAGTTTATATCGTTATTCTTCAGCGAGTAGTTTTGCAGTGCATTTAGCAGGCCAGCTAACGCTAGCTGGTTCACTAACTTTGAAGCTAGCATGTTTACGAGAGGGTACGACTGTGTGGTAGCATTGCTAGCAAAATATCATGGCAGTTTGTCGAAAGTGATATGTTGTTTATTTGCGTTTATCTAGCTGCTATCACTAGTAGCTCGCTAACGCATAACTGTGGCGTATGATTTGTTTTAACGCTAAATTGACTATTTGTTTTATAGATTACATCTTGCAATTACTTTCGGAAAATGTATCGATAACGTTACTAGTTACATAGTTAACGTTATAGCTACATGACATACAAGCATACTGCATTAAATTAACTTTTGCCATTAAGTCGATATTGTTAAATCGTGCGTTATCGAGAATCCACTGTGTGCTTCATAAAGTTTGGTGTTAGCGCTGCTGTTAAACTTCACTAGTAAGGCTTTGCTGTTTTGAGAATTAGATTAACAGTTGTTTTCGATGAAATACACACAGGACAGCACCTGTATTCTTTTTTTAAAGCATTATTTATTTTAGTAAGCTAGCAGACAATTTATGCTGTGACACATTGCAGGTTTTGGGAGGAAGGACGTGGTGGAGCATCTCCTTCAAACCGGAGCAAATGTCCACGCCCGTGATGATGGTGGTTTAATTCCTTTGCATAACGCTTGCTCCTTTGGGCATGCTGAAGTTGTCAGTCTGCTGTTATGCCAGGGAGCTGACCCAAACGCTCGTGACAATTGGAACTACACACCACTCCACGAGGCAGCCATCAAGGGCAAAATTGATGTGTGCATTGGTAAGTTGGTCTTATTTTGGGCTTCAATCTTACTATCTTTAAATTGTGATGCAATGTCATGGATGTCAGGCATTTGAACAAGGAAAAACATTAAAAGAGAAAAAGTAGAGCTCTAGTAATAGTCCTTAATCTGCATTTTGCCAAGCTTAGCCTTAAACAATCTAATCTAGCTCAGTGGTGTGTAAAATTGCTGCCTGAGATGTGGTATTAAACAATAAACGTTTTGTGAAGAAAAAACTTCCATTGCAAGAGGCAGAACATTATTAGACATATTCCCAAAAGAGTGGAGTCCTCCATAATTAAGTTAACCCCCTTAAGAGCTACTAGCGTCGGGAAGATGGAGTCTTACAGAAATCCACCCAAGGTAGAAAGAGGGTGACAGAAAACTCTGAGCTAGGCTTGCGCCCACAAATTGTAGTTACTGGGTAATTGTCATCCAAGAGATTTAAGACGTTCGTTCTCCACTTTGGGGACAAAACATCCTAGATAGCAAAATGCTGATGGTCTGCTGTTGCTGACAGGCAACATGGCAGTTTCTTGCAATCTGGGATATTTGCTCAAGGCTTGGATCATCATCTATTTCACATGGTATCAAAATGCCAATACCTGATGACTGAAAGGGGGTTTAGAAAATGGAGAGCGTGCCTGTGGGAAGGAGCCTGTTAGTTTTTAGCTATGCTGTGATCCCAAAAGAAGTCAGACGACAGTTTCCCAAATGGAGTAATATTGAATGTAAGAGTTTACAGAATTTAGAGCCACTTCTTTACAAGCCTCCAGTCATTGGAAGATGAATATAGCCTCTGAGCCAAGCTTGACAGCTGGCAGGCTAAACAGTAAAGTATTGAAAATCTTTCTAGGATGAGTTTCTTGCAGTGTTTTTTTCTCTTTTTTTTTTTACCTCTTTTGGCTGCAATGGCTTTTATTGTGTGTAGGTATGAGTCAATTTGTTCTTTGTGACATAAAGGCTGACTAGGGCAGATGCAAAAAAAAAAGAAAAAAAGCCTGAAACAAACCAGACAACCATACAGTCTTGTGTGACGAGTTGACCAATAACCAGCATAGCTGTTTGCTTGCACAAGCTGTGTCAACAAAACATTTATTTATTTTTTCCTGACACGCCAAACAGTTTTGGATCCATCTATTCATAGTGAACACAGGCTCGTCTGTGTTTAGCATCTCTACTGCTACTGCTGCTGCTGCTACTGCTATCAAATCCGCCTACTGCAGTCCTCTAATGGCCCTTGCTGACCCCACCCTTTTGTGAAGGGAAGCAGAGGCTGTCCTGGAGGAACGTCACGTTAGATCTCTTTCACCGACGCTGAAACCAGACTCGTTTGCAGTCCCTCCTCCAGCCCCTGCTCTCCGCTTGTGACCTTGTTTAGTTCCGAGCGAAGTGGAGGAGCTTATTCATTTACCAGAGAGAGTGAGAGAGGGAGAGAGAGAAAAAAAAAACATTAGTGTCAATTTATCTGAGTTGAGGTGCTCGTGTGTCTGTGGTGTTGTGTTTACTGTATATTCATGTTCCTATTAGAGCAAGCTGCTGTGTGAAGGACAGGCTGGTGGATGGGCCTGTTATTATGCCTAATGAACTGTGGAGGTGTGGTTCATGCCTTATGTATGCATTTCTCCTACAGCTCCTGCACTGCACAACAGAGTGTTATTCATAAGTGCAAAGAAATGGAGACTTTCCAGCATCCTCCACAGTAGCCTACATTCTAAGCTGTTTTGCATCTAGTACATTTTAAAGGTCCCTTTTCATGAAATCAATAGCTGAACTTTAGTGTGCATGGAAAAGAATGGAGCATCTTTCCTTGGCATTTAAAAGCTTAGGTCTGCCTGGTTGTGTTGTGTCGTACCACTGCTGGTGTCTGTAGCATGTCTTAAAGGGCTCTAGTGTTTTGTTTTCCCCCCCATGATCCACCATGTCATGAGGCCTAAAATGTGCATGGCTATAAGGCATGGTTAGTGACGCAGAACTGCCCCTGTGTGCATTGGGTTCAGTCATCATATCTGGAAGTTTTGTACTTTTTTCCCCCTCTTTCTTTTAAAGCTCAAGTTATTGACCTGAATGAGGATGAAATGTTCCTTCCAAGAAAAAGGACATTGCAAATGTCAAGGTCCCCTCTCTCTATATTTTCTCCTGCATCTGTTTATTGGAGATGGGAAGAGAAGGACAGAGAATGAGTGAGTGAGAAAGCCAGGTTAATACGCTTTACTCTCCTGGGAAATTCTTTTACTCATAACCATTGAGTCAGATGAGTGCTATCTATTGTGAATCAAAGAGTTTCCAAGCTTAGATATCCCTCAGCGAAAATGACTTACGAAGATTCTTGGTTTCATCATACAGAGGTAATCTATAAGTAAGTAAGTTTTAGGGACCACAATGGAAATAAGCCTTAGGGCGTTTTGTGTTTTAATCCCTGTCTTTTTTTTTTTTAAATGTATGATGGTCACTGTTGCCATGCTATGTTTTTTTTACATCTAATAGACTAAATAAATTCAATTCAATTCAATTCAAGTAAGGTATAACAGCTGCCAAGTTGTGCTGTTATATGGAATTGATGAAAGGGGTAGAGGCAAAGAACTTTGCAACACTAGTGCAACACAAGTGGAAGGGAGTTGCCTTCAACAAGTTCATGAATTCCATATCACGGCACAAGTTGCTTGTAAGGAATAGAATTGCATTTGAAACACATAGCCTACAAAGCATGTTGCACAAGAATTTTGCTACGTTGCAGTACGTTGCTGAACCACTTTCTTTTCTTAGTGACAATTGTAAGCTGACAGTGGTTGTAAGTTGAGAGTGGTTGTTATTGTTGAAGGCACCATTCAAAAGAGCTTTGTTGTGAAACAGTGATGAAACTTTTTTTTTTTTTTTACTTGATCTACTTTATAGGTGTGCATTCAGAAAACAGTATTTATTTTCAATGGTGGATGAATCAATCAATGTGTGAAAACATTTAAAGAATACAAATGCAGTTGCAGCCTGGCCATTGCCCTCTTATAGTGTTAATTTGTTAGGCATTGTTGGGATGAGCTGCTAATTTGACTTCATTTGTGGTTTATGAGTCCAGACCTCCAATAGATGCTCAAGGAAATGTTGCAAATTGTGTCCTTGTGCCACACAGGCTTTTTTTAAATATATATTTTTTATTATTATTAGATTTTGCTGGTAGGCAAATGATTGATGAGCCAACTGACAGTTTTTATTGTTCCACAGCCTAAAGTGTATCTAATTCAAAAGTACAGGTTAATCTGCTAAGTTCAGTAATTAGCAGGTTTTGTGTCAATTCACTTAAGTTAAGGATAAGCTACTCACAAAAGTAAGCCTAATAAAATATACTGAGCATATGAATTTGGAATCCTTTTCGAACTCATTTTTTAATACTGTATGTCAAAGATCCACGGTCTGGTTGCCAGAAATTTCACAGTTTTAATCACCTTCATCAGTCAGTCAAAAACAACTAATTTACACTGATGAGAAATATATGATTAATTAGTGCCAACTTTTGGAAATATCATCACCCTAAAATGAAAGCTGTGGGAGTCTGTTTAACTCATAAACAAAGCTATTTTGCTTCTCCTCTTTTATGTGATGTGCCAATCAAAAAGTAGAAAACGTTTTTTTGGTTTCATTTCCTTAGTTGTTATAAATTGCAATATAAAACTCAAGCTTGCAGAGCTAAAATGAGATGAAGTCATTTGTTGATTTCAGATCTAATATCCCAATTTTGGGGGGGTAATGACTTGCTGTCCTTTCCACGCGTCATACCCCAGGAGACCAAATCAGTGTTGGTGATTTTGTTTTTTTGCCTTACGATCAGGTGGGTGGAAAAAACATGTGTGGTGACAAGCTATCATTCATTTTCAATGACTTTAGGTGACGGCAGGTGGAAATGATTGACGAAAACAGATATTTCATAGGTACTTTGGAACTGAAGCCGATCAAGAAATTCAAAATGACAGAGCTAACACAGCTATCTCTATTTCTGTCTTATTTCTATACTTCTGTAACTAATTTATAACGGTATTTTGTGCGATACTGTTAAATCTGAAAACAATAGGTTTTGTAACCAAAAAATCCAATACACTGCTACACTATGTTTCACTCAGATTAAGGCCATAAGAAGAAGGATTGCAACGGTCAGTTCAGTTCCAAAACTTCAATTCAAAAGCTCTGCCTTTACCTTCTTGTCCCACTCAGCATTCATAGTGTGGCTTGCTGTTGGATTGCTTTTCATTATCTCTCTATTTGTTCGCCTTGGGTGGAAAAGAATTGTCAGATTTCCCGAGCAACAGTGTACACCATAATGTTTTCATAGAATCTGGCAGGGAAATAATAACCAAAGTGTTGTGGATGATTTGTCAAGTTACTTGTGTGTGTGTGTGTGTGTGTGTGTTTGTTTGTCTGTGTTTATATGTGTGTGCGTGTTGTGCACGCATGGGTGATGTGAGTATTTTGACAGGTCTGTCACCAGCCCTGACATAGATCAGTTTCTTCGTTGTGACTGTCAGGTGGTAAATTGGGCTCTCTGGATTGATCTTTCTCGTTGGCACTCATGAGTGATCACCCGGAGCCTGTCGCGCTCATCATTACCGCCGTCTGTTCACCCAGTAAAGAGCCCTTGGCAGCTGAGGGGGTGTGGGAGGGGGTCAAGGTGAGCCACTAGGATTTCTGGCGTGAGGGCGGTGTTGAGATCTCGCCCATTCTCTTCTTGATGCTATAGCTAATCTATTCACGTTGGCATTCTAGCCTATGCGAAGCCCTGTGTGATTTAAGAGGTCTGTGACTCGCTTGGGTTATTTATTTGCCCTAATGGTCCAGTTCAAAGGCTTGTATATGGAGAGTGAGAACGCGTGGGTCGGGAGCTCGCCTGAGCGGTCTTGTGCACAGCCCTTTTGTAATGGGCACCAGCCGCAAAAGAGCAGACCTTATCTCCCAATGCCATTTGGAACACAAAGCCTTGCGCCCGCCTCTGTTTGTGTCCACTGGTATTCACGTTACAGTGGCTCTTTTCACACTGCCTTCCCGTAATGCATTCCGTCCCCCATGCCACTGTGTGTGTGTGTGTGTGTGTGTGTGTGTGTGTGTGTGTTTGAGAGAGAGGGCAAGAGAGAGGGAGAGAGATTCTTCGGTCGTCTCTAGCGTTGGCCTAAACCTCAGACTGAAAATGAATAATAGTGCTGCTCTTCTAGTTTTCTTTTGGTGTCAGGGTTTAAAGCATTT
>JAODXP020000008.1:28504280-28534280 GCA_027497455.2 Sardinella longiceps | reverse complement strand
AGGATGGAGAGAGAGAAAGGAAAAGAGAGAGAGGGAAGGGGAGAAAGTAAAATGGAATGATTGAGAGAGAGAAAAGAGAGAGAAGGATGGAATGAGAGAAAGAAGGGGGATAAGAGAGGAAGGGAATGGGGTGAAGAGAGCGGGAAGAATGGAGAGAAAGAAAGAGGTAATGAGAGGAAGGGAAGGGGAGAAAGAAAAAAGAATGATTGAAAGAAAGTCAAGGGGAGAGAGAAAAGAGACAGAAGGATGAAATGAGAGAGGGAGCGACAGAGAAAGAGGGAACAAAAGAGGAAGGGAGTGGAGGGTGAAGAGAGAGAGAGAGAGAGAGAGAGGGATGGAGAGGGAAAAAGGGAGAGAGAGCTACACAATGACATTCACTTAGATTAGCCATGGCTATTTGGCAGCCCCAGCTGATGCAGTGTGCTGATTTGTTACTGTGTTGTTACTATGCGAAGAAAAAAAAAATCCACCGCGCCATGTGTGTTTACAAGTGCTTCATCCACTCGCTGTCGCTGAGGGGCGTGTGCTTTGGTGTGCGCAGGAGATTTTGTGTGTGTGCCTGTGGTAGCGTGCTTGCGTAGATCGGTGCCTCTGTGTGTGTGTGTGTGTGTGTGTGTGTCCACGCGTGTTTAGCGTATCGAGGAGCGCGTGTGTCTTTCTCCCGAGCTCCGCTGCTGTCCCAAAGCTGAGGCAGCAGCAGAAGCAGCAGCAGTAACAGCAGTGGCAGTAGCAGTAGCAGGCAGCCTCGACAGCAGCATCGCAGCAGACACGGAAAAGAATCGAGAGCTTCTGCATTTTTTTTTTTTTCTTTTTCCAAAGTTGTCCTCTCTTAGACTGTCCTCTCCTTTTCCATCCATGTGTCCCTCATAGCTGATCCTGAACGAGAGAGTGAGGGAGGGAAGGAGAGAGGGGAGAAAGAAGGGAGTGTTTGTGAGAACAGAAGGAGAGGAAGAGAAGAACCGATTGAAGGAGGAGATCGCAGGAGGGCATTGTTTTCTTTTTTTTCCTCCTTTCTTTTTCCTCAGAGCATTGGCTTATTCAGTGAGAGCTTGTGAGGGAGGAGAGAGAGGGAAGGAGAGAGAGAGAGAGAGGGAAAGAGAGAAAAAGGAGGGGAATATTGCTGTTCAGGGTTTGCTGGCAGTTTAGGGATGCTGGCTGCTTTGGGAGCACTGGACTGAGGCGGATTAAAAAGCGGCGCACTAGAAAACATTCCTCGCTATTCCCTCCTCTCTCCAGGGGACAACGGGGAGAGGGGAGATCGAAAGAGAGAGAGCGAGTGTTTGCGTGTGTGTGTGTGTGTGTGTGTGTGTGTGTGTGTGTGTGGAGAGAGCAAGGAACAAGCTTTGATATTCCACTCTCATACCTGACCGTCTGTCACATGGTCCAGCCTAAAGTCTGACTCTCTCTTTCTGTTTCTCTCCCTCACTCCCTCTCTGTTTCTCTCTCTCTTTCTCTCTCTCTCTTTTTTTACTCTCTCACACACACACTCATTTTCTCTCTATTTTTTTTTCAAATACCATGGGTTTGCTCCCTCCTCCTTCCTCTCCTGTCATTCGCTCGTGTGTACGGTCCCGCTGCAGCGCGTGTTGTTGCTCCCCCGTCTCTGCCACTTCTGCTCTGAGCTGCGGCGGCTCCTCGGCTGCTGCGGGCGCTGTTGTTCTCGTTGTTGTTGCCTCCGCCACCGCTACTGACCTCTTCTTCACTGCCACCGCCAGCGGCCTCGCTACTCCTCCTCCCACGAGCGCCGTCGGGGGGCTCGGCTGCCGCGCCGCCGGCACTACCAGCGGGCCGGGGTTGCGTTGTACCACCGCCGTCACCGCCGCGGGGGTGTGTGTGCAATGTGCGTCTGTGCACGCGCAAGTGCCATGCCCAGGAGAGCGCTGGTGGCCGGTAGCACCGGCACCAGTGGAGGTGGTGGTGGTGGTGGAGGAGGAGCGGTAAGCGTCAGCGTCAGTGGGGTCAGCCTGTGCCTGCCCGAGCTCAGCTCTTGCCTCTGTTTCCCCTGCACAGTCCTGCTCCAGCACGGCGCCGACCCAAACATCCGCAACACCGACGGCAAGTCGGCGCTGGACCTGGCCGAGCCGTCCGCCAAGGCCGTCCTTACCGGTGAGTACCCACAACGCTCTTCTAGCTTTGTTGTTTATGATGAGATCACTTCTGTGTGTGTGTGTGTGTGTGTGTGTTTGCGTGCATATGTGTGTGTCTGTCTCAGTGGGGGTTGGATTGGTTTTTGCCCCCCTCCACCCCAATATTTCACATGTATGCCAGCTCTCATTGTCAATCTGTACTAGTCCACAAGCTCCTTTGATCACTTGATCTCTCACTTGCTTTCTTCATCTCCTCTCTCTCTCTCTCTCTCTCTCTCTCTCTCTCTCTCTCTCTCTCTCTCTCTCACTCTGTTCTTCTCATTCACTCACTCCTCACACATACACACAGAAATACACACTCCCGCTTGCAGGCTGTCTTTGTGTCTCGCTCTCATACTCAGTCACTCATTGGCACTCACTGTCTCTCTTTTGGAGTCTGGCACTCAATTTCTCTCTATCCCTCTCTCTCTTTCTCTTTCTCTACTCTCTCTCTCTCTCTCTCTCTCTCTCTCTCTCTCTCTCTCTCACTTGCTCAATGGCAGTCTGTTTATGTGCTTCCCTCATCCTGACAGAGTCTGTGTTTACAAGCAGTGTGTGGTCCAGGAGCTTACCTTACAGCTGCGCTTCTGTCCGTCTTTCTCTCTCTCTCTCTTTCTTTCTCTCTTTCTGTCATTCGTTCTTTCACATTCTCTTTTATTATTTTTCTCTTTCTTTCCCCCTCTCTCTCACTCCCGTTGCTTTGCCATGCCTTGCTTCTCTGGCTTTTCATTTCTCAAACGGTGTTTAGTGATTGCATCTGCTTGCTGCGAGGGTGTAATGTTGTTACTGTGTGAACTGAACTGATTTTGTGCTTGTGGTGCTGTGCTCTCTCTCTCTCTCTCTCTCTCTCTCTCTCTCTCTCTCTCTCTCTCTCTCTCTCTCTCTCTCTCTCTCTCTCTCTCTCTCTCTCTCTCTCTCTCTCTCTCTCTCTCTCTCTCTCTCTCTCTCTCTCTCTCTCTCTCTCTCTCTTCCTTTTTCTCTGACTGTCTCTCCCTCTCTCACACTCTGCTTCTCTCCTCTCTGACTCTTGAAACCGATCAGAGGCTTGTGTATAATGAGCCTGTGCTGCTGGGGCTGGGGCAGGGGGCTGTGAATTCTCTGTGCATAAGCACGTCCTTCACCGTGTTTACAGCACGTTGTGGGCCCACCGCCTCATCTGTTTACCCCCGCTTTGCATCAGACGCCCCCTGTGACACTGCAAGCGCCTTTATGAGCACCTCCTCCTGCTCCTCATGCTCTCAGGGCCTCACATAGATATTAGCACCGTGTCCAAATAGTAAACACACACACACACACACACACACAGCCACTTGAGTCCACTGAGTACAGTACACAATCATGCATTTACACTGACGCTACAGAGAGTCTACAGTCTAGTCACATGCAGTCACTCAGTCATGCACACACTCACACACTCTCTCACACACACACACAAAAAGAGTTTACATTTATACCCACACATTTGGTCACACTTGGTTGTGCACACACACACACACACACACACACACACACACACACACACACACACACACACACACACACACACCTCTAAACCATGAAAATAATTTTCCTAAAGATTATGGAAGAAAAAAATATTTATTGCCTTAGCTTACACTGCTGGGGGCACAGAAGAGGGGAATTGAACTCATTCCTAATGAAGATGCTTCTTCTCACAGCTGCATTACATTTCGGATGAGCTCAGAGCAATGTACAAATGGCGCAAGTCGGTAAACAAGAGAACCTGAAATTAGTTCCGGAATATTCAGTCAGCTTGGCCACGCTAACGCTGACAAGAGGCAATTATATAAAATCAGCGCTTCACAGCTTTCAGCAAATGGGGCCATGTAGTTTGTCACAGTCAAATGCTTTTTATCAGACTGAAACATTCAGGAACTTGGGTGGCTTGAGAACCACCACCACCACCATCACCACCACCCTCCAGATAGCTTTATGAAAAGCCTGCATGTTTTTAGCCATGGCGCTTATAGTGACAGGTGATATGCAGCCTTAATCCTGTTCCCAAGTGTTTATGATTCCATGACGGCTCCCTTCAAGCCATCTGTGTTTTCCCACCCAATACTTAGTACATCTCTGACCTGCTCTCGGCTAATCCTTTCATTTATGAATCCTATTTTGGTTCTACTTCCAGAGGCAAAAATGATTTTATATAATATTGTTGATTTTACATCCATGTCCTCAATGATGGAATAATGAGGCTGCAAAGGCCACTTAAAATTAGTCACCTCTGCCGACCAATAGAGCTCCATATAGCTAGAAATGTATCTAACACAGTTACTAGGCAAATACCAACCAGAAGACATAATTTGCTGCATAGGCTAGAGCAGAAGTTCAATGCCTCAGCATTAGTGCAACAATTAAAAGCAGTCAACTGACTATGCTTAATTCATAAAGACATTAAACAGTACGGAAAGAAACGAAGCGCCATCATTCCTGTCAATGCAGTGAATGAAGGGGGACCCCACTTAATTGAACCGCTACTTTCCTTGCTGCAGCCTTGGGAGAGGATTACCATTCACTGTACTGCATCATTAGGAAATCAATACATATTTTGACTTAAATGTTCCGCCATTCCGATCCCACACGACACTATAACTGTGAATAAATATCCAGTGTTTGTGAGGCTAAGCTATTTTGATTTACCACACACAGATAAACAAGACACACAAAATGATGAGGGGATTTGTCAATCCTGTTGTTACGTCACCCTCATCCACACCAAATACCTCTGTTTTCAAAAGCACCATTGTGTAACAACAAATTCTGCAACGCTAAATCCATTTCTCACAACTAGAGAGTGTCTTTTTAAAACCCTTGGCCATGTTGTGGTGTTATATCGGTAGTCCTTTTTCATCTTCCTTACAATTTTAGTCTTTCTTATTATTTTGTCTTTTTTTTGGAGGGGGGGGGGGGGTTGTACTGGAAGAGATTTTCTGTCCCTCAGAATGTATAAATAGTCCCACTAACTCTCTGTCTCTCCCTCACGCTCTGCCCATCTCCCTGTTACGTCCTCTTCCCCTCGTCGGCTCAGAGAGGAGAAAATTCCAGATAATTGTTGCTAAATCGAATTCTCTTATCTGGCCCTGGCTCCTCTCACCCCCTGCGGTATCAGTGACCCTGCAGCGGCCCGCCTCTCGAGAGAGCCACTCCGCTCATGTCTCGCATAGCTTCTGCCTCTTTACCAAAGTCAGATCGTGCCTAGATTTTTTGCCCCTAAGCATATTCCCGAAACAAAACAGATTTGTCTGCATGCTGAAACCTGCTGCATGATACTGAGAAGATGATTTTGTGTGTGTGTGTGTGTTTACGTCTGTAGGTGTGTGTGTGTGTGTGTGTGGGCGTGTGTCTCTGGGTGGGTGTGTTTGGGTGTTTCAGTGTGCATCTGGGTGTGTTTGGGCGTGCATCAGGATTTTTGTCTGGGTGTGTGTTTCTCTCTCTCTGTCTGTGTGTGTTTCTGTGCATCAGGGTGTTTTTCCTCTTTCCTACTCGCTAGCAAGTGCAGGCTTTAATTGCTATGGTTAATCATGATGTCGACCACTGAGCCCCCATTTTAGAGAGCACCCCAAAGACCCATGTGTGATTTATGAAAACGAAACCCACAAGCACAGCACGAGCGTAGGTGTGGGCATATATATCGCAGAAACTCATTTGCAGGCAAATTAGAATGGTGGAGTGAAAGGGAACGGAGTGAAATGCACGGCACAAACGACGGTGATTTAGTACCGAGACAAAAATCTCAGACTAACATGAAAAAGCATGGTAGCAGGTGTAGACCAGGTTTTAGGGGAACGCAAGGGAAAGTCTGTGGCACTCTCTAAACTTGTTCTCCCCATGGGTTTTAAACCGTGATTGGGCCCTGATTCGCATAGCCATCTGTTTTCACCAGAACAGCCAGTCTGCATCTCAGACTTTTTCCCTCAGTACCCAGAAATGATGCCAGCCAAACTAATTATCATGTCGAGTTCAAAATCGAGGAGGCATGACCAATGAAGCGCAAATATGAAACATCTACACGAAATGGCCTAAGCTAGCCTGCTTTCATCCAGTAATCTAGTTCACCAGCGCTTTATCGACCACCTAGGTGCCTACTACACAACTCACTCTGTTGACAAAGCAAGCCACTTCAACCTTCATCTCTCAGACTTTCCATTTAAGAGAGGCTGTTATGACACAGTGGAGGCCAGTTCTATTGTAGCCTTCCGACTGAAATTACACCCGTAGTCCTGCATATTTCTCTTTTCATGGCTAGATGATAAAAGGAATACTTTCATGCCAGTTCTTGTGTTTGGCCTCGATAGTTCATCATTTTTTTTTAAGAATTATCAGCATTTTTTTTTTTTTTTTTGTCGTTTAGTAAGTCTAGCCCGATAGAGCATTGCAATACAAATATTGCTGGCATTAGAGAGGAACTAAGTTATTTTTTTTTAAATTCAGATGGGAAAATGCCTTAAATTCATCTAGTTTGATATCTGTCATGCCTGAGCGTTAGAAACTAATAGCCCTTCAGTATCCAGAGATAGACTCAACATAGTGCCCACAGAAGATGGATGAATTGGTTTAAAGATTTTCTTCACAGTGTTTCTGGCTGCCAAAAAACGGCGAGTTGCTTTGGAGGTGATATTGCTTGGCCAGCTTTTAGGACTTTCATCATACAGCGAGAGTGTACCAGGCAGCAGCCATAGACTACACACGCCTACAAGAGGTTGTTATTTTCGCTGTTTGTTTCGTGACCAGTCTTTTCTGTCACCATCTCCATTAAGTGCTCATTCAGTCTCACTCAGGTGAGCATCTGCTGCTGCCCCCCCCCCCCCCTCCTCACAAGACACGTGCGGAGAAGAACCAGTCAGCCAGTAAGGCGGCAGACGCAGGTGGGGTTGAGACTACGCCTCTGCGACAGGCTGATTTGCAAGGACGCCAGCACCCGTAAAAAATCTCACACAATGAACAGTAAATTCAGTAATTGCTTAGTCGATGCTGATTGATCACAGATGTGACACGGCTCAACGGCCTCTCTAGAGCTGGAGTTATAGCAGGGGGATTATTTTTGGCGCATCAGTATCTTTTCACTGATTGGGTCTAACCCTCTGTGTAGTGGAAAAATGCATCTTGAACTCCGTTAGGTGGGGCATGGTTCCACACAGAAGTTTCAGGGGCTGGCCATTTCCCCATTGAGGTGATGAGAATCTACCTAGCACCTACCTAGCGCGACATCTCATCTTCCCAAGCGCGCGTGCTTTGCATTTACACACGCCCATGCATTAAATCAATCTCTGAGTAAGCTCTTTTTTTTAGTTTTATTGACCCATAGATTACCAGTTAAGGAACAAATATCCTGTTGCGAAGATGAATGTGCCTGCTCTTTTCTGTGTGACACATATGCCACATTATTGATGGGATTAGGCTAGCCTATGCCAACATGATACCCATAGTCAATTACAATAAATACATGCTTGGGAAAATCATGGAAGTCGGGGTCCCTCCATGATTTTTTTTTTTTTTTTTGGGAACGGAACATGACTTAACTAAAAACTACCCTCAATCCCTACAAATATCCTTATCATCTCATCACGTGTCCTGAGATTTAAGCACATTTGAGCTACTAGCTTTTACCGCCCTCCCCACTTCACCCTACCCTATCCCAAACCCCCTGTTGTCTCTGCCTTTCCGCATGATTCAAAATTAATTTGTGTACCAGTGGAATCTAAACAAGATTATGGTATGTTTTCAAGCCATTTTAATTTGACGGAGAAGTGGAGCGTGCTTGGTGTGTTTGGCTGACGATCAGAGAGTGAGCAAAGAGATCAGGGAGTGATGAGGCTTGGAAGGAACACTGTGTGTGTGTGTGTGTGTGTGTGTGTGTGTGTGCATGCGTGCACGCGCACTGGCACAAGTGTGTGTGTGTGTACGCACGGGTGTTGAAGGGGGAGTGTTAACAGAGCTCCAACATTGAGCAGAGAGCTAGATTGGAAGGGGGGGGGGGTAAATAAATAGATGAAGGAGAGATAGAAGTTACACTGAAGTGCTCTCAAGTTTGCCACCAGATATTTTGCATATCTTTACATCTTTTAAGGCTCCCTATCTGCCCTCTCTCTCTCTCTCTCTCTCTCTCTCTCTCTCTCTCTCTCTCTCTCTCTCTCTCTCTCTCTCTCTCTTTCACTCTCTCTTTCACTCACACTCACACATACACACACTCTCGCTCTCTCCCTCTCTCCCTCCCCCTCAACACCCAACCCTTCTATCTCACACTCTTTTCACGCAGCTGTGTGTCCCTCGGGGTAATTTGCTGCTGCCTCTGTTCACTTTGGTTGATTTTTTTTTTTTTTTTTGAGACCGTGTGAGAGAGAACACACCTGAAACTCTGTGTATCCTTTTTGAATGACAGAGGAAGGTTATTGGAGGTAATTGGCAGTTCTTGCCAGCTAATTTAAATGTTGCAAAAGGGAACTTGAGGGGAGAATCGTGTTAAGTGCTTCTGATGCTCGGCACAAGATGCAATCATTCATGTGTCACAGTGATGCGGCTCAGTCCGTCCGTGTCGGACAGCAAATCATGTGAGGATGGATGGAGAATAAGCGGTCCTGTCCAGCTGTCTGGCAACAAGCTTGTAAATAACTATTTACATTCATTTTAGCAAATTATATCAAGGTTATTCAGACCTGAGTAAGATGCATGTAAATCGCCAGAGCTCTTTTTGAATTGATTGCATACAGCTTAATGTTAAACAGTAGGAAACGCCCTTTTTTACAATGCAATGGAATATTCAATGCAAACATGTCTTACCCTATAGCCTAGGGCCTATTATGATCATGGTAGAATATCAGTTTCAATCATTAGCTTGTGTTGCTAGTATTGAAATGAAAGAGACCTGTTGATGTGAAATGACCACATCCATCAACAGGCAACCAGCATCATAGAGTGAAGCTTTGGAGATGGAATGAAAAGGTCACAGTAGGAAATATGGAACTAAGGTCTAATGCGTTTGCTGACCGCTTGCAGCTGGAGTTGTGATGATGGACATAGGTGCCATAAAATGGTTATGAGAAATTTTCTGAGAACGAATCAGTGGCATAGAAACTTATTTGTTTATTTACTGTCAGTGACCTTACAACTAGTATGCAGTTGTAGCCTACAGCCTCAACTTACAATATATTGGGTTTAAAGTCAGCAGAGTTTCCAGGTCAACAGTAGACATGAATAGACATA
The DNA here is from genome assembly GCA_027497455.2 of Sardinella longiceps. Taxonomy (NCBI): domain Eukaryota; kingdom Metazoa; phylum Chordata; class Actinopteri; order Clupeiformes; family Clupeidae; genus Sardinella; species Sardinella longiceps. Next base: position 28,524,933 of record JAODXP020000008.1, on the reverse strand, counting down.
GTCTTAGACAACCTATCATTCACTTTTGCAGATGCAAACATAGTCAAATGACATGCATATTGTCTAGAGGCCTTTTGTGTTTGTCACTTTGAGTGTTTGAATAGTTTTTCTCTTCATTATGACAGCTCCCTGTGTTGTGAACAACAAAGGATCAGAATAAATTAGAACTACACTAAAAGGAATTGCTTGTTACTCGTTTTCCCCAGTGATGCATGTTTAGTAAAGCCTCGGCACAAAAAAAAAATCAAATCTGATCGTCAGGGGTTCTTGTGGGGGCCTGAGAAAAATGACTCTGTTTATGCTGAGCTTGTTTGCCCTTAGATGCATTTGTCCATGGGAGAAAAAGGCCCGGGCTCCTTGCATTTCCGAGGATGCATTTTTCGGAAGCGTGCGAAATTCCAGCGCACTGTCTCAAGACTGCGAGAAACATTCTGTTCCGTTTCTGCTAAGACCCAAAGGCCAATAGGCCTCCAGGCTCTCAGGCTGCTGCTTTCCCTTGTGAGCACCCTAACCTACTGAACAGACTTGAGAGAGCCGGAAAGAAAGTTGCACTGCAAACAAGTTACCCTCTTGCCCAACCAATCTCCTAAATGTTGGACGACAGAAGTTGCTCAGCAAGAACAGACATGGCTATGAGTATGCCAGGCCAGCTTTGCTTCTTGACGACTTCATTGTGATTTAATGAAACAGTAATAAGGCACTATTTCATTATTATGGCCCTTGCAGATTGCACTTGGTTTGGGCTGATTTCAATTTCAAGCTCTCTGCACTTTGAAATTCACCCCCAGAATCCGAAATGGTGTCTGGACAAGTAAAATCTCTGCATTAGCGAGTGAGAGGGATTTAAATTTTTTATTTATTTTTTTTGCCTTTTGTTTTATGGGAGGTAGGCGGCATGCAAGTAATAATGAATGTGCCTCCCTCGTCGGAGTGCGCTCTCCTCAGCCCCCTTAGGAGCAACGCTTCAATCTTTTAATTAAATCTACCGCACGCTTTTTAAATCAGCAGGCTTAATTGGAAGATGCGGTGCAATAGAAATAAACACGGACGCTGTCATCCAAGAGTGGAGGGGGTGCTTTGCTTCCAAGTTGAGAGATTTGGGGCACTTCTCATCCTCTGTTCAAGTGTCGCAACCAAAGGGCATTTTCCTGTGAGCTTCCCCTCCTACTCGACCTCTCGGAAGACAACCCCTTATTCAGCCTATTTTCCTCTGCTGAACCAGAGCTAATCATTTAAAAGCGATGGCTTATAAGAATAGACCCCCCCCCCAATTATATAATACTGATATTATCTTCATACTTTTCTATTTTTCACCCCTTTGGAAACGATGAAAATGTACAATGCAAAATTCCTTTGCAATGTCTTAGTTTTTGTACTTAGAAAAGATGATTCCAGTGCCTTTATATTTAGCCAAGTTACCTGTGGCACTGTCTTTGAAGCTGTTCTCCTCGTTTCAAATAATACATTAAAGCCCATGCTGGTGCCCAGTTGCGCGCTCTCTCTTGTGTATTTGACTACTGTGGTGAAGTGCATCAAAAGATGCCCAGCGTCAGTTGCATTACTCATTAGCCGGCGAGTAGCGGTAGGTATTCTGGGGTCGAGAATCAACATGTGATATACGACCACTAGCTTTCGTTTCTCTGATGCGTTTTCCCCATGCCATCACTTTTAGACCCTTAAATCTGTCCCCGTCCAGAAGATGAGTTGGGCACTCAGCCTGCCAGGGTCAAGGATGAAAAGTTTGACCATTAAATCTCGCTGTCTCTCCCAACTGAGCCACGTCCAAAAGATTTATGTTTTTGTCATAACCGCTCATTTGCAATTTAAGTGCTCCCTTCAGTAAAATGTCAGAGAGCTTCATCGCGGCCAGCGTATTTCGCCAGCCTCTCCGGAGTCTGGCCCGAAAGAGCCCTAAAAAACTGCAGTATGTCGGATCACGTTGACATCTTCCTCAGGTCTGCTCAGACAAATGCCTTAGAATTATGGCTCATTGTAACCGCAAGGGTAGCATTTTCTTTTTCTTTTTTTTTTTTTTTAGTTTTTCAACAGTCCCTTGTTATGTTCTCAAAGAAACAAGAAGGATGGAAACTTGGAGACCAGACATTAAAACCCACCCATCATGATGTTGCATATACAAGGCAAAGCAGTCAGACTATTACAAATTCGTCTGGCAAAGAGACAGTCTTCAGAGGAATCTTCCCCATGGGGTTGTGTTTAGATAAGGCCACAGCTGTTGGTGAACTCCGTGTGGTAGCATGTGCCGAGTGTGGAGAGCAATTCTCTCTAAAGCCTCTCAATCGCCTCGGGTAAATGCTCCATGTGAGCATACACGCATTAGCATAGATATGCATAATCAGGAGCAAGGTGAATGCGGTGTCATGTGTGCGAAACATGGAGCAGTTTCTTTCTTCGGGCACAAAACCCTGCCGCCTTCATCCGTGTCTCACGTTCCCTGGGTACACTGGTGTGTGTAGATATGCTGCTCCTGTATTTCCTCTTCATTCAACACTCACTAAAGATCATTAATATTTTAATCACAGTAGTCACCCCTTGTTCATTTTGAGTCGCGTTTATAGTAGCAAAGCCGTCCCATATCCATTGTTAATGTCCTTGCTCAACGTCCTTTGTGTTAACTTAATATATTTTTTTTCTGTGGCAGGACATTGATAGGAGCACAATGAAGGCCTGAATGTGCATACACTATTAATAAGGCATAAGACAGTGTTTCGGGTTTCAATATTTCATAAAACGAAAGAGGACGGGGGCATCTTTTTTTTTTATTGTCTTGCAAATTGGCCTGATCCATCTTCACCAACTGCAGTAGCCTCACAGTAAAGGATTCGAGAGCGTTTTGGAATGAGAGCTTGTTGTTATTTCAGTCCATCGCCACCTTCTTTTTAATGGCCCTCACTCTCCATCTCCCCTTCCCCGTCTCCATCAGATGCCCAGGGACGTGATTCATCTAAGAACCTGTCACGGGAAACCCAGAGCCATACCTTAATTTCCCTCCGACTGTGCCCACGCAGGTGCAAGGCAGCAGTGGCAAGAGACACAACATTTGAGGCTTTTGCATAACCAGCAAGGGCAAAGCCGGGGGGGAACATAATCAGGAACCGAGGGCCCCCTACGAAGGGAAGCACTTGGGGTGAAGAGATTAATTGTGTGAGCATCTCATCACTAACATGCTTCTTGCTGGTCAGGGAAGGCAGTCCAGCGGTGGTCGGGAGACACTGATTAAAGTCTTCCTACCTCCTGTTCTGCTGTATTCCTGTCACTTAAATGGCATATGTAAATTATGCATTCGTCCCGTTGGAGGGTAGGCCTACGTGTGCTCAGTGTTTGAGGTCATTATGAAAATGAATGAGTGTCAGCATCTGAAATAAGTTGTTTTGTTTATGTGGCGTTACATTAATTTTTCTGCAGTATGCAATTACCTCAAGGGAGGGAAACCTAGGATAACAGCTCCAGTTAAATTTAATGGGCATAATTAAAATGGTGCTAGCTTTTTGTAAATATCAACTTTTCACCCTCTTTTAAAAAAAGAAGGAGCCTTCTGGCCTTGACCTGCAAAGTAAATCAGGCACTCATCCAACCTTCAATAAACGGCACTGGCATTTTGATTGGCTGAATGTAAACACAGACTATGACTCAATCTCCTTGTCATTTTGAGTCAGACATGACAGTTTGTTGTGGTTTTTTTTTTTTGCCATTTTGAGCCAGTCAAGTGTTGTGTGTTTGTGTGTGTGCACGTTTCTGACTCTTAGAGGATTCACTCACCCATCCGTGTTCGTGTTGGAGAATGACAGTGTGTCCCTGCAATGATGGCCCTCCACATCACCGTGGCAACAGGCTTTGACTTCCTCATTACAAGTCAACAAGATGCGCTATCAAAGCCACAAGAGGGCCTGCGAACTGAGTGTAAATTACATACGGCAGCAGTCGCCACCGCCGTCATTGGCGCTATGCCACCACGTTTACTCAAACAATCCCAAAGATGATGAGAGATGTGGTGGCTGCGTCTTTGGTTTTTGTCAGGCTTGGTAGTTGACCTTATCATGAATCACTTGTGAAGTCTGCTGCTGTGCTGTTTTGACACTCACATAGCATTTTCAGATTGGCTGAGAACCATGCCTATGCTCTTGAACCAGCTGACGTGAACTTGCACCAAAATGTATAGAGTCCAGGAACCAAAAACTTGGTTCCTATTAGGCACCAAATAAAATTTGGTTTACCTAAGAAGACCATGATGACATGAGTAAATGTCACCTGGTTGATCCGTGGTCCAAAAAAAAAAAAAATCAAGAAAAAGCTTGTTTAAAATAATACAAATCAAGTGAAAAGCATTGGCCGCTGTTGTGGCGAAGCAACGTCCTGTGTGGATAATACTCCATGGCCTTGCATAATTGGTATGGACATGGGCCTATCTCCAGCACTTCGGTTCCCTGTGCAACTGGTGCAGGAACTGCCTCTGGCACCGGGCTTGCTGATCTGAAAATGGCTAGAAAGTCTTAGAATAGCCACAGAAAGTAAGTGTGTGATTGACGAGGGTTGTTGACATCAGCACAGCACATCACCTCATCTGTTGAGTCTTGAGTTGTTGCTGTTTTTGTCTTTCTTTTGCAGTTCTTTTTCTTTTCTACTAGACAACATGACAGTTGGTACGGAATAATAGATATCTCTGTCCTCCGCCTCCCTTCCTCCCGGAGGAAATTAGAAGGGACGCATAACTTATTGAATCAGACATTTCTTTCTCAGTGAGGTAAAATGCCATGGGGAAAGGGATAAAAAAAATAGCTTTCCTGTTTTCTTGTCTCTCAGTGGCCTTAAACATTGGCACGGCACATCTTTCCCCAGCCTCGCAAAACAATGTAGAGTCAGTGCACATATTATGCAAACAAAATAGTGCCTTGTTCGCTCTCCTCTCTCCTACTGCAAATGACAGTCGATATGGGGGCTTACTGAAGCACCCGACAGGCAGTCTCCTCAGGTGTCTGATGCTCGGCTCAGTCTATTTTTCTGCACTCTTGTAAGTCTTATTTTCCACTTGATGAGATTTAAGGCAAAATCTAAGTATTCATTGCATTATTTAGCAGCTTAGCCTTTACACAGAAGATTAGGTCTTTCTGAGAGACAATTAAATGGAGACATTGATCTGGGCGTTGACTTTGTTCACTAATACCTCTCTGGTGTGTCAGAGAAGTTATTACCTCAGAAAAGTCGAGGTTGTCATCAAAATGACTAGGCCTACTTGTGTATAATCTATTGGCTTACATGTTTAGTGAGATGACTAATCAAATTGGGTTGAAGGATTTATAAGAAATATTTGAAATGCATTAAATAATGCATTGATTTTTCCTCAGTGTTCATATTGTCAGCACAAGTAATGGATGTGGTAGCTTGTAAATTCAGCACTGCAAGGAGCATGTTTCCTAGAGAACTTTTGCTAATTGATTACCATGGACACAACACAACTGTTCAGGTATTCCGAAGGCGTGCAAAGGGCTAAGGATGCTCTGCCTCTGCTGAATCCTTAACCATTCTCCATTACCAGCCTTGTCCACACCACTGTCTGCTTTGTGGGACCTTGGCCACAATTGGTCCAACTCTAGCTGTGACCTCTAACAGAAGGCTAGGCAGTCCAGTGGAGAGATGAACTTTGAGCTGTTGGTTTGACTCAGTGTCTTGTTTGTTACCTCTACTGCGCAGGCACATTTAAAATTGCCTGTTGACAGATGTCTCATGATGGATACAGTGGCCTACTCAAGGATAATCTTATACAGAAGAGATGCAGACACGGCTTGTGTTTGTACTTGTTAAAGTGTGTTTGTGGAAGTGCAGGTCTGCATTATATGAATACATTCAAATCAAAGCTAAATCTGATAGGTCGGTAATCAAATTCTCCTATCATTGTCCAAAATTATGTTGCGTATCGTTTATACCATGTATATTGCCCACCCTATCGAGGGTTCTTCGACTATCTGCCAGTCCTCTTGGAAAAGCAGCTGCCTGAATACTGGGAAGTCCTGACTAAAGTGCAGTTAAAGCCCTCTTGAGCAATTTGCAATATTAATGTGGAGGTCTCAAAGTTAAAAATGAGAATCATTATTAAACAGTTGCCTATTCAATGGGCTTTTTAAAATTTATTGAAGCTTAATCCACCACAGAGAACTGGTATAATAACTGTCCAGTGAGGGTTTTCTCTTTTAATGTTTGTGTTAAAAAAATGACTTAAATACCTTTTACTGTAGGCCTATATCTCATGACTTTATTAAAGTTTTTTTTTTTTTTTAAATAAGCCTTCAAGGATTTCGAGAGTCTGTTAGGTAGGTATCTTTTTTTATTTTTAGCCTTGTGCTGGGCCGTAATGTGGCTCTCCAGTTTCCGGTGGAAATCCTGAAATAAAGTGCTGTAGCCGCTGTTGCACTCAGGTGGAGACGCAACCCATTGATCAGCAGCTATTTTGGCGACATGACGTGGGCAACAGAGCAGGATCCTCTTTCAGTCCATATGTTCCAAGTATCCAAGGCAGACTGTTTATTATTGAATAATTTATATGCTGTGTAGGTTTTGCGTTTCCTCTCGTGAGGTAGCCGCTATCACGGATGAAATCGTCCTTGGGTTTGCAAAGTGGATATTAGTCCCCCATGTATATTTGGCCAAGGTCTAAAAATGTCAGACTGGTATACCAAACAGCAGGAATAAAGTTGTGGATATCAGTACAGATTATAATCAATAATATCTGTATCTACAATGACTCGGGTGAATAGTTGAAAATCATACAGTGTTGCGTATTGTGTGTGTTTTTTTTTTTTGTCCATTTATTTATTAGTTTCGAAATGGTACCAATTTAAAGCTAAATTAGTTTTGCAAATGAGTTGTTCATCTAGATGTTTATTGTTCTGAAGTACTCTTCCAATGAAACATTATAGTCACCTCACTGGATTGGCCATGAATCTGCTCTAAAAGCTGGTAGTGGCCTTGCGTGGCCCCACTCATCCCTACCTGCCTGCACTTTGGCTCAACACGGTTCACTTCTACACGGTCAGTTTACGCTAAGAGAAATATTCAATGACACTTTCCACCCTCTCTCGAATCACTGATCGTTCTGTTCTGCTTTTTCACCCTGTCAATTGGATAAAACCCACATTTCCGTTTTTTTCCCCCTCCCCTGTGCCCTCACTTAAAAACTCGTTTAAATTCGCTGATGAGGCGCTCCTCAGGTCTGTTTTAATAGCCGTCCATGGAAGAGGCATTTCTCAGGAAAAAAAGGCTATCTTGGGCAACATTAACTCCAATTAATTACCCCACTTAATGGCATGCAGGAGTGTGCATGCTGTGTTCTTGAAAAGGAAGAGTTGGACTGGAGAGGTGTAGGTGTGTGTGTGTGTGTGTGTGTGTGTGTGTGTGTGAGGTGTGTGTGTGAGGTGTGTGTGTGTATGGGTGGGTCGGTTGGTGCAAGGCAAGATCGATGCTCTTTGCTCGGACAGTGGTCTGAGGAAGAGCCTGTAATCAAGCCTGCACATCGCCGTGAGTGGGGCCCACTCTGAGGTAATAAGCTCTGTCTGACATGTTGCCTCCCATTTAACGGCCACTTCATCAAAGATTTATTTAACCGTAGAGAGGGCGGCTTGAAGGTCAAGAAGTGGCCGCGGTGAGCATTAGGAGTCAACACGCCACACACAGCTGCAATACCAAACGCAATTTACAATGCTCAGTGCACAAAGAAAAGTAGTAGGGGTGGGGTGGGGTGGGGTGGGGTGGGGTGGGGGGTGATCCCTTAAATTGCTAAAGTTTATTTTTATTTTATTTTTCCTTTCGGCTCTTTATCTCCAAAGAATATTCCTTCTCAGCAAGTCGGTACGGCACTTCACATTAGGAATCCAAGCACAGTCACCTCTCCCTCCCCACACCTTTTGCATCGTAAGGAGGGTCTCACATGAATGATGCAAAGAGATAGACTATTGATTCAGGTGACGCACGTTCTTTTAGGGAATGCTTTCCAATTTCCCCCGGCTAATTCTGCACAGAGGGATGGGAGACACTTTTTTTATTTTTTATTTTTTTTGTAGTAGTTTTTTCCCCCTCTCCAATTCCTACTTTTTATTGCTGTTCTGATTAGCCTGGCCTCAGTAATAGATTTCCACTGACATTTGTGTGCTTGCCACAGAATGGAACTCAGGTGTGTGTGTGTGTGTGTGTGTGTGTGTGTGTGTGTGTCTGTGTGTGTGTCTGTGTGTGTGTGTGTGTGTGTGTGTGTGTGTGTGTGTGTGTGTGTCTGTGTGTGTGTGTGTCTGTGTGTGTGTGTGTCTGTGTGTGTGTGTGTGTGTGTGTGTGTGTGTGTGTGTGTGTGTGCACGTGCACGTTTCTTTTGGATGGGGGACATTAGTGTGCAAGGCTTGTCTCTTGGCTCCCTCGTCTCTGCGGCTTCAGTTTTGGCCCAGGCCTTTGAGACCTGGGAGTGGAAGAGAGGCATTGAATGCAGGGCTGCGTGTGGCACAGGCTTAGCCAGGATCAGACTTTAAAAGTCACTGGTCCCTAGCGAGAGCTTTTTCTAGCGGCCAACAGAGCTAATTGCCCCAGTAGCAGATATCATATGCCCTTATTTTGTGTGTGTGTGTGTGTGTGTGTGTGTGTTGGAGTGCCTGCTGTGCCAAAGCTGTGTGTTTGTATGGTATTGGGGATCACAGTGCCCCCCAGTGGGAATGTTTGTATGTGGGTTGTTCATTAGTGTGTGTTTGTGCAGTGTGTGCATAGTAAACTGCTACTGGGAACAGAAGACTTATAGTCTCATGCCTTAGCCTAACAAATATTTGGTAGGTCTTGAGAAGTTTTCCCTAACAAGCAATCTTGTTTTGCCAGAAACATCTTCTGGATTTACCCTCTAAACATGAATTTAAGATTTTTGTATTTTAATGCTACATTTCAAGAAAAGTTTTGGTCATATATTAGTCAAATCGTATATAAATTATGATGATTCTTCTTTAGTTCTTCAGTTAGTTTTATAGATCTTGGACCCAGATAAAGGTGAGCACAGGAAGGATAAGGGAAGCTCTCAAAGCTGCCAAATACATTTAGCTCAACACAGGAGGAGTACGGGCCATAGCTGAGCTGGAGTGGATGTTTGGCGCCCCTTTGTACAAATTGGCACAAGTGTTTGCCAGCCCCACACCTCCTCTCACCTATTCGTTTTCCCTAAGCCGTTCACAAAGCCACTGGTGGGTGTCATTGCTTTCTCGATGCCCATGACTGCTAATGCCCACAATGGTGTCCATGCCAGCCTGCAAGCCCCTCACCCATGTAATTGAGGAGAAGTTTTTATTTTTTTATTTCTTTTCTTTCTTTTTTTTCCAAAGGAATAGGATGGAGAGGGACATCAGCAGGAATAGAATGAGGAAAGGGAACTATAGAAGGGCAAAATGTGGGGCCGAGTGGTGGCGGAAGACGGTAGAGGGGCAAAAGAGAGGGAGAGAGGGGAGCACAAATGGAAGTGTGTGTGTGCGCGTGTGTGTGCGCGTGTGTGTGCGTACGTTAATGATTAGAGGAAGTTGGCTGTGAATAGGCTGCTCTGTATAACGGACCCCGGTTACCTTGCCGTATTATTCCCCTCCTAACAAACGGGCCTTTTTTTTGGATTAGTGTCTGCTCATTCATCCAACCAGATGAGTTCGCCCTGCTACAAAGCGGCACGAACACCGACGGGGGCTTTGCCAAACGTCTATTCCTTTCAATCCCCCCCCAACTGCACCATTATTAATTCCCCATCCTATTCTCCTTAGAGCAGATTTTCTGCACCTTTGCTTTCTCCCTTTCAACCAGATCCTGAACAGGTCTACCTCCACCACACACACACACACACACACACACACACACACACACACACACACACACACACACACACACACACACACACACACAGCAGCCAGCACCAGCACCACCTACACCACACACACATATCCCTCACCAACCAACCAACCAACCCCCCCACCCACCCATTCACCCCAGATCAGCTAAGTCTCCTCTTATACCCTGCATGAGGAGGATAAACCTCTTATTGCAGGGAAAAACATAATCCCTTTTTGCATGCCCATGTTGCAGCTATATTACAGGCTGATGGGGGGGAGTGTCGTTTGTGTGCTGTACTGTGATTATGATAATGGTAGGGGACAGTGGGCGAGAGACACCCACGAAAGCGTTGCATGTTTTTGTTTATTTATGTGCGCTAGATCTGTGTGCGTGTGCGTATGTGTGTGTTCATTTTTGAGAGAAAGTATGACACAGGGAGAGGTTGGTGCAGTAGGTGGGTAAATGGGAGCACAGAGTATCCACTTGCTTCTCTCAACACACACACACACACACACACACACACACACACACACACACACACACACACACACACACACACACACACACACACACACACACACACACACACACACACACACACTTGTCCTAATCTCTTGAGCCAGGTGGAGGTTTGGCCTGTCCTTTGTATCACACCTCTAAAGCCTGTCAGTCCCAAACAGGACTTAGTCTCAGGCGATTTTTAACGCTAGGCTTTAACGTCACAGGCCCACTCATCTCCTTCCCTCGCTTAACCCCTGCTGGGTATCTGGAGAAGGAACCAAAGTGTTTTTGCCAATCCCCCCTCAAAAACCCTCACCAAAAAAATTCACTCAAGCACTGTCGTCATAACTATCAGAAATCTTGTGACTCACTTGTATTTTTAGCGCTGTTAATGTGCTATGTCGAGCTGTTCTTTTGGCACCTTTGACATACACGTGTTAGGAGGTGATACACCTGAGTGAGTTCTACCAGCTGTATTAAGCTGGTGTTGTGGTGTTTCACATACTTGTTTGTGGATATTTGCATATTATGTACAACTGTTTACAAGTGTTGGTAACACTTTATTGAAAGTCCCACTAATAGTCCTAGAGTCTGCATTTCTTTGTGATGCAGACAGTTCAAAAACCAAATGACGTAAGAACACCAGTTATAAACATGAATGCGATTCATTAATGTTCATGATATGAGTCATATCATGTTTATGACGGGCTCATGTCACCCTTATGTAGACCCTTTCAAATAAACCCAAAAGTTTCACTTTCAATGTGTTCTACCAGCTGTATTAAGCTGGTGTTGTGGTGTTTCACATACTTGTTTGTGGATATTTGCATATTATGTACAACTGTTTACAAGTGTTGGTAACACTTTATTGAAAGTCCCACTAATAGTCCTAGAGCAGGGGTCGGCAACCCTAGGCACGCGTGCCACGAGTGGCACGCCAAGGAATTTCCAGTGGCACGCGGACATTGCACTACCCTAATAATTTAATACATTAAAAATGTTCAGACATACGATGAAATGACATTGACCTTAAAAAATCACTATGCCGCAATAGCGCCCCCCTCCCCATATTTATTTTTCCCACTAGATGTGCCCCATTGATGCATTGCTAAGATGGCAAAGAAGCCGACAGGTCGGGCATTCCACTCTTCCTGGACCGCAGAATATGTGTGCTGTGTGCACTTATGTTTTGAAAGTGTTGCGTGTCGAACATACAATGTTAGACGTCATTACGAGACAAAGCGCGAAAAGACTTTCAAAGATCGGGCAGATAGGAACGATAGGTTATTTCAGACACACAAGAGAGTTTAGGCTACTTCCAACCACATTGACACATATCTGCGAATACGCGCCAGCTTCAGTCAGAGTTCGCAGAGCGCTTTGGGGACTTTCAGAAGTAGGCTATAGCGCAGTGTTCTCTTCCTTGATCAAACCAGCTTTGACGGACATGAAATTTATTTGGCTCTGATAAGAGTGGTTGGGCACATATAGAGATGCAGCTGATCGAGTTGAAGAGCTCAACATTGTGGGTGAGCAAGTTCAATTAACTTACAAAACACATCGCAGGGCCAACATCATTTACGCCTGCTGAGCATCTTTACCGAAAAGTTCAGCTGTCTGCGCAATATCGCACTTACCCTGACATAGCCCGCCCATAATACGAATGTTCATCGGATGAACAGCAGTATTATGGTCGGGCTATGTCAGGCTATATCGCACTGGCTTTAATGTCAGTGTTCGGAATCGGATCAACCTATCTGCATGAACAGATATTTTCACACATGAAGTAGCCTAACGTTATGTCCTTTGCCCCTCCCAAAGTCGTCTGACAGCGGTGCATTCCGAAACATGCGTCCAAAGTGACCAATTACCAACCGCACATTTCAGAGCAAAGTAAGGGGAAGCAGGGCCAGGGATCACATTGACTATTAGGCAAAACATTTATTTTCTAACAAGGCAAGGCCTATTTCAAATTGGCAGGTTATTGTTAATTAAGTTACTTAGCCTATTATGTTTTCTTTTTTTTTTTTTTCAATCTTTGCTATTATTATCAGTTCCATCTTCAATTGGCTCTGTGAATAACATGCCTACTGTCAGATTTTGGATTTTAGGCCTACTTTGTGAATTTGTTGCCTATATGGTTGTTATCTAATGGGAAGAGAGGGAGAGGGAAATATGGGTGTTCTACCTTGAAGTCTGTGAGGATAAAACAGTGCAATGGTGTTTTACATTGGCTCAATGTCCATATCCATCTAAATATGTAGCCAGTATTTAATTTCACATAATTAAAGACACCTACTGGCACACTAACTAATATGAAAATTTCTAAATGGCACAGCATGGCAAAAAGGTTGCCGACCCCTGGTCCTAGAGTCTGCATTTCTTTGTGATGCAGACAGTTCAAAAACCAAATGACGTAAGAACACCAGTTATAAACATGAATGCGATTCATTAATGTTCATGATATGAGTCATATCATGTTTATGACGGGCTCATGTCACCCTTATGTAGACCCTTTCAAATAAACCCAAAAGTTTCACTTTCAATGTGGGTGACTGTGTGTGCTGGCAAAGTTCATATGCTGCAGGGCTATCTTGGATTCTTTGTTTTTGTGAGTCTTGGGTTTTCTGAGCGGCTCAAAATTAGAAATTGTTTTCAGTAATCCTAAACCATTCATGAAGGCTTCAATTTTTCTTGTGTCCCAAAGGGGATTGTAACATGTTTTTGGGGCTGCCATCTGATATTTGTGTTGAGTGTTAGCCGGTTGGTGGGTGTGGCTGGTGTCATTTGTCTGTCGGTGGCTGATCCGGCATCGTCCTCCATTCTGACAGCTCATTGATTACGGGCTGTGCCACTGGCGGCTGTCGTTCGATTGGGCGGCTGATGAATCCTCCGAGCGCTGAGATTTTAGCCCCGTGCTTCTCATCCGTCTTCATCGCTCCCGCCGTCACTCACGCCGTTGCCATGAGAACATCCAGATGCCTGCTTGCGGAGAGTCATCTTTCCCGCCACCTTGCTGTTGTTGTCCTCCTCTTCTCTCCTCTTCTTGCCCTCCTCTTCTCATCCCTCCATTTCTTCTCATCTTATTCCCTGTCCTCTACTCACCTCATTTCCCTCCTTCTCTCCTCTCACTGACTGCACTCACTGGCTGTTAATATTCCGATATCAATCAGATTAATACCATAGTCTGAATATGATGATGTAAACATTCTTATTACCTTAACCCTGATAAAGGTTATATTCGGAATAAGCCATAATAAGACGATAAGAGATGGGGAGTATTCTCTTTTCTCTTCGATTCTCCTTTACTTTCCTCTCTCTGCTTTCTGCTCTCCTCCTCTTTCTGTAGTCTTCTAGTTTCTCCTCTATCCTCTTCCTTCTCCTCTCCTCTCCTCTCCTCTCCTCTCCTCTCCTCTCCTCTCCTCTCCTCTCCTCTCCTCCTTTTTCCTCTTCTCCCGGTCTCATCTCCACCCATCTCGTGCATCCTAGCGCTGGTGCCAAGGGTAGCAGACGGAGGCTCTGAGGGAGGTAACCAGCCTGCTGACACTTCTCATACTGACAGATCAGGCTGGTGGGTGGACGACAGGCCATAGAGGTTGACTCTCTCGAACAGGGCCTCCTACATTTTTCACCTTTCACCTTTCTCTTCACTCTATTCTTCACCCCTCGTGCCCTTTTTTCGCCTTCCTTACTGTCCTGTCAGTCTCCTCTTATCTGTGTTTTTCCATTATTTTCCATTCTTACATCCGTTAAGTGATATTTTTTTTCCTCATGATCTCACCCCCCCCCCCCTTTTCACTTTCCTTCTGTTATTTTTTTTATCTATCTACCTGTCTCTCTCTCTCTCACTGATGTTTTTCTCCAGTTCCAATGATGGGACGGAAAGTGATTCATCTTCCCATGCTATCTGTTGCCCTTGGTGGCCATTATCATCTGCCTGTAATTGCCTAGTTTTACACATGGCTGAGCGGCCTGCGAGAGAGATGGTAGACGAGGGCTGGGCTGCGGTGGGCACATACAGTGGGACACACACACACACACAGAGACACACACTCACACACACACACATATATTAAGGGCAAAATAATGAGTTTGCTTATGGGCCTAACCCAGTCAGCATGACTCTAGAAGCGGTGGTGATGAGTGAGCAAAAGAGATGGAGGAAAAGGAGTCGCCGTATGCAGTAGTAGCAGTGGACTCTGGTTCACCTTGAGACGGGACGGCTCATGCTTGAATTAAATGTTTTAGAGAAGCAAGCATGGGTTTTTAAGACTTGACTCGCTTATTAGAGTAGTCTATGCCTCTCATCTGTCCTCATCGCTCCCGCCGTCACTCACTCTATTGATGCAAGAACATCCAGATGCCTGTTTTTTTTGTGCAATGTCATCTTTTTTTTTTTGCCTTATCTCAGCTTTCCTGACTTATTAGAGTAGTCTGTAATAGAGTACTCTGTATTATCATGCTACTTGGCTCACTTAGTTGGATATAGCCTAGGCCCTAAGCCTTGCTCGCTCATATGTTTGTCAGTCTGTGGTAGTGTTACATGAAGTTAGGCTAAATGAACTCCGAGATGGTGCTTCAGGTTGATGGTTAAGTAAGTGGCACTGTATTTTTCAAATAAACATTTTGGCACAGTCAGCAGCAACAGAGCTTTTGCGGAAGCCAGCTCTAATCATCTCATCTCATCAAGAGAAGAACATTGATGGCACCACTACCCACTCTTGTCCCCAGAGACTGTGTGTACTGTAGAGTGACAGGCTTTGGACTCCCCGATACACACAACATGGCAGTTGATGGCTGTGTTGTGGTGGGACCGAGCGCATGCGATTTCAGTTGTGTGTTCCACCGTGCAACCTCTTCAACAAGAGGCGCTCGCTCGGTAAGCCTTGGGTCGGAGCCCGCCAGCCCGCGCACGAGCGCACAGTGGCAAACGAGTACATTTGTCTTCATGTAATGGCCATCTGTTTCCCCCAACTCTTCTCCTGAGCCAGCGGATAGAGTGTGGAGGGAGGGGGGAGGAAAAACAATGTTTGCCCAATCTACGAGGTGTTTATGCAGGACACTGGCCAAGGCTACCTGCCCCAGCTGTCTCCTGGAATGTCGCTCCACCTGTCAGGCCGTTAAAACCACTGGCACTGGGACGGGACGACAAAGTGGTTTTGAAGGACTTGCGTGTTATTTAAATCATCCGATTTTTGCTGGTTGCGCAGCCTTTGCTGACTTGCTGTGTTTTTTTGGGCGAAACATGCGATTGTTTACTGTCTGCAGCTTTTGTAGCAGATGTGACTGGGGAAAGACTGCCTCTCTTGTTTGGTGTAGAAATGTAAAAAGTGAAGCATCATTCAGAAATCAAATGAATCTCCCTGCTTCTTTGCCAGGACTGTTGGCAGAGAATGATTTTTGAGCACAATATTATTTTCCTCTGAATCTTTTCAACCTCAATCTCAGTCTAGAAGGTTTTTTGTACTGCATGCATGTCTTCCTTGATGCATCCGATTTAGGGCGTTAAATTCACCTTTTGAGGTCATGATTAATAAAGCAAGTGACTTCTAGCCTATTAGGTGTCTGAGGAAAGTGACACCCAAGGAAGGTCCTTCACTCTTCCCCCATTTCCCTTGAGCCTAAGAAACACACTTCAGTGCTTCAGAGAACCAACTCTTTGAGTTTGCTTGTCAGAGACAGACTCAGTGTTCCGGTGACTCGCTCCAGCGCCCAGCAGAGGCAGTGGCACAACCCAGAACTTTCCCATTTGGAGTCACTGATCCCTAACTGGAGGTCCAGGGTGTTTGTCTAAATTGCGCTCCCTGCGAAGCAATCATCTGGCCTTCAGCCCCAGTCACAGTTCCCATCCATCTTCTCCTACAGTACTATGCTTTTGTGAAGAGTGCTCTTTGGGCACAACGGCCACATGCCACTTTTTCATGGAGTTGTGCCAGCGGGTAATTTGGCGCAAGAGTTGTTTGTTGTTGTTTTTTTTTTACCAGCCACATAACAACAACAATAAAGTTAAATTTGTTTGATTGGACAACCCTTTTAGGCAAAACCCAATGGGTCTGTATTTATGTAAATCCATTACATTTGGTATCAGTGTTGGAAGGCAAATGTTACTCAACACAGATAGGGCAGAGATGTTTATCCCTTTGTCCCAAAAAACATCCCTTACCAAGAAATACTTCAATTTATATCTAATAATCCTCTCAGCGCTGCAATTTGGGTAAATAGCTTGTCTGATAGAGGTTTGTTTGAGTCTGTGTGCCTGGCTGCCTGCCTGCCTGTGTGCTTGAAGATCTGGGCCTATTGTCTGAACTGTGTGATGCCCATATTCCTCCTCTTCCTGTAATTGCCGTTCCCTGCACTCATGAGGTGAGATGCTCTTATTTCAGTGGGAGAACTGTCAGTCAGGAAGCCAGCCAGCCAGCGAGCTAGCTAGCTTCAGCACCAGCAGCAACACCAGCACCACCACCATGCGTGCTCCATTACTTTTTTATGATTCCTTTGCCTCCTTTACACCGAATCGCGTGGGGGTAGCTGCCATAGACCAGAGACGGTGGAGAGAGAGATGGACAGGTAGACAGGCTACTTCAAGAGCCGAAGAGAGTGTGAGGAGGGCAAAGGAGGCACTATCCTGCATTAACCCTTTATAGGTCAGCTCAACCGTGTGGTAGTCACTTTTAGCCCATCATATTTTGATAAAAATGCCAGAGAGAGAGAGACCACAGAGAAAATCTTTTGGAAATCAGGAGAATCTCTCTCTTGGTGGTCGTAGTAATAATGTTTGTATATGATATGCAAGTTAACTTCTTCCCTAATGAAAATGCATTGTAATTATATTAGCCTACAGTTATGACCGTGGGGGCAAGACGGGATCAAAATGCGTGAAATTGCCTGGGATGCAGTTGGTCCCCTGAAATGTGTTTTCTCAACAATAAAAAAAGAAAAAAAACTTTAATTGAGGTGAACGTATTGCAAATAAAATGCTAATAAAAAAATCACAGCTAAACAGTCATATCAGCAAACTCTTCTATCTTTTTTTTTTTTTTTTTTTTTGTGGTGATGTGCTGCAAATGTCCTCTGTATTGGTCCGGAAGTTAATCAAGTCCCTCCTTTTTTCCAGAGGCCTCTTGGCTCTCGTGCTCTTTTGCCCTCTGAGATGAACCCTGCTGCCTTTTAATGATGTGCTACAGTCACTGGGGATGGCCTGACCGTCCAGCCCCGGGGTCAGGGTCTTGCCTCAGAAGGAGTGCCCTCATCTGGGGAGAGACTGAGGGTTCTGCCCCCCTCCTGCGGTTCTCCAGCCCTGGGGCGCGAGGCTAGGCCGGCAGCAAAGCCCTCCACGTTCCGCTCTGGAGCTCTGCTAATTAAGATACGGCACTCCAGTGGCCTGCTGCTGCAACAACACCAGAAAAATAGAGCAGAGGACCACAAAATAATTACCGTAATAATGCAGAAGCTCTCGACACTTACAAACTGCAGAGAGATTTTTTTCAATACAGAGCTAAGTTTCAATACTTAGATTATAAAACAGGAGGATATTTCTTTGCATTCCTGCATTTGAACTCCCCACCCCCTCTCCCCCTCCCTCCCCAGACTTCAATAGGCTGTGCTGTTTATGATACAATGATGAAAACAGTGCATTACAAAAATGAAGGTGGCAGTATGTTTATGAAGGGGAAAAATGTCTTGGCTCCACGCATGTTTTTTTTTTTGGTGCATCCGGCGGCTCCACTGAAAGTGTATATATTTTTTTTCCCCTGGTCGTCGTCTCTGCCGGTGCAGCACGCTGCTTTATGCCATTTTATCTGTTGTTGACGGCGGTGCTGTCAGCTTCTCGCCACAGGACTCTTAATTCACTCATCTTTTTGCATGAGGGTAGAATCAGGACAGGCCTGCCTGCCTGCCTGCCATTGCCACCTGAGGCTGTGTGGAGGCAACTCACTTTAATAGTAGAGGAAACGGCACCAGATAAACTCAGAAGTGCCAAGTGCATCTATAATCACTTGTGTACACACACACACACACACACACACACACACACACACACACATTCAAACACAACATCCTTATGTAGACACACACACATTTTACACATGCTCACATGCACACACATAAATACACACACACACACACACACTTAGGTAGACCCACACTCTACATGTTCATGCTCACATGCACGCACACACACACACACACACTTGATGCACACACAGTATAGTCTCACCCACTCCAACACACATAAACACTCACCGTTCCTCACACAAACACACACAAGTACACACACACATACACACTTAACTCGAGTTATTTCAGCTGCAGGGTTTGTCAAGAAATTAAACCCTACATGACGGGGGGAGATGTTTAAAAAGCAACATTGCCAAGAGAGAGCAAGAGAGGGGAAAAAAAAAACATTGCGTTTTTGATGTTTGTGAATTGATATTCAGGGTGCCTCTCAAAGCCTTTGAAGATGATAGGAGTCACCAGATTTCATCGACTCTTCACTTCACTTCACCTCACCTCCTCCTCCTCTTCCTCCACTACTTTCTTTCGCTCTCTCTCTCTCCTTCTTCCCTTCATTTCTCCTTGGCCCCGTGCCTTGGGTGAGGACAGCCAGGTCGAGGGCATGCGTTTCAACACCTCCGCTCATCCTTCACTCACTCAGTCTGTGTTGAATCAAGTTGAGTAAAGTTGTATTGAGTTGAGCAGTGCAGTGTAGTGTAGTACTAGTGCTATGCTATGCTATGCAGTGCTGTGGTGTGCTGCACTACTCTACTGTATGCTGTGCTGTGTGTGTCTCGCTCCATCTCTCCCTACACCACTTGAGCCGCTGCCAAGCAGCGCGCTAGTTTGATGTGTGGCTGGCCTATTAGAGGCAGGGCGGTCTCTGCCTTCCCCGGGCCTGTTATATGCGCCGCCGCTGCTCCGCATCGCTGAACCCAGTTCTTCCTCCCTCACCCTCACTCTCATCCTCATCCTCGCAAACGCACACAGAGGTGAAGGCGCGTGGCTCTCGCTGCCTTTGCTGCCAACATGCATGTCCTTGCATTTGATTTTGCACTCACACAGATGAGCACACGTTTGTAATATTATGCATTCAAAAACAAAATGTCTCATACACACACACACACACACACACACACACACACACATACACACAACTACACACACAGAGGTGAAGGCACTTGGCGCTCACTGACTTTGCTGCCAACATTCATATCCTTGCACTTGAAATGCACTCACACAGATGAACACACATTTGTAATATTTTGAATACACACACACACACACGTACACGTACACGTACACACACACACACGTACACACACACACACACACACACACACACACACACACACACACACACACACACACACACACAAAAAGACACTTGCACACACAAAATCCAAACACACTGTTCTGCTCATATGTCCGCACACATACTGTGCTGCATATCCCTGGCTGCACACAGTCAGGTGTCTAGTGAGAGCAGTGAACATGTCCATATGGGTTCTCTGGGTCAACGCCACGTTAGCCTCTCTGATAGCATGTCTGTGCTGTGCCTCCTGCTCAGTGATGCATGCTCACTGTAGAACAATATTCATATTAGCATATTAGCATAGGCAGCTCTACATCAGAACTGGTCGTGCCAGTGTCTGTCCCTCCAGCAAGATTTTTTGTTTAACCTTTTCTTAGCTAGTTGGCTGGTAAAGAACTGAGTCACTGTGCGTAGGGCTAAAATCGGTTAACTGAATGCAAAGTGTTTCTCCTGGGGCATGGTTGCCACCGGCAACTGATGGAGATGGTTGCGAAATTCACATGACGTCGTCGGCCATTTTAGTGGACCTTTGGGATTCCATATGCTTCGGATTGACGTGTTGGCTCTAGTCTGGGGTGTTGACAGAGGGCAAGTGTTGGCGTCATCTTCTGAGGCGAATACATTTTTCTTTGAAAAAAATGAAATAAAACAAACATTCTCAAACATCTCTATGGTGGAGTTCCATTCAGTATCACATTTGATCGCGTAGAAGTACCAGCTCACACGGTTTGTGGTTTGTTCGTGATAGAACTCAAGGCAGGCAGAAATACTGTTGACCTGAATCAGGCCATTTGCCTGCCGTATTTGCAAACTTGGAACATACTGTACCTCACCCCTGATGTCATCCTCAGGTGATCACAGCACATTTTGTAGTCATTTGACTGTAACAAATCAAATTATTCTATTAGTCATTGAGGATGCTATGTGGAATGTAATGGGGATTTTGATTTTTTCCCCTGTCGGGTGGTGTAGTGATGGCGTGGGCTTAAGTGCCTCTTG
>JAODXP020000008.1:28474280-28501780 GCA_027497455.2 Sardinella longiceps | reverse complement strand
TTCTTTCTGTCTTTCTTCTTCGTCGTTCCTTTTTAATTTGTTTGTGTGCTTTTTTATTATGTAGGCTATTTCCCCTCCTTCTCATCTCAGTCAACTCCAATCCCCCATGCTGACAAATCCATCTAGAGATATGCTCTGCTTTGCTCTCTCTCCTTCCCTCTCTCTCTCTCTCTCTCTCTCTCTCTCTCTCTCTCTCTCTCTCTCTCTCTCTCTCTCTCTCTGTTTCTCTCTCTCTCCCTCTTTTTTTAATCCATTCTCTCTTTATCCTTCTCTCTCTCTCTCTCTCTCTCTCTCTCTCGGCTTCTTCTGTCTCTCCCGTCTTCTTGCTTTCCTCCCTTTTCTTCTTTTATTCCCTTTCTTCTGTCTTTCTCTGTGTCTGTCTGCCTTTGTGCATCTTTACACCCCCCTCCTCTCTCTCTCTCTCTCTCTCTCTCTCTCTCTCTCTCTCTCTCTCTCTCTCTCTCTCTCTCTCTCTCTTTCTTGGCAGCCAGAGCACATGTGGGGGTGGGGAAGGAGCCGGCCGCTGAATTAGTTCCATCTCTCCGATTGGCCGAGAGTACAGAGAGGGGGAGGGGCACAGGGGTGGGATCCATCTCATCTGTTTATTATTTATTTATTTACCCCCCCATCCATCCCTTCATCCCTCCATCCTCTGCTATCCACGGCAACGGCTCCTCCTCCTCCTCCCCCTCTCCCTCTCCTCTGTTGTTGCTCCGCTAGAAGCACCGAGGGGTGGGGGGTGGGACGAAACAGTCTGTGTGTATGTGTGTGTGTGTGTGTGTGTATATGTGATGAAAGTGAGGAAAGGGGGGTTATAGCCAGAGCCACGAGCTGTATGTGTGTCTACTGTCTGTGTGTATATGTATGTGTGTGTGTGCTTACGGTTTGAGGGGGCCATGCGTGTGTGCCGATCGCTGGGCTGCCGGTCGGAGGCGAGAGCTTTTAATTGTTTAGCTTTCCTGGTGGAGATCCGGGTCGGAGCTTAGCTTAGCGGAGTTTTATTTTTTTTAAAGGGGGGAGGCAAGAGGAAGGAAGGATGATGATGATGCTGTTGCCGCTGCTGCTGTTG
This sequence comes from Sardinella longiceps, assembly GCA_027497455.2. Taxonomy (NCBI): domain Eukaryota; kingdom Metazoa; phylum Chordata; class Actinopteri; order Clupeiformes; family Clupeidae; genus Sardinella; species Sardinella longiceps. Next base: position 28,500,711 of record JAODXP020000008.1, on the reverse strand, counting down.
CTCCGTGAGACGTTTCTGCCTGCCCATTGTGTCGGCACGGTGACGGCAAGGATGGTGCTGATGCTGTGAGCGCAGGGGGCTGCCCGACGTGAGCTTGTGTGTGCACCGCTGATTCAGACACAAGGAGGCTACGCTACCAACACAGAGGGAGAGAGAGAGAGAGAGAGAGAGAGAGAGGAGACGAAGAAAGACAGGGAGAGAGAAGCAGCTAGCCAAGCATCTTCTGTGTGTGTGTGTGTGTGTGTGTGTGTGTGTGTGAGCATGTGTGTGTGTTTATGTGTTCTGGGGATGAGCACTGTATGTAGTGTTTATGTATAAGTGTGTGTGTATGTCAGCGTGAGTGAGTGAGAGACGGACAGCGTGAGTGTGTGTGTACGAACGAACGTGTGTTTTCACCGTGGCTCTGGCTTCGTACTGCTGCTGCTGTGCCTCTCTCCTGCTGCCCGCCTCTGACACCATGATTTTTTGCAATCACCTAGGCGAATACAAGAAGGACGAACTCCTGGAAGCCGCTAGGTGAGTACAAGTCTTTAAATACCCCCCCCCCTCCCTCTCTCTCTTTCTTTCTCTCTGCATGTCTTTCTTCCCCCTCCCCCTCTTTTCTTTCTCTCTCTCTTTCTCTCTTTCTTTCTTCTCTCCACCCTCCCTCCCTCCCTCCCCCCTCCTCATTTTCTCTGCTCCCTTGCCACCTCAGTGTTTTCCCAACAGGTATTGTGTTTGTTGTGTGTTAGCACTCTTGTTAGCATCATTTTTTTTCCTCCTTCTTCCCCGAGCAACAGCGGGGACCGGGAATTGTCCGATTTGCGCTTTCACAGAGGTTAGGATTTTTTTTTTTTTTTATAATGTTCAGCCAGCTAAAGATTAGAGGCTTATGCGTGCTGTTTGCCTCTGGTAGGGGGGATTGGGGGCTGGGAGCCATTCATTTCTAAGGTTTGTTTACAATGCAGATATTGCTGTCAACACATGGAAATGGGCTCTTTTTTTTGTATTATAGAATTTTTTTTTAGATTTTTTGTGCGAAAAGCCCTCCAGTCAGCATGTGCTGAGGCCAAACTGGACTGTTGACGTTTCACCCCGGAACCGACACACGCCTTCCTCCACGTCACTACCTGTTGTGTGGCATGGCTGCTGTTTGCCACTGCCCAGTGGTGGAGGCTTTTTGTTTGCTTCCCTGTGGCCTCCACTTATTGGCTCCTATGTGTCAATAGCACCTCCATGATATCGCTCTCTCTCTCTATTTCTCTCTCTCTCTATTTCTCTCTCTATTTCTCTCTCTCTCTTTCTTTCTTTCTTTCTTTCTTTCTTTCTCTCTCTCTCTCTCTCTCTCTCTCTCTCTCTCTCTCTCTCTCTCTCTCTCTCTCTCTCTCTCTCTCTCTCTCTCGCACTGGTTTGCCCGCTCCTGCCCGCCACTGTCCTCCGGGGGCCACGAGCTGCAAGGGTGTGATGGAAAGTCACGCCTTGAGACGCCTGCCAGGCGCACAAAGCCTCCTCTGTCTGAGCAAAACAAATCAGACCCACAGTGGCCAAGCCGGGGCCCCGGCGATGGGATGGATGGATGGATGGATGTTTGGCTTTCAGCGGCTCAGCGTGTCTCAGAACTGAGAAAAAGAGTGAAATGAAGGGAAAGAGAGAAAGAAAGAGAGAGGGGAAGAGAGACGTGCCTCTCATGCCTAAGTGCCAACAGCCACCCAGCTGACTCTCTCTTCTTTCTTTCTTTCTTTCTTTCTTTTCATCCCTTATTCTCTGCTCCTTTCGTTCTCCTTCTCTGTGTCCTCTTGTTTCTTCCTACAGCCCTCAGCACAGGGATTGGAACACCCGCCCTGCAAGCTGATTATCAAAGACATGGAGGGAGAAAGAGGGCAGAGATAAAAATGTGGAGAGGTAGAGAGAGAAGAAGACAGTGAAAGAAGTACAAAGGCTCAGATGTAATTTTCTCATGCATGCTCGTTAAGTAAGAAGGCTCTGAATCCTAGGCTTCTGAATATGATTACCACCCCCCCCCCCACCCTTCTGATGTAAAAGCATTAAGTGGGTCCCCCTTCAATCTCTGTACAGTACTTCTGTCTCCATCTCCTACACACACACACACACACACACACACACACACACACACACACACACACACACACACACACACACACACACACACACACACACACACACACACACACCCTCCCTTCAATTACCGCGGGAGTGATGGGAAGCCTTTTGTCAGCGCCACATAGCCGCACTCGGGGTTAATCAGACAGTGAAAGGCAGTCAGACAGCGTTGAACACGCGTGTGACTTGACTGACAGGTGGTGGGATCACACCAGTGAAGGACGACACTACAGCACCATACGTAGCTGCTGTGTGTGTGTGTGTAGGATTGTGTGGAGGAGAGCTGCAGAGTCAGATATCCAGATGCATCTGAGAAAGCTGACAAAATGTTTTTAATTGCTCTTTTTGCTAGACCTCTGATTACGTAGTTTTATTATGTTATTATGTTACGTAGTTTTATTATTTATTGCATTCATATTTATTTATTTTTTTGCTCATTATTATTATTATCCACCTCCTTTGTTTGGTTTGTATTAAAATCCCAATACCCCATTGGCTGCAAGTGTTCAGCTTGAGCGATTCTTCTAAATGAAGAATTACCGTCCTCCACTAAAGCTACCTATCTGTGTTTTTTAAAGAGATAGGGGAACAAGACGGAGAAAGGGAGCGTGAGCAGAGGAGAGAAGCGCTGAATTAATTAATCAGCTTTTTTTTTTGCCTGATCTTTATCTGATAAATGGCAGAGAGAAGCAGAAAGTTGCTCCTTCTTTTTCCATAGTTTGTCTCTCTAGCCAGCTAGCACAGAGTCGGCTGCTGTCTCTCGGGAGCACGAAGATTATCGCTCCAAGCCAGATTCCCATATCCTCATCCTCCCCATGGCCACAGCGTTATAGCATAGAGAATCTGCGGGACGTTCCCAGTGAGGTCCTGCCTGTGGTTAATAGCCGTCCAAGCATGTGCCAGTGAGCCGACGGCTGGCCTCTGCTCCCCGCTGATAGCGAAGCCGCAGACATTTGTACCGGGCTTCGATAAGAATCGCAGGGCCCGACGCGTATAAATGTGTTTTGCTCCACTTCGCTGCCGATGCTTTAGCTGCATCACGGGGTGCAAGCTGTGCACTCCGATCTGCCATGACCAGACAGAAGGTGATACCGCAGAGAGAGGCGATGATGTTTACCAGGGCTGTTAAGACCGGCTCTTTCTGTGCCGGAATGGTGGCGTCATCTACGGGGTTTGCTGCACTTGTCACATTGCATAAGCCTTGCATGCCAATGAAGGGAAAAAAGTGTGTGCAGAAGTAGTGTAGTGAGGCCAATGTGTGTCAGGGTTTGTAGTGTGTGTGTGTGTGTGTCTGTGTGGCAGAAGGGCTCTCGTGAATAAATGAACAGATACGAGGCCAGACTAGGGAAGCCAGCATGCCAATCCTCAAGGCTCGGTTCCTTTGGGGTCCGTCTATGTCCTGCTGGGTTCCCAAGCTCATGGCTCTGGGAACAGGTGTCCTGCTCTCCATAGCTGCATTGGAGATTCTGCCTTTCTGAGTGGACACTGCCAGTCCTGTGCTGGGCTGGCTAACACAGTATGCACAGTATGCACAGGGGATCTTCCCTCCCTGGCGTTCTTTTTTTTTTATTCCTCCAGAAAGCACAGCTGTGGAAGGGCTTTCTCTCTCCTCGCTCGTCTCTCTCTCTCTCTCTCTCTCTCTCTCTCTCTCTCTCTCGCGCTCTTTCTCTCTCTCCTCTTTTCTTTCTCACCCTCTCTCTCGCTCTCACTTCCTCCCTTTCTCTCTCTCTTTCTCTCCCTCTCTCTCTCACTCTCTCTCTCTCTCTCTCTCTCCCTGTGTGACGAGAGCTCCATGTTGGAGGCTAATGTCCCCAAATGAAGACTAATGAGGGTTGAGGCTGCACTCCCACCTCCCTCCCTCTCTCTCCCATTCTCCAGCTCACCACTGCTGTTTACTGTAAATGAGCCACCTCTGCATTTCTGGATATGGGGGATATGGGGTGCATTAAATGACTCCTGGACTCTGCTAGCCTCTTTATCTTTTTTGGCATGCTCAGGTAGTTTTTGGAAATCTTTCCTACAAATCCCCCCCCCCCTTTCCCCCTCATACGCACTCCCGGCCTCCACTCCTCACTTATATCCTCTCCTGCCCCCCTCTATTTCTCTCTCTCTCTCTTCCTTTTTTCTTTCTCCGTCCCTGTCCCTTTGTTGTTTCTTTCCTTCTCTCTTTCTCTCTTTCTCTCTCTCTCTCTCTCTCTCTCTCTCTCTCTCTCTCTCTCTCTCTCTCTCTCCACTCTCTCCTCGTCCCTCCACCTGGCTCTCCTCTCTTCTACTCCTCCGCCTCACTCTTTATGTAATGTATGGTTGTTGTCTGCACGGATTGTGTAGGCAGTGTGCCCTCCTCTTCTTCCTCTTCTCTACCCAGAATGAGTGTGTGTGTGTCTGTCTGTGTCGGTAGTTTATGTTCTCGCACAGTTTGTAATGAGTGTTTGTGTGTGTGTGTGTGTGTGTGTGTGTGTGTTTGTGTGTGCGTATGCGCACATGCACCCAGTTTGTAAGTGAGTGTTTGTGTCTGAAGTCTTTGTCCTTCCTGTATGTGTGTGTGTGTGTGTGTGTGTGTGTGTGTGTGTGTATGTACAGTATGTATGTATGTATGTATGTATGTATGTTTTGCCTTTGTTGTTTTCCTTGCTGTATGTAATGTAATGTAAGTTAATGCATGGCATGCTCTCCTCCTGTCTTCTCTGTGATCCTCCACGCCTCTCCTCCAGGAGCGGCAATGAAGAGAAGCTCATGGCACTGCTCACGCCCCTCAACGTCAACTGCCACGCCAGCGACGGCCGCAAGGTGAGGAAAGCACACACACACACACACACACACACACACACACACACACACACACACACACACACACACACACAGAGTGTGAACAGAGACCTGGCAGGCCCTTGTCCATACCAGCTGGGCTCCCCTCTTGTCTCCCATCTTTTTCATCCCTACTCTTGCCACCAGCAGCCCAAGGTGAACCTTGTACTTTCACACAGAGTGAGAACATTTGATCTCGCTCTCTCCTCAACACACACACACACACACACACACACACACACACAGAGTTCTCTGTAACCCTGTGTTCACAGTGATTTGTGCTATTGCACCTTAAAGCACACTTGTGCAAGGACGCCAATTGCTGCAGGATATATTAGGAGTCATGTGGACAGTGGCGTCAGTGGGTTAGCATGGGCCCAGCAACAACAGACTGAAAAAGCAGCAGATTTACTGAAGTGAAACTACAGTAGCAGGACATGCAAGAGGGCCATCAAATAGAGATACAGAAAGAGAAATGAATCAACGAGCGCCGCTTGAAATGCTTAAGGCATGCTTCTGGGGATCCTGTTAGAAGGACAGTCACACTGTTTATTTGCATGGTTTCTAGTCCTAGGCGTGTGTGTGTGAGTGTGTTTATCTGTGTGTTCATGCATGTATTGTATACTGTATGTGAGTGTGTGTTCTGCCTTGTTGAGGGGGAGCAATACAAATGTAAAATGCAAAGAGTTGGCTAGACTGGTTTAATTTTTGATGCCACAGTGTCTGGACCTTTTCTTTGACTCTCAAAGTACAACGTTGTGCATATGCATTATGTGACTGAGCACACACACACACACACACACACACACACATACACACATACAGTACGCTCCTGCTAGATGCTGACGACATGAAGAATTGTGTCCAATCCCCCATGAAGAGATGAAATGAATTGACTTAAATCTCCCCCTTTCACAGGACTCTGCAGTACAGTGGAGTAGTAGCCTTTTTTTTTTTTTGATCCATCACTTCATCCATCCATTCATTCATTCATTCATCCATCCATCCATCCATCCATCCATCCATGCGTCCACCTAGTCCTGTTAATCCCTCTGCCTGCAGCAAATTACGACTTCTTGGGATATCTTTATTACCAATTCAAGCCCTCTGAGCTGTAATACACTGAAATCTGACACCGTCTCCGCCAGGGGACTGATTCCTGTTAAACGTCAACGCCACTCAGACCCCTGAGAAATCCATACAGAGTGAGAGAGAGAAAAAAAAGAGAGAAAGACAGAGAGAGAAGTTGTATCTATTAAGAGGCTTTTGGGAAAAGGGGGCAAAAAAAGAGGATTGACACGTCAACTTAAAAAAGGTGTTGTTTGCCAAAGCCTGGGAAGAGGGGGGCTTACATCAGGTGACAGTGTCTAGGCTCACACGGGAAGCATCTCAGATTGGCTTGTATCGATCCAGCCAAGTGTGTTCTCTCAGCCAGGTGTGTGTGCGTGTGTGTGTGCGTGCGTGTTTGCACTCTGTCTTCCACGAGCACACACATACAAACATGTTGTGTCTCACCCAGAAAAGGATGATCAGAATGGCTATCAGTAGTACAGTAGGCCACCAGGTTGTTTCCATTGATCTCTGTGTGTGTGTGTGTGTGTGTGTGTGTGTGTGTGTGTGTGTGTGTGTGTGTGTGTGTGTGTGTGTGTATGTATGTATGTGTGTATGTGTGTGTGTGAGAGACAGAGTTTTATTTTTTTCTTCTTAGTCATATAAATATGGAACATTAGATTGATTTTCATATCATTTTTATATAAAATGTAAGTAGATTAGTTAATGATTAGCATGTTCTATACGGACATTGATTGAAATTAGCGTTGTTACTGTCAGGCATCTTGATCTGTCAGCACACCATATAAAGCCTCATAATGTTAATACTGCGTTATATTAACAATCAGGTGGAGTTGTTGTCATAATTGTTGTGCTGGGCTGCTGATTCTCTTCCTTGCTGTCAACGCTGCAATCCCCACTCAGTGTTCCTCTTCGGCACTCATCCCTTACGTTGCTTTCCCGACCAACTGCAAGCGGACGCTTTGCGCTTGATTTTAATTGAGCTTCATGTGGGATTTGATGATGGCAGCAGCAATCATAGTCATCGCACCGTGAGGCTGGTTTTCGCCAGAGAAGGCTGTCGTACGCATCACCTACACATCATCAACACGCCCTTATACTCGTTATTCCCCTCCTTTTGCTTTTAGAAGAGTTCTTTTTCAACTCCCTTGTCCCCCTCTTTTAATGATTGGCGTGATTTTTTTGTTAGGTTTTGTGTTTTGCAAAAAAAAGTCAAGGGAATCTAAAGAGCCAAAGGAATGCACATGCTTTGTGTGTTTGAGTGTGAGAAAGGTTTAGCACATTTCACATGCTGAAAAGTTAAGCATAGTTTACATTTCAGCATTGCAGCCTTGACCACTATGGAGAACGTTCTGAACTCTTACTTAGTTGCTCAAACTCATCTTTACCTCAGTGGGCGTTGCTTTGTTGAAGGCTCCACAGTCTATCTTGGCACTGGCTTACTCAGTGTAGTTCAGTTCAGCCCAGCCCAGCCCAGCTCAGTCCTCTTTGGCTTGTCACTGCGGCACCCCACATGACAGACTTGTGCTGACACATGGAGGGCTGGAGGAGGGGCCCAGCCATAACCCTGATGCTCCCCTCAAACTCGAAGCTGCCACTCTGGCTTCGCCTTGGCCAAGAGGCTCTGTCATTAGAGGCAGACTTCACCCGCGGGACGAGTCTGACGCGCCGGAGCATCCCGGGCCAGATGGTCTAATTCAGTAGGCTGGTCTGCAACCCCTTCACCCACCCACCCACCCCCTCAGCTCGGTGCAGATCAAAGTGCTGAAAGCAACAGTGTGTGATGTGGATGTTTATGATTTTTAATGTTGTAAGGGTTTGCGAGGTCCTTAGTTTCAGTTTGATGAGAAATGGCCATTTGATGGAAGAGATGAAAACAGCTATGATCTTCACTTTCTGCCGGCTGTGCTGCTCTGTGAGATTTCAACCCCTAGAGTATGTAAAAGGCTAAAGTCTGTTTGACACCAAATATATGACCAAATCCGTTGCCTGTATTTTTGGCAAGTTGGAATTGTGTGCTTAAAAATTGCACTCTGCTTTCTCTGAGGTAATATATTACCTTCTTCATCTTCTATCTTAGAAAATTTTGACGGTTATAAGATGATTTTTGAACCAGTAAATTAAAGGCTTTGGTTTGCTTGCTTTTTGTTTTGGGGCTAGCCCCCCCCCCCCTTACTTCTGTACAATTCATCCATCCTTGAGAAGCCTGAGGGACTAAGGATTTTTAGACAATTTTGCAAGCTTACGCGTGTTTCTGCCAAGCAAGATCTCACCCCAGACAGTCACCTGAGGTAATGGAGACACTTTTTTTTTGCGAAAACTTGGAGAAAGCCCCACTCTTTCCCAGACTAAAGAAAAAAGTGCTGCCTTTTTTTTTTACTCTGGTCATTAGGAGAGTGTCACCCTCACAGAGCCCCCTCAGTGGGAGCAAGTATGGCACCCAGTCTCGCTAATTGGCAAAAGAAAGACGACTTCAGAACTTGGTGTCTCCGTTGTGGACTTTTCTGCTGGTTTGGCAAGCCCCCAGCCTCTAACCTCGAGTGCAGTTTTAAGTGTTAGGAAGGATGTGGGATGCCCTCGGTCAGATCCAGGCTTTCTCATGTACACATCTCTCTCGCTCTCTTTTTCTCTCTCTCTCTCTCTCTCTCTCTCTCTCTCTCTCTCTCTCTCTCTCTCTCTCTCTCTCTCTCTCTCTCTCTCTCTCTCTCTCTGTGTCTGTCTATGACTCACATAACACACACAGACACACAGAGAGAGAGAGAGAGACAGTCAGTCAGTCACTCTGTTTAGGTGAATACAAATTCTGTTTTGTCCTATTAGTCAAGGAGCATGGGGAATGGGGTGTGGGTTATGTTATTGTGAAAGATTCCCTCCAGAATCCCTTGTTGTTGTGTCTCTTCTTGTTGTTGTGAGGGACGATTTTTGGGCTATTTTCAGCCCCCTTCGTGATTCGCAGCATCCTTGTGTGCCGGGTAATTGCAGCTGTGTGTGTTTACCCCACAGCTGTGTCTTAGTCTGAGTAATTGCGTTTTATAGTGCTCTCAGCGGAAGACAACCTACCTGGCCCCTCACAGGGCAGTGTGCTGTGGTTGACATTTTGTGTGTGTGTGTGTGTGTGTGTGTGTGTGTGTGTGTACACATTTGTAGGCTAGGGGAGTCGCTGCATCTTTATTGAATAGTCCATTCCGTGCCCATTTATGCCATGTCCAAAGGCTGATAACACGGGGACTGCGGGAGCCATAAACTAAGCCTGGAGAAGCGACGACTAAGCAATTGTGTCTTGCTCCAGTGTGTATATCAACTCCGGCCGACTGAGAACCCCCCCACACCCCACCACGGCCGCTCCTTTCGCCTCTTCATCTCACCCGTCTCCCAATCTGATTAGGAAATAGTGGCCCGTAAACGGCCTTTACCATGCACTACGTGTTTATATTGTAAATCCGTCAGTGGCCAGTTTTTCTAGTCTCCCATATAACAAAAACCCATCAGTACCCATGTCAGCATTAGTTGGGCAGACGGTTGCTGTGATAGAGCACAAACGAGAGAGAGAGATGGGGAGAAGAAGAGATGGACAGACCGAGAGAGAGAGAGGGAAAGAGAGAGTGAAAGAACCGTATGTTAGTTGCGGAGGCTCAGCGGGGGATTCACCGCGGCCCATTGTTTACGGTTGCCGGAACATGGCGTCCCTGCCCGCCTGTCTTTGTGCAGCAGAGCTCTTTCATATCATGGCTGGAGCCCCGAGTACGATCAAGGCCCACTCTCCTGCTGGGCACTAATTAACCATAGAGCCATCCTCTCGCACCATCCCGTCCTGCTCTGTCATTCAGGCTTTCTGTCGCCTCTCTTGTCTTGTTGGTCTGTCTATCTGTCTCCCCCCTCCCCCCACCCCTGTTAACAGTCTCTCCATCACCCTCTACTCCAACTCCACTTCCTATTCTATCTCTCCGTTTACCACCCTCTCTCTGTCGGTATAGCTCTTGCAAAAAATATGGAGCATCGCTCTGTATCATTTAGTTTTCCAGTTGTTATTTTTTTTCCCTCCCTTTAATGACTTGTACTCTCACCCTCTGCTGTTCAGAAAGGTGCTGCTGTACATAGAAATTATGCCTTTTTCTGCCCTTAATTGTGCTTTTGCTTCACATACAATTGCCCCCGATAGACCAGCGTGAATGCAGAGGTGATGTGGTAATAAAAATTAGACTTATTACACGGTTTCTAGAGGATATCTGTAGCCTGAAGCTAGAAACATGGCAAGAGAAAAACACCATAATTCTCTGTTGTTCTCCCTGATATAGCTTGTTATCAATGTTTAAATAAGCCACAGTTCTGGGAAAGGTAATGAAATCATTCTCAATTAGTCTCAGTGCTTAACACTTAAACAATAACTTACTGTAGCAATCAGGCGCATGTATGATGCTGTCTAATTGGCCTCTTGTCTATTCTTCTCAACTTCCCACAATTCTTTTGCCCAGCACTGCAGCCTTATTGGCCAAATCAATGCTTCTCCGCCCTGTGACCTCAGTGTTGCTACCCCCGTGCTTTCGCTAGGCCTGCTGTTGAGCTCTAATTGAGGAAGCCTATTCAGCACCAGTCCATCAGCCGTGGCTCCATTTCGCTAGTCCATATCTCAGCTGAGTGGACCGGAGGTCCTTGAATAGCTGAGACGTGAGACGAGCACAGCGGGAGATGGTGATTGCTGCTGGTGGTAACGGTGCCCTGAGAGCCGGTGTCACGTCCATGCATTTTTCCGACTGCTACTCAGTGTATGTGCTTTTTTTATTTGAATGGATAATAATATACTGTAGATGCAGACTCAGGCAGTGCTATATAAATGTAAAAAAGGGGACATTTTCTTCCTATGAAAAGCTAAAGCATCACACATAGTTTGTATGGAAAAATTTCCCTAAAGGTTCTATAGGTGAGATGCTGTAATTGTTTTTTTTTATTAAACATTTTTTATGTTGTTAAAAACGCTCACTGATATTTCCCCATGAGAGCCATGCTTCCTCTCTCCTTACCGTCCTCTTCCCGCTGCAAGTATACTTTTTTTGGCCAGTATACTTTTCCTATATTGCGTTTGCCTTCGTGTTGTTGTATTCCTATCACTGTTTGTCACTCCAGTGGTGCGTTGGAGTATAAATCCTCTCAGCCGACACATTGCCTGTCCCCAGCCTCTCCCCTGGGAAATAATTTAAGGGAACTTCGCCCTTGACTGCTCTAATCTTGTGTTCTCCATTTGTCATAAAATTTCAGCTTACAGGTGCATTATTCTGTGTATATAATGTAATACTTTTTCTCCCGCCGAATGGCGGCCATTTTTCATCAGGAGTTGTTGGCAGTCGTGCCAGTCTTTTAGCTCTGTGAGTCCAAGACCCTGACTGAAAGCAGAGTTATTTCTCCGTAATTTCCCAACCTTAGGCTTCAAGCGTTTCTCCCCGCTTTTTTGGCGAGTCTTCCTTGGATAACGGTCCAAAACAAACAGTAGTTTCAAAGTGTATAGATTTATTGTTAATCAGAGATGCTGGCAAACCTTTGCGAGCTAAATGTCAAGGTTTTACTTTCCACTTTTCTGGCCTACAGTAAGCTCATTGTAAGGATTTTTTTTATTGTCGTTGTTGTTCTAATCATCATTTGAGAGTGTTACCATACCAAGCTTCTAAAGAAACAACAACAAAAAGAAACAAAGAAAGAACAAACAAACCCAAAAAAGCAATCATAGAATGGCCTTTTGGATTTGTCCTACAGCAGCATGGCCCTCGTCAGGTTCACTGCCTCCATACGCGGTGTGCTTTCGTGGTCATATATTTTCCCAGACAGCTCGGTGGTTATCAGGACAGTGTGTTGAAGAGGCGTCCCTGGAGGATGGCGTGATCACTGAACCGCTCTGCCACTGAAGGCACTCTGCATGCAAGCTGGCACAGGCAGAGGGACACGTCCGCATGTGAGGAAGTGAACACGTGGTATAGTACCCATACCCATACCTCTCACCCCCCCCCCCCCGCCCCTGTTCTGTCTTCGTTTCCCTCGTTTAACAAAGGATGGTCGACACCTGTCGTCAGGCCCACTCGCATTAGCATTAAACGTTTGAGTCGTTTATCTGGCACTTTTCATCCAAACACTGGAGGCATGCGTTTTTTTTTTTTTTTTTTTTGCTGGGCTTGCACTACCTGGGGAGCTCCCTCCCGTTCGCTTGATGTACCGACAGTTTTGTTTTTCACTGTCGACGGACAGAAACATGCCGTGTCCCGTGTGTGCAGAAAGGCAAGGAGAAGTGGTGCATTGAGATAAAAGGAGGCTCCAGTGAATGTCTGCTGCAGAGCTCAGCTGCTAAGAGAGGGTGCTTAAGGCTAGAAGAAAAAGTAATAAAGCTGCTACTAGGTAATATTCACAATGTTTCAGTCTTGGCATAGGAAGTACAGTATTTATTGTAATTACTTTATGATGCAGGACCCCTCCAAGACTTTGGGCATTGTTTCTACAGGATGGTAAACGTGTGTGTGTGTGTGTGTGTGTGTGTGTGTGTGTGTGTGTGTGTGTGTGTTCTCTAATACGCTGTTCTCATGTATGGTCTTGGAAAGTTAGGCCTCTGCATGGGGCCGATGATGGCTTATTTATAATGAGATGGATGATTAGGCCAGTGCCCATTCAGTTGTAATGGTCAACTCCGTGGAGCCCGTCGGTCTCTCGGGGAGACGGAAAGAGATCTCCCCCTCGTTATTCCACTCTCGCTCTCTTCATCTTTCCCTTCAACTTTTTCTTCCTTTCCCTTCATCTAGCCTGCAACATATATTTCTGCTTTTCCTTTGCTCCCTCGGTCCCACCCCGTCTCCTTATGGACCAACTTGTCTTTGTTACCATCAGCAAGAAGCCATGATGAGGTGCTTAACTCCCCTGCGGCACGTCCCCCCATGCCTGTGACCAAAGCGGTCGTTTGCAACCATTAGCCAACAGCGAGGGCATGACGAGGGTCTCGGAGGTGGCCGAGGCCGCCGTGTCTTCTAGATGTTCGAGAGAGGCGATACGCTGGAGCCTCCAACACACAACCCTCCACTCACCGTCTCTCCCCAGACGAAGCCTCGCTTTCTTGCCCCCTGTCTGCCCTCCTGCCTGCACTGCCATCATTGTCCCCCATCATTATGGCAAGGGACCTGTGCCAGGATCCAATTACGGCTGCTGGGGCGGGCAGCGTATTCCTCTGGTGAATTCCGTTGGAAATAAGACATTCTTCAGACTACATGAGGCATAAGGTAGCGGAGGGAAAGAAAGAGAGGGAGAGATAGAGTGAAAGAGAGATGGGAGAGACAGAGGGACGAGAATTTGCTGGCAGTGGTCATCCGACGGAGGAGAGAATGCAGTCATTACTCCCCCTCTGTGAAAGCAGATTGGCAAGAAGGACCAGGGAGCATCCGAGTGTGGAATCACTTGCTCTAAGAAAGATGGTTGAGTCTTGAGAACTCTTATCCCCAAACTGCTGCCAAGCGCTGGCTATTTTAGGCTGTGGGAAAACCAGCGAAGGCAAGTCGGATGTTTTGCGTCAATGCGTCTTGAAAATGGTGGAGGGCCTGCGGTGTGTGTTTGGAGCACCTCTCCCGATGCAGGGTGAACACGTTGGCAGTGTATCACCTGATGGTGGTCTCCTACTCTCCTCTCCTAAACCCACACTAAGTGGAACCTCCTCCTACGTTTTAGCCAAACTTAGAATGACTCATTCCTCACCGCAGCTGCTGTTTTCTCTGCAGTACCTCCATTTTAGTTCTCCTAGCAGCTTTAAAAGTTGTTGGGGAATGCTCAAATCCATCATTTTTATCATCAGCAGACAGCCGGAATGGCACACATGAATTTCTTCGGAACTTTGGCTTTGTGATTTTAAGACCAGACTTTGTGTATTTGTCCACTGCAGGCCTTTTCGTTTGAGCCCTTCTTGGAATCGTTTGTTAGTCGAGGTCATTCAACCTTTTTGTCTTTTGCTTTCGTGTTTTTAAGCATCTCCTACACAGGACAGCAGTCTTACAATTGAGAGAAATATGGATCACTTGGCTTGCTATTCCAAAGTTTACAGTAACTCTGTGTGTGTGCGCGCGCTTGCGTGTGTGTGTGCGTGCAGAAGATGAAGAGCAACAGAGCCTGGGACATTATTAACCCAGCCCACTGGGGAGTGCGATCATGACAGCTTCCGCCGGCGCCGGGGAGAGACTAATCACTTCCCCCCACCTCGCGCCCGAACAACCGCTTCCATCAGTCACCGACGCCTCGTCTCGCGTCTCGCACAGCGCCACTGACCTTCCCAGTCCATCCATCTTCGTTTTTTTTACCCATCATGCCTCTCTGGTGTGCAAGAGAGTATGGTCTTCACTCCACCCTCCTCAGATTGCAGGGCCAAAAGACTGTAGTCTGTTTTTTTTCTGTTTCTTCTTTCTTTCTTTCATTCATTCTTGACAGTACAATTTAAGAGGTTGGTTCTCGGAAGTCATTGGTTTTCCTTGTGCACCTGGACAGTGACCTCATAAACTTTTCCCCCTGTGACTGCAACTCTCTCTGTGTGTGTGTGTGTGTGTGTGTGTGTGTGTGTGTGTGTGTGTGTGTGTGTGTCTTTTTAAAAGCTTGTCAGGCTGGAAAGATGTCAAACACGCTTGACTGTACACAGTTGCAAAGCTACAAAACGTTCTCACGTACAGTATATTCAACCCACCCATACCCCCCACATCTTTTTTCAGACCCCCCAACAAGTACACACACACACACACACACACACACACACACACACACACACACACACACACACACCTACCTTTTAATATTCATTAACAAACCAACCTTTGAGCTGCAGATCAATGGGAATGCCACCGAACATGTTTTTTGGCAGCCTCTCAGAAAGCAGGCACTTGCTGCCTGACATGCTCATGAGCTTTAGCCTTTAGCGGATGGAGCACAGTGGCACCAGAGGATGCTGTGGGAAGGGAGGTTTGGAGGCAGATGAAGGGCCTGCAGAGGTTTTAGCTTGGCACCCTCCCTCTGTTTTGCATCCAGACACAGACTAGGATAACTGCCTGGGTATACCCTTTTACATCTCTCTCTCTCTCTCTCTCTCTCTCTCTCTCTCTCTCTCTCTCTCTCTCTCTCTCTCTCTCTCCCTCTCCCTCTCCCTCTCTCTCTCTCTCTCTCTCTCTCTCTCTCTCTCTCTCTCTCTCTCTCTCTCTTTCTCATATTGTCTCTCCTCGCTGGAAGTCATAACAAATTGCCTGCAGTGTTGTTTTTTTGAGGCACAGAGTGCAAGTAAAACCTAGTGTCAGTTTTCTGAAGCCCATTTACCATAAATCAATCGTACCCCCCCCCCCACCCCCTTTTTTTCTTCTTTGGCAACTCTCACATTAACATATGATGGACTTTTTTCATTTGTCAAAATTCTGGCAGAATTAGATTATAGGCTGTGTTCGTGGAGCCTGAGTATGATCCACTTTGACAATTTGAGACTGTTCTGCCTGCAGCTGCTTCTCTCTGTCTCTCCCACTCAGATGCAGAGCAGTTTTTATTTTATTTTTTATTTAAATTATTATTTAAAAAAAAAAAAACGAAAAAGAAAAACTGTAGTCCCGATGATGGCCTCCTCAGTGCATCGCTATCTGTTCAAAAGCAGAACAAAAGCCCCAAATAATTATAGAAAATGAGCACAAGATGAAAGACCGGCGCAGTTCTAAATTGCAGTGGTTGTCATGATTGTGATCCCGTACCGACATGTACGAACGCTGTGAAAAATGCACAGCAACATCTTGTTCTTTCTCTTGGCGCAGTGGTGTGGACCGAATAGACTGGTGTGATGGTGGATCTGTAGATGCCTGTCATTTAAGCAGCATACAGCATAATTTTTTAGAACTGGGGAATACACATACAGTAGCTTAAGTTACCCTGAATAAAATTAGCTCTCTGAAATTGTCAATTAAAGACGCTGTCCACGATTCTAGCAGAAGGCTGTTATTTGATCCTAACGGCCAATCAAATTACTGCTCTACCCTCCCTTGCCCCTAAAGCAATATGTGGATTGGCTGGAATTGTTCATGGCTTATTTTGCCAAACAACTAGCCAAGACTGTTCAAACCAAAGTGGACAGTGACATTGACCAGATATTTGAAGGACTATGAGGATCATTTAATTTTGACACAAAATATAGGAACTCTGTGCTTCAGTTTCTATGGTCTTATCTCAGTAGTCAGTGCGTGTTGTGTGAAAATCTTTGGCTGATACATACATGTCATGCTGTATGCTGTACAGGCAGACGGAGAGATGGGTTCCCAGTAATATATGAAAATTGCTCTTCCCTGCTTGTCGGTAATTGCATCACTTCAAAAAATCGGTGGCTTTGAGCTCCAAGACCTTGCCATCAGCTTTTTTTGCATTTCCCAACTACACCCGAGAGATATGGACCAGTCCCTGGCGTGTGTTTAGAAATAGCTTCCAGGAGAGCAGGTTGTTGGCTCTCGCTACCCCTCTATACATCTCACCCACCACCCAACCACTACCCCCCTCCCCCCCTCCACCCACCCCCAGGAGTGCAAACCATCTTTATGAAGCTACTCACGCACAGTAAACAGCATCTTAGGATAATGAGCCCAGTGGTGCTGTGGAGGGCTGTGGAGGTGGGGTGAGGGTGAGGGCGAGGTAAGGGAGGAGGCAGGGGAGAAAGAAGAAGAAGAAGAAGAAGCAGCCGGTCAGCGCCGTATATCTGACTCTTTCCAATGAGATGTCAGCTCGCGCCGGAGCGGCCCTAATGTGTTATTGATCCGGTTCGTTCCGTCCGCAAGCGCCTAGTATGTTCACTTGTCTTTGCCTTAGTGAGGAAGGAGCCACTCTCGGGGCTCTCGGGGAAGTACTCCAGAGTCCAAAGTGAGGAGTGGGGCGAACTTGGATGCAAAGTCACCCCTGAGTTGGCCTGTTTCACTACTCCCTTGAGTCCTCAGACTCCAAGGTGTTCGGCTTTTCTTTTCTTTTGTTTTTTTTGTAACCCCCTCAGCAACCTCACCCCCCTCCCCTTCTTACTGCTAAACACTTCCAGCCCTAGGGTTATTCATGCTAGTTATAGCATGCGAGGCTGCCATGGCAACAGCTTTTAGCAAGCAGTCACTGGTTGGCATGGTTACAAGTCACAATTCCCAACAAGTGAAGGGAAGGAAACATGGAAATGGGGACATTTTGTGTTATTGTGTCTTTGTGTCTTTGTGTGTGTGTGTGTGTGTGTGTGTGTGTGTGTGTGTGTGTGTGTGTGTGTGTGTGTGTATGCACGTGTGCGCACGTGCCCCTGCTCACTGACAAAATATAATGTGTTGATGAGAACACTGCAGCTGAGGCTTTTGCTTCCCCTTAAGCACTCTCTCTCTCTCTCTCTCTCTCTCTCTCTCACTCCCTCCCTTTCTTGTTCTCCGTTCCCATTCCCTGTGCTCCGTCCCTGTTAGGACAAGGAGCTTGTTAATTACCACAGTATCTGGCCAGCCTTGCTTAATGCAGCTTAAAAACAGCCACTCTCTGTGTCAGATATGGGGACTTTGTTTCATCTAGCCATCTATCCGTCCATTCCATTCATCCAGCTCGCTCAACCCCCCCCCCGTCTCCGCTGGAGGAATCGTCTTAACGGCACTTCAATTTAGAAGTGAAGTGTACAGCGAGACACCAGAACAGATTAAATCAAAGGGAACCACTGAAGGGTATCACAAACTCCCCTGGTGTAATGGTGTGTGTGTGTGTGTGTGTGTGTGTGTGTGTGTGTGTGTGTGTGTGTGTGTCAGAGAGAAATGGAAAGAGATGTTGAAGTAGAGACATAAAGAAGGAATTTGAGTTTTTTTTTTATTTCTTTATTTTTTAGAGTTTGCCTTGACAAATACCCAGAGGTCCGTATGTGTACCACTGGGTCACCATATTAGAGCAGTTATGGTTTACAAATGCTTCTCTAAATCCTGCATCCACCCAACGTATGCTCACTGATTTGTGAATTATTGTTTGACGTGTTTGCCTTCTTTGAATTGAAGTAGGCAGAAGCAAACATACACACACACACACACACATGTTTAGAACCACACACACACACACACACACACACACACACACACACACACACACACACACACACAACATTTGTTCAGACCTGCTCTTGCTGCTTCTGACTCATTGGCATGGCCCCAGGGGTGGTGGTGGGGGGAAAGGTCGACCTGCCACATCCGTTTAAAGCATCCCCCCACCACACCCCCCCACCTCCCACCTCCCCCAATCACATAGGCACTCACTCCGCTACGAGCTCTCCCTAGTCTCAGCGGCTGCTCACCTCACTGCAGCTGCTAGCCACTCCGGCTTGTGTGCTCTCTCGCTTGCTTGCTCGCTCAGTCTGTGGACGCCTTTGCTGCCTGTTAAGAAATGGGGAGATGGAAAAAAAAAATGTTTATAAAAAAACATACTGCTCCCCCGTGGACTGACTCAAATAAGATTTTCCCCGCGTCCAATAACCTCAGACGCAGAGGCGCGCAGTAATCCAGAGCCGTATGGATTTTATTTTCCCTTTTACCCCTTTCATCTGGAGAGTTAAGTAACAGGGCCAGACGAGGGCTGATGCTCAGGGGTCACAC
Organism: Sardinella longiceps; assembly: GCA_027497455.2. Classification (NCBI taxonomy): domain Eukaryota; kingdom Metazoa; phylum Chordata; class Actinopteri; order Clupeiformes; family Clupeidae; genus Sardinella; species Sardinella longiceps. The sequence goes on along the minus strand of JAODXP020000008.1, from coordinate 28,482,130 downwards.
ACACACACACACACACACACACACACACACACACACACACACACACACACCGTTGACTAGGCCGTGAAAACTCTGAGATTGAAATTGGAGGTGTTATGGTCTCCCGTGAGTCACACTCTAGCCTGCTAGCCGCAGTAATGGTTCTCTCTGCTGCTGGTTTTAATAGTAGGCCTTTGTCTCCGGGTGGCGAAGTACTCTGGCCAAGCTCAATGGGGTTAACTGGAAGCCTTGTACGTACAGTATGTGTGTTAATATGTGCTTGTGTTTGTTTTGGGGTGGGTGGTTGGTTTTGCTTGCTGCTTCTAGGAGCGCCACCATGTCCACATTGGCAGGTGGCGCCTGTCGTGGAGCCACTATTATCGTATTAAAACAATGTCGCTATGGTGATTCCGACAGTTTCTTTTTGTCGTTGTCAGTACGCAACATTCTGCACACAAAACCAGACATAATTGCATTGCTGAACAGGCTCAACAATGCAGCATAATAGGTGTTAACATACAGTACGCATGCATATTGATGTGTAACAAATGCATCTTTTAAAAGCGAAATTTTCCACTGTGCATGATGTTAATATGCTCATTGATCTGTATGTGCTAGGTGATTGTCTTTTTTCTTTTTCTTTTTTTTGTAAACAAATGATCGTACCACCATTTAAGTGTCGGATCATTTTTGATGTGTTTACAAACACTAACCTCATTGTTGTGAATTATACTGTGGCCCAGTGACTATGTGTGGCTGCTCCTGCTGCTGCTGTGGGTGTGTTTTTTTTTTTATTATTTCTTTCTTTTTTCTGTATTCTCTTTCATTTCTGATGCAAAGGAATAAAATGGACAAACCATTTTAATTTTCCGGCATGAAATGTTCATGAAACGGCATCAGTTCATAAACACATCAATAGATATTAGACATCCAAGTATGGAGCTGATATTCATATTGTACCTCCACACACACACACACACACCCCTCAAAGAGTTATAAGCTAACCTGGAGTTAAGAGGGACTTCTCAAGAAGCAGCTCCCACCTAACGATGTCTATCCATTGAGGTGCAACCACCTCAGTAGAGAGTTAGTCAGTGTAATGTGTGTTCATCTTTCATCTTTAGAGCTCGACTAACGAGCTCTGGCCAACTCTCATGGGGCTCCGCCTCTCAAACCTAACCAGAGCCAAACTCCTCGCGTGATTGGCCAGTGCTGAGCAGGAAGTAGTATGTACAAGCATATCGACTCTTCCCTTCCCCTCAGAGATGGCCCAGGCCTGTCAGTGTGAGGACTATAAATTAACCTCCAACTCCCACGACACACACACACACACACACACACACACACACACACACACACACACACACACACACACACACACACACAATGATTTCTGGTAACTGCGGCAGTGTAGGATGCCCATCAATCAGTGTCAAACAACAATTCTGCTGTTTTAATAAATCTTGCTTTTCACCTGTTGTCCACCATTAACAGTAGTTTGCAATCATTCACTTTTATCTGTTGTAAATGTGTGAATTACAAATAAGTTGAAGACTTACAATGACATGGTGCTGTCATTATATCATTTTTTGTGTTCTTTTTTTTTTGTATTTTTCCTTTTCTGTTGTTTTTATGTTTCATTTGTGATTCTGGCGACATTGTCTATCAGTCGACATCGCAAAAAATGCTGGTAAGTTGGTTTTTCCAATAACAAGCTGTCAGCTTGATGCACTTGTCATGTTGTTTATTGTTTATTTATTTTTTGGTTAAGTTTTTTTTCCTCTCTCTCCATTCTGTTCAACCCATTTTAATGTTATGTTTGGAGTGGTTTGACTCATCAATACGCTGGCTCTTAATCCTTGTGCACATGACTGGACCGAAGCCCTTTTTTCGTTGTTGTTCTTGTTATTATGATTTGGTTTTGTTTCACTTCGTTTTGGTCACATCTCATTCGCTCGCTTCCCCTTTGCCCTTTGCGTTCCTCTGTATGTAATGGAATGGAATGTAAGGTCATGTAATGCAGTGTTATTGTAAGATAGTCAGTGTAATGTGTGGTCCAGCAGTTTGTGGCAAGCTCTTCGGGCCACCATCCTCCTGAAGAGTTGATCGATGTTGCTTGCTGTCAAAAGGGGGGGAATTAATAGGAGATGTTCTCTCATCCCCCCCCCCCCCCTCCTCCTCTGCCCCCGGCCTGCACCGTGCCCCCCCACCACCACCAATACCACCAAACCACCTCACAGCCTGAGTCACACCCTCCTTCCTCTTTCCCTCCGTTTTATTTATTCTCTTCTTTCTCTCTTTATTTCTTTGTCATTATTTATAGGTTCTATAACATGCATGTCGGAGCGAAAGAGCGAGAGAAAGAGAGAGTAAAAAAAAAGAAAAAAAAAAATGCCTGTCTCTGCATTTTGTTGGCCTTGTCAGACAAAATAAATGGGTTGTTGCTACATGTACTTCAGTTTATCCCCTCTGGATGAATAATTTACAAATTTATCATTTGCCTCACTTTCATCGGGTGAGAAGTATATGTGAGCAGTAAATCACTTCGGAATAACAATGAAAATGTAGTGAATAGCGAGCGTCCCGAGGATTCTGCTAAAGCTAAATATTACGCATTGCCTCACCCCAGACCTGCCAACGAAGAAGATAAAAGTTCCAGAATGCCCCACTGCCCGCATGGTTCAGTTTGGATACGCTGTCGCCACAGTTGACACAGTGCTTATCTTCTGTCCTATTGGCGACAAGCCTTACTCTGTTTACTTTCCCAACTTTTCATCAGTTGCTAACAGTCCTACTGCTAAGCTCTAGACTCTAGGGATTTTGCTCATATATATATATTTTTTTTATAACACTTCAAAAAGCGGCTTTGTGATAAAGTTTGCTGTATGAGTAAACTATTACTGCCAACTCGCTTGACTTTCCCCTGATGGCATGATGTGCTGTGGCTTCTAACCAGCTGTAATCTCCTCACCTTATGATAAGAGAGTGAACATGAGTTGATTCAGAAATAGAGTGAGAAGTGTGGGGGGAAGGGGGGGGGGGTGCGGTGAAAAGAGGAGAAGAACAATACATAGGAAAAGCTAATGAAATGAGACGGAGAACATTTATATACATTTATCCATGTAGTAGATTTCCAAAGCGACTTACAAAAAGAGGACTAACAAGCTACTGCACAATACTCGTAAATACCTTAGTAGAAGTGCGATTTTCTAACTGGAGAGGAAGTGCAAGAGTTAGAAACTGTAGTGTGATCTGCTAAGTGCATAGTACTGTAAGTACATAATAAGTGCATAGCAAGGAGAAGGGGGAGAGCTCTGGTTAAGAGGAAAGGACAGAACGGGGAACCCATCAGGCCAGTGCAGTGCATCTTCTCACTTGTTTGTTGTCCCGTCATAAACGCACTCTAGATCCCTCCCGCCTACTGCCAAGAGTGTCCAGGGGCAGCTCAAGAGTTCTTATACCCTCCCTGACTGAAGCCATCAATTCTGAACCAATTAGTTTTTTCTGTTTTTTTTTTTTTTCTTCTTTTGATTGAGCATGAGTCAACCGTTTTAGTTTTCTTTTTCGTTAAAGTCGCTCTAATTGCTTTCAATGGGGGGTGAGAGGGTAATTCATTTTAATCACCGGCCGAGACACGAAAATCCATAAGACCCCCACCCCGTAACCAACCCTTTTTTTTTTTTACTTATTCAGAGTCAGCAGTTGCTAGTAGGATTCCGGAGGAAATAAAAACTAAAACGACCTGGGGGAGAGTGGTGCAGTGTGGTGTGGGGCTGCCCACTTTCACCCTCTCCTCCTCTTTAATGATGTGTTAGGCCAGCCTGTGGCTGAGATGCCTGCAGATGGATGATCTCCTGTGCCCACGGGCAGATCTCCTGGGCCGTTAGCAGTAATGGGCTGGGCTTTAGGTGCCTTTTTTTTTAGTTGAGTTGAGTGACTGCAGACCACCTCCACCGTCTCGGGAGGTGTGAGAGTGGGCAGGTAAATGGCCGTCCAGGTGGGCCGACTGAGACACGGTATTCATCCTGGTGGATTGGTCAGGTGGGTTCCCCTGGGGAGGAGCGGTCAGCTAGCTTCAGTGAGTCCGAACCGTGGAAGTGCCAGTTTGAGCGATTAGCTTAGAAAGTCAGGGTTGGCTAACATGGCTGATATGTTTGGGTTGAGTGTGCTCTCTGTCCCTCTCTGTGAGGGATGGGTGCTAGTGTGTTGCTGTGCTATTTAGATTTGAGTTATCGATGCTGCTTCTCATAAGTGTTTTCTTCTTTTTGTCCCCCGTTTTTCTCTTCTTTCTCTTCACTCTATCTTTCTTTTTGTCCTTCTATTTCTCTCTCCTTTTTTTTTCTTCTGTCTTTCCTTCCTACAGTCCACACCCCTGCATCTTGCAGCCGGATATAACCGAGTGAGGATAGTGCAGCTCCTTCTCCAACATGGCGCAGATGTTCATGCCAAAGACAAAGGGTATGTAATGTTTTTTTTTTATTTTTCTGATTTCTTTCCTCTTTTCTATTCTCTCTTTTCTTTTCTTTTCTTTTCTTTTCTTTTCTTTTCTTTTCTTTTCTTTTTCTCCTCTTCATGGTGCTTCCAGTCTTGTCGAATCATTTCCCCTACCCTGCACTCTTTCACACATGCAGTAATGGGCTTCTCAGGGTGGCTGTGTTGACACATAAGCACAGAATACACTTGGGGTTGAGATGAACTTTGGAGAGGATGGCGGTTGGGGCGTGGGGTGCTGGAAGGAGCGCCCCCGGGGCTAGAGGAGCATCGATCGAAACGAGGGTTGGGTCAGGGAAGTGTGAAATGGTGTCCTCTGTCCAGACATAATGCTTTTCTTTCACCCCCCCACCTCCTCCTCATCTCTCTCTCTCTCTCTCTCTCTCTCTCTCTCTCTCTCTCTCTCTCTCTCTCTCTCTCTCTCTCTCTCTCTCTCTCTCTCTCTCTGTCACGCTCTCACCCTCTCTGTACGTCCATCACATTGTCTCTTTTCTTTTCTCTCACACTATTGCAATCCTCTCCTTCAATTATCACCCCCCTCTTCTCACCTCTTTATCTCTCTCTCCATCTTTGTCCTACAGTGGCCTCGTTCCTCTTCACAACGCCTGTTCCTACGGCCATTATGAGGTCACCGAGCTTCTGTTAAAGGTAAGAGAAAAAAAAACACCCAACCCATACAACACCCCCCCCCACACCTAAAAAAAACCCTCCATCCCTCCATCTTTCCACCCTTCCATCTCCAAATCGGAGCGAAAGCACTAGCAGCCGAACCCCTACTTTAGATACAAAGATACAAGTAGTTTTTATTTGTCACATGCGATTACTAGAGAAAAAAAATGCAGTGAAATTGTGACTGGTGATGATGATGCCTGTCCCCTTGGTTCGGCGTAGTCTTAAATGCATTGCTCACCCACCTTCTTGTACCCCTCCTTTTACAACAAGCTTTTAGTAACGACATACCATCGTTCACACACCCTCCCTTCTCTCTCGCTCTCACACACACACACACACACACACACACACACACTTTCCCCATCCAGCCTTGTTATTCATCAAACAAATCGTTGTAGAGCCTTAATGCGTTCCATCCTTTACCTGAATCGGAGCCCACACTGAAGGTGACTCGTGACCATGAAAACAGAAATAAATTCTCTGCATGCTTTTTGGGAAGGAAGGTTTAGTGATTGTGATGGCCTTGGTATGGAGCGAAAGAACGAATGAAGGAAAGAAGGAAGTAAAGTGAAGAGGGCTCTCAAAGAAGACTCGCAGTACTATAAGAGAGGGTCAATCGCCTTGCTGTGTTGTAGGACTTCTCCAAACAAGGGCAGTGAGTGGCGGTGTAACTAGCGGCTGCTTCTCTTTGTTCAAAGACTGAGTGGGCTTAAACAACAACAACCAAAAAAAAAAAAATGTCCAGGCTCTCAGAGGAGACCTTGTGTAGTGCAAAGCCTTGAGCTGTTCCCTGAGAGCTTCATAGAGGTGACACTAGCTTTAGCCCTGACAGGAGTCCATAGTAACTAAACACCCCTCTTGTTTTCACCTCTCTTCAGAAGCTTAAACTACTGACTGCAGGTATTGGTGGAGACCGTTGCACTAAATAAGGATTTAAAGTTGTACCTACTGACCCAAGGCTTTGATGTTCTACTTAAAAAAAAAAAAAAAAATCTCACAGGCATGTCAGTCACTTATAGGAGGTTAAATCTTTCTGACAGACTCTATTGGTAGGTACTAATAATGTCAGAACTGCTTTTGCAGTAGCAGCAGACTGAAGCAAGGGACATGAGGTCTGTGCTGCAGTGACCATTTGGTGTCCAAAGGCTGCTGCATCCAAGATACAGTCAGTGATAGAGAAATAGATGCTTTATTTTATCCTGAAGGAAGTGAAGGGGTTCTGTAGCAAGCATCCGCAATGCTGCATGGTTTGTAAATGCACAAACACTTTTCATAACATGAAAAAAAAATCTTGCCATGATCTCTTGTCACTAGCTCTCCATTCTCTTGGCCCACCGAGAGAGAGAGAGAGAGAGAGAGAGAGAGAGAGAGAGAGAGAGAGAGAGAAAACAATTGTTAGAAAATGTGAAAACAAACAAACAAAGCTTCTCAGCCTGCCCTCCGAACAATAACACAGAGTTTCTCCAGTTGGACCGAATGCAAGGTTGAGCTACTACTTCTGTCCACGGGCTTTTGTTCTCAGTCCTCAGGACAAATAATATGGAGGCTGTTTTGGTCAAAAATGTGTACAAAAAAAAATCTAAACATAAACACAAGAATAAACAACAAACAAACATGATTTCCTCCAGCATAGCTGACTGCCATGCTTTGAGGGCTTACTGAAGAGTATACCGAAACAACAAGGAATTGGTTTATCAGTCTACCAGAGCTGTGGCAGTAATGTTCTGCTCTCCTTCTAAAGCTTGTGGAGGCTTGAGAGATCTCTCATTTGGAGCTGCCTCAGAAATCAAAAGTCAAATGTCAAAAGTCATTTTTTTGGGGGGGGGAAAGAACCTAGATATTGTTCTGCTCTATGGCCATGGTCTCTTACAGAGGCTTCAGTGATTAGCATCACCAAAATTTAAGAGAAGGACACACACACACACACGCTCAGACACACACAGTCTCCTTCACCTGCGATTGAAATGGAGTGAGGGGTGGCATAAGGTGTGATTATTGATGTGCAGAGGGCTCTCACCAGTCATAAAGCTGGGCATCCAGCAGCTCCGTTTTCCCCCCTTCAGCCTCCTCATCGATAAATCCCAACACCTCCATGCTTCCTCTCCAGCATAAGCTCTGCTGCCTGGCAGCCAGCTCAAATACTGTACACCAGCGGCAGCAGCAACAGTGAAAAAAGGCCAGGACAGAGAATGGCACTCAGTATCAGCCGTTTGGGAGGAAAGTTAATCTAAACGAACTGTACAGCAGACCCAGTTCAATTTTTTTTTAAATATATTTTCCCCCTCACTCACACACACACACACACACACACACACACACACTCGCTGTGGATCTGGGCTCCCGAGACCTGCAGCGTTATCTGAGCTCGGAAGTCTTTCATCTGACAGATTAGCGTCGCCCGGGTTACGTAAGACATTAAACCAGCTGTGAACTTCATACCGACACCCACACCCCCAAACCCCTCCTTTCCCCTTTCCTCCCCACCGTTTAGATTTTCCTCCCTGCCAAAAGAAAGAATAACGTCTTTTTGCACAGCCTATTGTATCCCATGGTGCACACAAACCATTGCGATTCTCCTATATATCTGTACTTTTACTCGTTAGTTTGAGTGGCTGTGGATGGAAACGCTTTCATAATGATTTAAATGCAGTTTAATGAGGCCCTCCAGCTGGTAGGCTTCCTGTGTACTCGTTTGTAGCCCCTGTCCA
>JAODXP020000008.1:28456780-28466780 GCA_027497455.2 Sardinella longiceps | reverse complement strand
AGAGGAAAGGAGGGAAGAAAATGAAATGAAAGAAGAGAAATATTTGCGAAGGAGGGGAGGGCGAAGGAAAGAGTTACTCGCCAAACAGGGGAGAGGGTGTGGAAAATGGAGGGAAAAAGATTGCTTTTGCTCAAAGGGCCTTGGCAAGGGCAGTACCATGTGGAAGGACACAGGAGATGAAGAGAGAGAGAGAGAGGGAGAGAGAGATGGAACGAAGGAGGGGATGTGAGAGGAGGAGGACAGCCGGAGAAAAGAAAGCGAGGGAAACAGTCGAGAGCCCTGCGGTGGGTTGAGAGAGAGCGATTGCATTACAGAGTAAAAGAGAAGAGGAGGATGCTGTGGGATGAACAGACATCAAAAAGAGATGGCAGAGGAGAGGGATGGACTAGGATATGAGGGATGGAGAGAACAGCTGCAAGGAGAGGGATGGATGGAGAGAGAGAGAGAGAGAGAGATGAGGAAGGACAAGGAGATAAGGGGGAGAGAAGAGAAGAAAAAGAAAGAGGGAGAAAGAGAGCTCTACTATGGGGGAGGGCATGTATGAAAGAACGAGGGAACAAGGGACAGGAGGAAAAAGAGGGTGGGAAGACGGAAGAGAGGAGAACCCTGCTGTGGGTGGGACACCCAGGGGAAAAAAAAGGGATCAAGAGAAGAGAAGAAGAGAGGAAAAGAGTGGAGGAAGGACAAGGCGTGAGGAGAGGAAGGAAAGAGGGAGGAGTGGTGGCGGCGGCGGCGGTGGTGGTGATGATGGTGTGGCTGGTGCCGTTGGTGCTATGAGGCGGCCCGGCGGTAAACAGATGGCACGGGCTCAGCCCAGCAGTGCTCAGCAGACCACGGAGCGTGGAGCGATGAGGGCCACTCTCCAAAGTAAACACACACACACACACACACACACACACACACACACACACACACACACACACACACACACACACCACTCAGGACAGCCAGCGGAGAGAGACACTTAGCTACCAAAATCGCAGAGAGGGATGAAATTGAGAGGAAGAACATGACGGGGAGAGAAAAAGAGAGTGAGTCTGAAAAAAAGTTGGAAGATGGAGACACAGAAAGACAGAAGTTGAAAGATGGAGGCAGAGACCCACAGAAAAAAAGAACAAAAACAAAAAAGAAACCAAACAAAACAAAACAAAAAAAAAAAACTACAACTCTTGATAGACACTGACTTAAAGCCCTTTTATTGCAGTCATACGAATCAATACACCCCCGACCACCACCACCATCAAGCATCAACACCAAAAAGCAGAGTCCACGTCAGTCAGTAAATAAAGGATTGCTGTCATCAGCCGAAGCTGAAGACAGATGCACAAAGCCCTCTTGACAGACAGAATCAAAGAGAGCGATTGGAAGAGAATGGAGTTAAAGAAAGACAGAGTAGAGACATGGAAGAAGAAGAAAGAAGCTCCTAGTGGATGAGGTAGAGGAGCCAAACAAATGACGAGAAGAGAAAAAAGAGAGAGATTTACAGAGAGGGAGAGAGAGAGAAAGAGAGAGAGGGGTTTAAAGAAAGAAAGAGAGAGAGAGATTGAAAGAGACCGAGAGAGAGAGAAACCATATGGAGAGGATAAGAGGCAGAAGAGTATGGGTAGAAACTTGGGGGTAAAGAGCGAGGGCAGAGAGAGAGAGAGGAGAGAGAGCGAGGAAAGAGAGCGAGTGGAATTAGGCTTATTAAGATCTGGCCTGCTTGGCGCATATGGCGCTGGCTGCGTCTCTCTCTCCACTCAGAGCATGGAATTGTTAATTAGCTGCAATGAGGACGTCCCTGGAGTCTCAATTGGAGCGCTGAGTGGAAGCTGGATTCCTTTTTCTCATTTCATTTGGAGGTCAAACACACTCTCTCTCTCTCTCACACACACACACACACACACACACACACACACACCATACACATAGACATAGACATAAACCACACACACACACTCAGAGAGACATGCACACACACACACACACACACAGATTTTCACACGTACCCTTTCCCTGTGTGGAGCTGCTAGTCTGTGCTGAAGCATGGAAGGGCCTGAGGGCAGGGCTGTTTAATTCATGTTTGTGTTTGTGTTTGGAGACGGGCAGATTCCCTCACAGCTCCATCCATCTCTCCTCTCTCCTTCCCTCCGCTTCTTCTTCTCTCCTCTCAAGTTTCACTCCTCATTTTCTTCTCCTCTCTCTCCATTCTCTTCTTTTCTTTTCTTTTCTCTCCTCTCCTAGCCTCTCTCCATCCCTTCTCTCTTCAATAACTCCCCAACCACCCCAACAAAACACACACACACACACACACACACACACACACACACACACACACACACACACACATTTCCTTCTCCTCTCTTGCCTTCTCTTCTATTTCCTCTCCTCTCCACGCCTCTCTTCATCCCTTCTCTCTTCTCTCACCCCCCCAACCACCCCACCAAACACACACACACACACACACACACACACACACACACACACACACACACACACACACACACACACACACACTCCTCCTCCTCTTCTTCTGTTCCGCTCTCCTCTACAGCATCCATCCATACCTTCTCAGTGGAAATAAGAACACGGTTGTATGGCTGTTGGCGTTCAAGCGTGACGAGGCATAATAATGACAAACGGCTTCATGTTTCAAGATTCAAACACTGGCTTGATTTATTCAGCTTTTGTCTGTGCAGTGTTTTTTATTTATTTATCTAGTTTTGCACAGACTCTTTCTTCTTCATTTTTATTTTTTTATTTTTTTTTCAAGTTGTCTGCCAGCATACGACCTCAGTCTGAACCTCTCGACACGATAACACTTTTCATGAGTGATTCTGAAGCAGGAACATTACTAGTGACATTTGTGTTGGATTATGGCTAGTTTTTAACCCTGCGGTCCAGATCAGTGTTAAACAGGTTGATTTTATTCATTGAGGTTAATCTATGCTGTCTCTCTCTCCTTTCTCCCTCTCTCTCCCATTTACTCTCCTTCTCTCTCTCTCTCTCTCTCTCTCTCTCTCTCTCTCTCTCTCTCTCTCTCTCTCTCTCCCTCTCTCCCTCCCTCCCTCCTCACTTGTCCGTGCAGATGAATGCTGTGGACACGCTGGGCCAGACGGCGTTGCACCGGGCGGCCCTGGCCGGACACCTGCAGACGTGTCGGCTGTTGCTAAGCTACGGGGCCGACCCGGCCATCATCTCGCTGCAGGGCTTCACTGCCGCCCAGATGGGCAACGAGGCCGTGCAGCAGATCCTCAACGGTATGGACCCCAAAATGTTGTGTGTGTGTGTGTGTGTGTGTGTGTGTGTGTGTGTGTGTGTGTGTGTGTGTGTGTGTGTGTGTGTGTGTGTGTGTGTGTGTGTGTGTGTGTGTGTGTGTGTGTGTGTTTTGACAGAGGCAGAAAAAGATGGCATGTCTCCTGAAGCACTGTACAAATTCAATAATCTATGCTACTAATGCATATGTCACCAAATCCTTTTTTTCCCCCATACTGTAATATTGATAGGTTTTGTGTGACTGTGGATGTTACATACAGTACACTATATGATGCTCACAGTAACTCAGGTTCACCTTGTTCTCCCGCAGAAAACATTCCTGTAAGAAACTCAGACGTTGACTACCGACTCCTGGAGGCAGCAAAAGCGGGAGACCTGGACACTGTGAAGGTAAAAAGCTTTCCTCTTCCTTCGTCATCAGTCATGTCTGTCATGGTCTCCGTATCCACAGCCCACAGTCCACCTCTTCTCCTGCTGGCTGGGTTTTTATCCACCTGCGTACGTACGGCAGGGATATTTACTTCAGCTCGATGCCAAATCACCTCTCACCTCGCGCGCCGCTCTCTCATAGAATTTGTTGCGGTTATTCAACAGGGGGTCAGACATGAAACACGACTGCGGCCGGTTCTATTGGTTATATTACGAGTGTCCCAGCTGTATATCTGTTTTATTTGGTCTATAATGTGGAGTACAGGCACGTCATCTACAGCCTTGAGCAGTTTTTGCCACTGCAGACTGAATGAAATGAGACAATAGAGAAGCGGAAAACTCCTCTTTAGTTTCTCCTGTGTGGCCTTTGCTGTTTTTGTTTGTTTGTTTGTTTATGTTTGGGTCTTTTGTGTAAATGTTGTTGTGTTGTTTTTTTTTTCTTCATTCTTTTTTAAAATCTCTCTCTCCCCCTCTTTTTTTTCTCTCTCTCTCTCTCTGTCTCCTGGCTGCTCACCACAACAGCCTCATCCTTTCATCTCTCCCGGGCAGTGTGTTGCTGCAACATTAAAAAGCTTTCTCTTCCACAGATGAGAGGGAGAGAGAGAGAGAGAGAGGAGAGAGAGAGAGGGAGAGAGAGAGAGGATGAGAGAGAGAGAGGGAGAGAGAGAGAGAGAGAGAGAGAGAGAGAGAGAGAGAGAGAGAGAGAGAGAGAGAGAGAGTGTATGTATGTATGTATGTGAGGGGAAAATAAAGTAGCATTCCTGAATACAAATAGTGATGGGCAGAGAAGAGGAGAGGAGGATGAAGGTTACTGTTATGATAGAGAGAAAGAGAGAGAGAGGGAGGGGGGTGGAAATAAAGTTGTGGCGAAGGACCGAGAGGGAGAGAGAGATGGCTGATGTGACTGAGGATCGGGGGGGGGGGTACATACTCTTCTGCCACCCACGTCCTTCAGGAGGACAGAGAAAGAGAGAGAGGAAGGGAGGACAGAGGGCTCATGTGGGCGGCCCATCTCAATGTCACCTCTAGTGTGCTGCCGAAACGGAGAGAGGGAAAGAGAGAGGGAGAGAGAGAGTGAAAGAGAGAGCGAGAGTGCAAATCAGAAGAGGGAGAGAAATGCTGAGCTGGCTGTTCCATCTGTCCTCCACGTGTACAGATACACACACACACACACACACACACACACACGCGCACTCATACGGAAAATCTATCTCCAGTTACATACAACTGCTTGTGTGAGTGGATGAGCACTGATAGCCTTGCCGTGAGGACGCTAGCGCTCTGCACAAGCAGCATCATGTGTCGGCCTCACCTGCCTACCTCTCCGCTCCTCCAATAACTCGCTGCCGCAACCTCACCTGCACACATAAAAACAAAGCAGCCTCTTCTCTTATACAGGTGACTCATCCCGAGGACACGACCTGAGAGAGGGGAGGTAGACTGAGTAAGCTCAGCCTCCTCAATAACAACAACACGAGCATAAACATAAACAGTGTGTGCGCACACACACACACACACACACACACACACACACACACACACACACAGGACACTGAGTCATAGTCACAGAGCTTCAGCAGCAAGCTGTGTGTTTTGTTCGAGTGTCCTCAGGGAGAGCAGCGGACACCAACACACAAATAAGCGCACATCATACCCCACCCGACCCCAGTACTATACTGACAGGCCTTGGTCATTTCTCCCCTGTCCACTGTAGTGGAAATGTAGAAACGCAAGATAGGAGAAAAGTTCTTGTACCAATAAATTGCCTCTGTAATTTAAATGTATTTGTATTGTATGACATTCGGTTACTAGGAACACTGATAAGGGCTAAGCTTGAAAAGTTTGTGTTTCAGTCCCTAGACCAACTAACACCTTGAACACACTTGGGTACATTACTTTAAACTCTAAGCCAGGGGTCTTCAACCTTTTTCAGCCCAAGGACCCCTTTTCTGTGAGACGGCTTGCTCGTGGACCCCCATCCCCAAATGTAGTAGCCTAGGCCTAGCACACAGGCACACTCCACATACTAACAGATGCATCAATCTGCCTGAGACAGGGCTTGTGTATCAGGGTCCACACGCAACTATACCCAATGTATAGTCTGCAATTGCAAATACATTTGCATATATGCAAATATAACAAAAAAATACTTCAGATATAATAATCTGGCGGACCCCCTGTAGTAACTCCGCGGAGCCCCCAGGGTTCCCGACGCCCCTGTTGAAGACCTCTGCACTAGGCAAAAGAGGCAATGGAAGAGGTTTGCTTGTTATTTCACCTGCCCATACATTCTGCACGCGAGGGAAAGCCTCTCTCCACACAGCCCAGAATATAAACAAAATGACACATAACCCACCCTCGCACTTAACCTCCCTGGCAATAGCAGTAGAGCTGCATGAGACATTTGAATGCAAATGCAAACAGCCACATTGACAGGAGGTGATGGGTTGGTGGCGCATTTGTCCTGAGGACTGCCCAAGGCAACTTTGCCTGAGTGCTTCCAGTCTCCATTGGCCTGGAAACAAACAAATGTTGATGGCAAGCACTGAACAGACATTCCATTCCATAAGGCTACATCTGCATTCATTCATTCGTTCGTTTAGCCGGTGCTTTTGTCTAAAGCGTTTATTTTTTCATAATTAGACACAACAGGACACCAACTCCAGCTACAGTTCTGAAGAAGACTAACAGTCCAATAAATGTTAATTTGGTCCTTTCATTCCGGTCCTAAAATGACGCCTCTGATTGTTTGTCGGATCTTGAACAAAAGACGTTTCCCGTGCCTAATATGCCGACGCTCTCCAGTGGAATTGAATTAGACTAACCGCGAGATCTGCTAAGTTTCTTGATGACGACCTAGACAGCAGTTGACCCAGCAGTATTTCAGAATGCGTTAGCAGAGCTTAACTCAATTCTGTTCCTCCTCCTCCCCCGTGACCCCCTGGGTTCTTGTATATTATTTTCCGCATCTAAACAGTTATGCTCTCTGTCTCGGTGTCTTTGTTTGTTTTGTTTGGTTGTTTTGACTGTGTTATTGTTATTGACTCACAAACACGCTCTCTCTCTCTCTCTCTTTCTCTCGGTCTCTCTCTCTTACTTTCTCCCACAGCAACTGTGCTCGCCCCAGAATGTGAACTGCCGGGACCTGGAGGGCCGCCACTCCACGCCGCTGCACTTTGCCGCCGGCTACAACCGCGTCTCCGTGGTGGAGTACCTACTTCACCATGGCGCCGATGTCCACGCAAAAGACAAAGGGTAAGACAACACACACACACACACACACACACACACACACACACACACACACACACACACAGCCTGTCCACAGTCACCAGTCACCACTAACCTTGGTGCTGTTAACTGTCATCGTTGTCTTGTCTGCCTCGTCTTAACGCTAACTCAGTGGCAGAACTAGCGTGGTTGCTGTAGACTCTGTCTACAAAAGCACTCCAGAAATGGGTTAAAGAATGGCGGGATCGATAAGGAGTTACTTAACGTAACTTAATTTAGTGTAATGGGTGCGCCCCGACCTTCACCCAGTCAGTCTAATCTTTTCTTCCTCTCTTCATCTTGGACGCTGCTTTGTTCTGCGTTATTCATTTAGCTTCCACCGTATCCCCCTTCTCTCTCTCTCTCTCTCTCTCTCTCTCTCTCTCTCTCTCTCTCTCTCTCTCTCTCTCTCTCTCTCTCTCTCATCGTCTTTGTTTTGGCTCCTCTTGGCTCTGTGTTTGCGTGTGTGCGTGTGTCTGTCTGTCTCTTTCTTTGTGTCTGTTTTGCCTGAGTGTGTGTGTTGGCGTGTGTGTTCATTTCCTTTGTGCGGACCATAATGAAATAAGATCAAAGGCGGTGTTTACGCGCCTGCCGTCTTTATTTTCCGTGCACGTACCTCATTTGTAGCCCCACAGTGCTGGAGGCCCAGACAGAGTGTTCAGCTTGGGAACATTCAAAAAAAAAAAAAAGAAAAAAAGAAAACTGATCTTACTCTCTCTTTCGCTCTTGCGCTCTCTCTCTCTCTCTCTCTCTCTCTCTCTCTCTCTCTCTCTCTCTCTCTCTCTCTCTCTCTCTCTCTCTCTCTCTCCCCTTCCCCCTCTCATCCAACCAGTCAGCCAGCCAGAAATGGGGACCTAAATGGATGCCAAAGAAAATTGCCACTCGATTTTTATTTATTTATTTATTTATTTATATATTTCTTAAAGCCGCCCATGTCTTATGGTTCTGTCTGCTTTTTGGATGTTCTGTGTGGTCCTTGGTAATAGCCGGCCAGAACTGCCCCATTGACATTTATTGGGAGTCCAGTGCGTTTCATATCTCCAGGACCACAGATGGAATAGGAGGGGTGGAAAAAGGAGAGACGGAGATGCGAGAGTCCATCTTGTCATGGGTCATTCATTTCTAGTGCGTGGGAGTGGATAGGATGGAAAGACATGAAAATGAGAATTCAATCTTGGATTCATTTTAGCTTGAAATGGACAGACAGATTTGAAATGTAATCTTGTGTGTGGTGTCTGTCTGTGTCTTTGTGTGTGTGTGTGTGTGTGTGTGTGTGTGTGTATGTAGGGGCCTGGTGCCGCTGCACAACGCCTGCTCCTACGGGCACTATGAGGTGGCGGAATTGCTGGTGCGCCACGGTGCGTCGGTGAACGTAGCCGACCTGTGGAAGTTCACCCCACTACACGAGGCCGCCGCCAAGGGCAAGTACGAGATCTGCAAGCTACTGCTCAAGGTAAGACCACACAAGCTCAAACACACCCACACACACACACACACATGCTTTTGCAAACACATGTACATGCATGCATACATGTGCTCACCTATACACATGTACACAGACACGCACAAACAGGGATCATTCAAGTCTCACTGGTCTTGTAGAGAGTTGACGACATCTGTCAGTGACGTAATATGACGCGTGTATTCCGTAATGCCGTCCTTTACCTTGGGCACATTAGTTCTTGCACGTGTCCCCCATTCTACCCACCATGTTGGAGTGCTAGTGCTTTATACTGCCTCACTCCCCGTCTCCCCCTTCACACACGTGTCATATTTCCACACTGTGAGATGTCCACTCTAATACTGTGCACTGTGAGTGGAGAGATTGCTGTGTGTGCATCCTTACCCTGAAACTATAGACTCAAAGGAAAGGTTGTGTGAGGTT
Source organism: Sardinella longiceps (assembly GCA_027497455.2). Lineage (NCBI taxonomy): Eukaryota > Metazoa > Chordata > Actinopteri > Clupeiformes > Clupeidae > Sardinella > Sardinella longiceps. The sequence goes on along the minus strand of JAODXP020000008.1, from coordinate 28,457,941 downwards.
GGCGAGTGCTGTCAGTAGGTACAAGAGCAACCAAATTTGATACAACACAGACCATATTTGCATACTGACAGCTAGAGCTAGCTGAACAGTACACAGGAAAACAAAAATGTGAGCTACAATTGTTCGTATTTCTGTCAACAGCACCAGGCTACTGCCGACAACAGGGCTATTGGGTTGATTGACTTGGGAATGTCGCTTTAACCTGTATGAGTCAGCCAATGTAAAATTTGATTCACACCAGTTAAGCGATTGAAGGTCCCAAGTTTGATAGTTTTATGAAGGCTATTGGGATTTAGACAGTTAGTTAGTAGCCAATAATTTATTATACTACAACTACAGCTAAGCGCGATGAACCGGCAATACATTTAAAAACAGTGTATTTGATTATCCTGCGGTATCCACATTGATCTTGATTAGCCTGGTAGAGTGTGTGTGTGTGTTTGTGTTTGTGTTTGTGTGTGTGTGTGTGTGTGTGTGTGTGTGTGTGTGTGTGTGTGTGTGTCTGCTCCTCCATGCTGTGTCCAGATCACAGCCAACCTGTGGTGCAGCACCGAGGCTGAGCTCTGCCTGCTTCGGCCATTAATTTTCTGGGAGGCTGCTGGCTAACAGGTGTAGAGCTACCGCTGCAGCAGTGGGAGTTGGTGTGTGTGTGTGTGAGTGTGTGTGTGTGTGTGTGTGAGGGGGGTCGTAGGGGAGGCCTCGCTTTATTAGCGGCCCGCCAAGTGGGACTGTTCGGCTGCCGCTTTCCCCTCATCAGCTCGGCTCGGCTTAGCCCAGCAGTGCAGCACAGCAGGTTCTCTGTGTGTGTGTGTGTGTGTGTGTGTGTTAGAGTAAGTGAATGAGTTTACAAACCCAACCTCCCCCCACATATAGACACACACACACACACACAGAGAGAGAGAGAGACCAATCTCTGCAGAGTCTTCAGAAGCGGTTGCTAGTTGCTGGTGCTGCTGCTGTTTCTGCTGTAGCTGCTGCAGAGATGAAAGGTGCTGCTGGGCTGCTCTGGGTAGAGGGGAGTGGTGGAGCGGCAGGGATGACGGCACTTGCCGTTTGATTAGCAGCCCTGTTCATCGTCCTGACGGATAAGCTTTGATGAGACTCGTCTGTGTGTGTGTGTGTCTGGTTTGTGTTTGTGTATGTGTGGTGTGTGACTGTTTT
>JAODXP020000008.1:28441780-28449280 GCA_027497455.2 Sardinella longiceps | reverse complement strand
GAAATGAAGGCCCCATGTTTTCATCCATCCTCACAATCCACTGCAAGGCCTTTTTCTGCTGCAGTTCAGTTTCCAAACCACACTGTGATGGAACTACTGAGGGCACTCTCAATAATAGATGGATTATAGGTGCCACTGGGCAATAGGTACTAGTTTTGTTGGTACAGGGATAGTGGTGATTGACTTGAAACAGGTAGGTGTTTAGGCAATGTTTGCTGTAGGGTCTTCACATGTACAGTACATCTGCCAGAGATGTTGTCTTGTACTGTACACACAGCAAGCGCACAGCAAGCCCACAGCAACAACATGTAAGCATTAAATAATCAACGTGTGCATGTGTGAGAGAGAATGTAAAAAGAAGCATCATACATGATGTTCCCATACAAAACAGACAGAGACACTATATTTAACACACACAGTCCCGGTGAAGCTGTGAATCGTGTGTCTGTGTCTTTGTGTGTCTGTGTGTGTGTGTGTGTGTGTGTGTGTGTGTGTGAGACGCTGATACTGTACTGTACTGTCTGCGCACGGCTGCCTGTCAAGCGAGCGCTAAAGAGGCCGCGTCCCCACACACAGACGGCTCTCATGAAGATTTCATGAGCCTGATACGCTCCTCATGATTCTTTCACGAGCTCCGCCGCCGTCGCTCTGGCTCCTCGTTTTTCTGGGAGAAGCGCTCCCTTAGCACACCCTCCAAACACACAAACACCTCCCCCTCCCAACCTACACACACACACACACACACACACAGAGAGAGAGGGAGAGGCAGACACACGCTTCCTCCACCTGACAGAGAGACGACACAGAGCCTGCTGCTTCAGGCAACGACAGACACAACAGAACAACTCCCCTGTCACCAGCACCACCACCACCACCACCCTCCCTCACACACACACCCACTCCCCCTAGTGGAGGACCTTTCCAGGGCCGCTCTGCGAAAGCCTGCCTCTCATCTCTATCTGAGCAGAAGACAGCGACGGCCTCAAAACTCTCCTAGACAGGCACCCTGTCTCGCTCCCACCGGTTCGGTTCTCTGCATTGTGTTCCTTTGTGCCGGTGCACAGTGTGCTAACTCTTTCCAGCATTTTCCCTTTGTGCCGAGGAACGACCGAATTCTGGCATTTCCGTCGTCACTTTTTCTTTTTGATGGAAGAACACAAGCAGTGGGGCTTGGCATGGCTTCTGCATGTTTGTGTGTCCAGTGTTGGATTAGGGCCATATGAAGAGTTGGGTGGGGGGTAGTGTGGGGGGGGGATTGGGTGTCTTTTCCAGCGTTATCTGAGGGACGTTCGGAAGGGAACGTGCCGGAGGGAACGTGGTCGGTCCGGTCGGGCACAGGAAAAACAGGCAGCAGGTTGGGTGATTATGTAAGCGCGCCGAAGCCTCGGTTGCACCCAAGGCCCTTGGCTAGAGGCCTGTGGACACACAAGCTGCCGTCCAAAAGTGGGCCTGGTCTAAGCCAGCGCGCTCCAAGCCTGCGATTGGTTGGAGTGAGCCCAGAGGGTTCCTGATTGGCTGGCAAGCTTGTGGTTGACCTTGGCCAGGCCCCCGCGGCTGGCTGGAGATTGCAGCCTGTGTGTAGAGGATGTCACTCCCTGTTCTGCCCAACAAATGCTGATGCGCATACACTCGCACAAGTACACACACACACACACACACACACACACACACACACACACACACACACACACACACACACACACACACACAAGTTTGCATGCACATGCTCACAGTCAGCCGATGAGGAGGCCAGATCAGGACAGCTGGCTGTGTGTGTGTTGTCTGTCTGTGTGTGTGTGTACGTGTGTGTACGTGTGTGTGTGTGTGTGTGTGTGCGTGTGCACGTGTGTTTGAGAGCCAGCATGAAAGATGTGCATTTTGGCAGAGTGTGTAATATGGGAACTCTGCTCAACATGCCATCTTTCACTCCACCTCTGCACGTCTGTTAACTGCCCACTCCTAATTGCCCGCTATCATAATAATCCAATCATACCACAATCTGACCACAGATTGCAATCCGACCAATGTGCTGGTAATTCATTTGATAAACACTGGGAAGTTTCCCAAGCACTATTAAGACTCCAATATGAACACCTTCAGTGGCTCGCCTGCTTTATTGAATGTGTCACAGGTTCTCTTTGCAAGTGTGTCAGTGGAAGAGCAGTGTATGCTTACTACTTTTTTGTCACCTATAGTGGATAGGCCAGTGTGTAGATAGACAGGAAATGGGGGAGAAAGAGAGATGAGGAGTAGGAGGGATCAGGAATTGAGTCAAACCCAGGTCCCGGGATTTATGGTATGGCGCCCTAGCCAACTGAGCCACGACGGCCCTGAAAGAGCAGTGTATAACCCAGGGGTGGGCAATTATTTTGGCCGAAGGGCCACATTGGCTGTTAGATTTTGACTAACGGGCCGTGTGTTAACTGTAAACCGGTTGATGACGGTAAATTGGCAAGTCTTAAACCAGTCTTAGCCCCACTCCCGAACAACATGCAGGGTTAAAAGGGGGATTTGTATTTCATGAATACAACAAATTTGATCATTTAGGCCTAGGTCTACTTGGGTAAAGGATGAATCATTCTACTTTGGGAAGGTTCCAGGGGCCGGATTAAAAAGCTCAGCGGGCCGCCTGTGGCCCCCGGGCCTTAGTTTTCCCAGGCCTGGTATAACCTCAACCCTGTGGGAATGTCTCTCTTGCTGATGAGCGAGCTAACTTAGTTAGCAACTATGCTTTTGGGAAACGGACCCCAGGTTCACCACTTAACCACCTTCTTGGAATGCCCCCATGGTCTATCAGTCGTAGCCAAACTCTAGGTTTTAATGTCCTAGTCTATAGATCTCCCTAAAAGTTGCCTTGCAGATCGACTAGCATATAATGGAGTGTGTGTTCAAGATGGCTTTTGGTCTACACTGCTCCTTTAGCTCTCTAATAAGTCATGTTACTGTAAGTCATGTCATGTCCGTTAGTCTGTATACAGTAAAATTAGGTCATTATGTCATCATGTGGTTGATGGTGATGCTAACTGTTAGCCCCTTTCCTTTGCCTTGTGTCCTACAGCATGTGGACATAGCGGCGCTGCTGATCAAGTACAACACGTGTGTCAACGCCACGGACAAGTGGGCCTTCACGCCGCTGCACGAGGCAGCCCAGAAGGGCCGCACCCAGCTGTGCGCCCTACTCCTGGCCCACGGAGCCGACCCCACCATGAAGAACCAGGAGGGACAGACGCCTCTCGACCTCGCCACGGTACACACTCACACACACACACACACACACACACACACACACACACACACACACACACACACAATCACACACACAGACACACACAACTACATGCTTTTGCAAGCTCCCTATATTACCCCTTGAAAATCCATGCAGAATTTATCTACCTTTAAAACATTTCATCTCCCTTTCCGTCTCTCTCTAACGTCTGTTGCCCACCGTGAAAAAAGTTTTTACTACGATACAACCACAAAAAATCTATATAAAATACATATAAAATTCTAGACATTTAAATGGCTGAACATTTAAAGAAATGCTTTAATTGTTTGTCATAGTTTTCATAAGGATGTTTTTTAAAATACATTTGCACTGAAATTGTCATAGAAGGGGAAAAAAATGTTTTATTTGATGGCCTTCAGCCTTTGCCATCCCTTCTCATCATTCCCGAAACCTTGTTATTATTTGGGGAAAAGCATCTGGTTATTTCTCTCTTGGGGTGTTCATTTCGAGTGATTTCTCTGCGATTTCCCTGTCACTGAAAAAGATTATGCCATGTTGCATCATACCTTGTGCAACATGTTGCATAAGAAAAAAAAAAAAAAACACACTCTCAAATCATAACACAAAGATGGAGGAATCCAAGCAGGTAACTCAAATAAACCACTTAGAAGAAGTGGAAATACTCAAAACACAGTCTATGAAAAGTTAATTATCTCTGGTTTGCCTCTGGATTGCCTCAGTTTGTTTAGAAGAAAATGGATATGGCATTTGCCCAGCTTAGTAGAAGATATTACAGTGCTTGCTTCATTGTCAAACGATTTTGAAAAGTATAGTGTCGTCAGTCTGCCGACTTTTTTTGTTGTTAATGTAGCCATGTTCATTCTAAGCACACTAGCCGAGGCACAGTTCAGAGATCACTTTTCCTATTCATTCTGAGTAATGAGAAGCTTTCAGCTCTCAGCTTAAAAGTCCTGTCGAAAGCCTAGCACTATGTGCTCTCACTCCCTCTCGCTTGTGCTCTTTCTTTCTCTCCATCCCTCCCTTTCTCTTTTGGTCTCTGTCTTTCTCTTTCACATTTGTTCCCTCACTTTCGGGAGTTGTGACGGGTAGTTGGGAGTGAGTTGTGGTGCGTGTGTGTCTGTGTGTGTGTGTCTGTGTGTGTGTGTATCTGTGTGTGTGTATCTGTGTGTGTGTATCTGTGTGTGTGTGTGTGTGTGTGTGTGTGTGTGTGCGCTGGCGTCACCCATGCGGGGCGGAAGCATCCGGTGAAAGAGCGCTTCCATTAGCCATAACCTTTAGCGCCGGGGCTGACTGGTGGGCGAGAGAGCACAGCGCAGCGCAGGGCAGGGCAAAGAGTGATGAACACAATAATGGCCGCCACTGCCAGCCAGAGTGCGAGGGCCACCGCCGCTGATGGAGTGACCTTTGCTTTCCCGCGTGCCGATCCCCTGTAATCACCGCAGTCTCTCAAAGGACACACAAATTAGCTTTGCGTTTGCACACTGTCTCCAACAAGAGTCGGCGAGATGGCTTATGTGTCATAAGATACAGTACATGCAAATAGGCAGGTAGGGACTGTTAGCAGCAATAAGGCCACTTTGTCGGGGAACTCGTAAGAAAGCTGCTCTCGGAATAATAATGTCAGGGTAGACTGTGTGTGCGTGTGTGTGTGTGTGTGTGTGTGTGTGTGTGTGTGTGTGCATGCTGAGTGTCTGCACAACCTGATTCTCTTTTTGGCGTAACATCCAACTTCTTATTCCCATCGTGTCTAAAAAATGTGTGTGTGCGTGCTGAGTGTGTGCACAACCTGATTCCCTTTTTGGTGTAACATCCAACTTCTTATTCCCATCGTGTCCAAATAAAATGTGTCTTCCACCTTGTTACCGCTTGCCTTCTCATGCTCACGGTTCTTCCTCCGTCTATTACTGTCGCAGGCTGATGACATCAGGGCCCTGCTGATCGACGCCATGCCTCCAGACGCGCTGCCCACATGCTTCAAGCCGCAAGCCACGGTGGTGAGCGCAGCTGTCATCTCGCCAGCATCCACGCCGTCTTGCCTCTCCGCCGCCAGCAGTATCGACAACCTGGCGGGGCCCCTCGCCGAGCTCGCCGCGCCCGGAGCATCGGGCCCCGCTGATGGGGCCACCGGCACGGACAGGAAGGAAGGAGAGAGTGAGTGTTTCAGAGCTTTACTCATTCGGGTGCACGTTTCCCAAAAGTAGAGTTGCTTACCAGTTAGCAACTTAGGTGGAGAATTGCATTGCAACCAACAAAGTTGGTTAATTTATTCAACAGCTATTCTGTTGTGAAATGGACCCCAGATACGTTTCTGTTGTTCATTCAACAGCTATTCTGTTGTGAAATGGACCCCAGATACGTTTCTGTTGTTCATAAGTATTAGAATAGTTTAGATGTGGCCTAACTTTTCCTTTTGCGCAACACATCAACAACTAAACATGTATGAACATCATGTAATAAGTCTCTCTCTCGCTCTCCCTCCCTCTCCTTCTCCCTCTCTCTCTCTCTCTCTCTCTCTCTCTCTCTCTCTCTCTTTCTCTCTTTCCCTCGCTCTCCCTCCCTCTCCCTCCAGTCACCATCCTGGACATGAACATCAGCCAGTTCCTGAAGAGCCTGGGCCTGGAGCACCTGCGGGACATCTTTGAGCGTGAGCAGGTAAGGCCTCGCTCCCTTAACTCCCACACCAGGGTAGAGTGTCATGCTCTCGCTCTGGCTCTCGCTGCGGCCCTCTCCGCTCCTGCCTGCCTTGGAGGAGGGATTCAGTTACGTTAGCGCTCCTGCAAATGTCGGCTCCAATAGACTTCTCCCCCCCCAAACAACCACCCTTCCCCAACCCCACTCCCTTCCCTTCCCATCCGCCTCTCCTCTCTCTCCCTCTCTCTTCTCTCTCTCTTCGCCTCTTCTCTCCGTCTGTCGTCTCCTGTGCCGTCACCTGACTGCAGTGGACTGTCTCCTTCAGCTCTGCCTCCACTCTTCAAAGTTATGCAAATGTCTCGGCATGTCGCTACACACTCCAGTCACTTTCTCGCTCTCCGGCGCTTTCTCTTTCCGTCTCTCTCTCTCTCTCTCTCTCTCTCTCTCTCTCTCTCTCTCTCTCTCTCTCTCTCTCTCTCTTCATTTCTTCCTCTCTCACACGCTCGGTTTCCCTTTCTCTCAGTAACTCACTCACTCCATCTCTCTCTCTCTCTCTCTCTCTCTCTCTCTCTCTCTCTCTCTTTCTCTCCCCTCCTTCGCTCTCCCTTTTCTCTCACTTGTTAACATTCACTTTGTCCCTCCGTCTCTCGTTTACAGTCTCGATCAGTCCATCCTTCCTTCTATCCTGCACTCCCCCCCCCCTCTCTCTCTCTCCCTCTCTATCTCCCTATCCCTCTTTTTCTGCTGTTGCCTGGGGACTCTATCATTTCCTCCTCACCTCATCACTCACTCTCTCTGGGCCGGTCGGTCGGCCGGCAGAAATTGCGTTGCGTTCTCGCCTTCCGTCTCGCTCCCGTCTGACCCTGTCTGCAGGTGGCCTCAGAGTAGAGGCGGCGGCGGCAGTGGCGGAGGAGGAAAGTATAGTCCGACTCCGACACTCTCTCTCTCTCTCGCTTCTCCGATCTCAGCGTCTTATTAACACCCCTAGGCATTTCAAACTCTCCCTCCTTCCCTCTCTCCCTCCTTCCCTCTCTCACTCCTTCCCTCCCTCCCTCCGTCCCTCTCTGCATGGCTGCTGTCTCTCCATCTAGCTGTCTCTCAGCACTTTTTAGTGAATTGGCTGAATCTGCCATCTACTTCATCTTCACTGCTGTTTGGACTCTTCCTCCGCTTTCTCTCTCTTTCGCTCTGTCACTCACTCACTCTCACACACACACACACACACACACACACACACACACACACACACACACATACAGTATATTGTCTCCTAACCACCCCTTCCACACACACACACCCCACACACTCACACACTCCTACCATGTCAGCATCCTTCATACCTTCTTTCTCCTCTCCTCTCCTCCCTTCTCACCCCCTTTTATCCATCTCTCTCCCCTTTTCTCTCTCCCTTTCCCTCTCTTCCTCTTCTTCTTAGAGGGAGTTGTGGAGCTTGACTAGCACGGCCTAGCCTCCCACAGGGGAGATGCGGGGAGGAAGGGCAGTCTCCCTCCTCTCCTACACACACACACACACACACACACACACACACACACACACACACACCCACACACATACAGAGTGCAATAAAGCTTGGGGCTGAATGCAGCGCGGCAGGAGAGTCT
>JAODXP020000008.1:28411780-28439280 GCA_027497455.2 Sardinella longiceps | reverse complement strand
GGCGCTCGGCACCACGCTGGGATCGTGTCAGAAAGGGGGTGTGTAAGAACAGGGGAGCTCTTGAGTAGTCTGGGAGGTGGTTTTTTTTTCATCATCTTCTTCTTCCTCCTCTTCTTTTTTGGAGAAATGTTTAGCTAACTTTTTTTTTTTTTTTTTTTTTTTGTCTCCCGAGCGTGACTTTGAAGCATTCTTGAGGTTATGAGAACCAGTGTTGAAGGAGTTCAGGTCATGGAGTCCAAGGAGTGTATATTTGGGGTATTTTTCTGTTCTGGGGTATTTTCGTTGGAGTGCAGTCATATCATAGAACACAACACTATTTGTTTGTGTCAATTTGTCAAAAAGTTTCATTTGTAACTCTGAACTCTTTTGTCATAACTGTCTTAGCCATTAAATAGCCTAATATGGCTTTGAAATCAAATAAATGAGATTCACACTAATTCACACCAGATGATCTTTCAAGTGGTATGATGGGAATGGTTGATGTGTGTGTGTGTGTGTGTGTGTGTGTGTGTGTGGGTGTGTGTTGGTGTGTCTGACCGACCGGTGTGTGTGTGTGTGTGTGTGTGTGTGTGTGTGTGTGTGTGTGTGTGTGTGTGTGTGTGTGTGTGTATGTGTGTGTGTGTGTGTGTGTGTGTGTGTGTGTGTGTGTGCGTGCGTGCGTGTGTGTGTGTGCGTGTGTGTCTGACTGACCGGTGTGTTTATGTTGCTGTGTGTGCAGATCACGCTGGATGTGCTGGCAGATATGGGCCACGAGGAGCTGAAGGAGATCGGCATCAACGCCTACGGCCACAGGCACAAACTCATCAAGGGCATCGAGAGGCTGCTGGGAGGACAGCAAGGTGAGTAGCAGAGATCTGTGTGTGTGTGTGTGTGTAAGCGAGAGCGAGAGAGAAGCTGCTTGGATTACTGTAAGCTCAATAGCAGTGTGTGTGTGTGTGTATGTGAGCGAGAGAGAAGATGCTAGTATTACTGTAAGGTAAATAGCAAGGTGTATGTCTGTGTGTGTGTGTGTGTGTGTCTGTGTGAGAGTGAGAGATGACTGTAATGCGAATAGCATGGACCCATGTTTGTGTGTGATGAGTGTAATACTGTACAAATGAGATCACCAGGATGGGTTTAATTTGCTAATGAAATGTGCATTATTTTATTTACCATCTGTAGAAGTTCCTGACTTTAATAGCCTGTTATCTCATGGTTGTGTGTATATTGTGTGTGTATCTGTATGTGTGTGTGAGAGTGAGAGAAAATGAGAAGAGATGTGTTCTGGTAGAGTTGATAAACTAGTAATTGAAATACAGTATGAAAATAAACTCTTAATCTGCCATATACTCTCTCTCTCTCTCTCTGTGTGTGTGTGTGTGTGTGTGTGTGTGTGTGTGCGCCTTGCACAGGTGCCAACCCCTACCTGACGTTCCACTGCGCCAGCCAGGGCACGGTGCTCATAGACCTGTCCCCAGACGACAAGGAGTTCCAGTCTGTGGAGGAGGAGGTAGGAGGGAGTGAGGAGAGAGTCTGGCCTCGGGCCCGGAGCGTGATGGGCAGCCTTTCTCTCTCTGCCGTCTGGGCTCCTGTCTGAGAGAACTCGCCGTCTCTATTAGTCTTCTTAGCACAATCTCTCTCTCTCTCTCCTTTTCTCTCCCTTTCTCTCTCTCTCTCTCTCTCTCTCTCTCTCTCTCTCTCTCTCTCTCTCTCTCTCTCTCTTTCTCTCTCTCTCTCTTTCTCTCTCTCTCTCTCTCTCTCTCTCTCTCTCTCTCTCTCTCTCTCTCTCTCTTTCTTTCTTTCTCTCTCTCTTTCTGATGTTTCAGTAACTTCATTTCTTTGTCCTTTTATCTGTCCCTCACAGAAATTCACTCAGTCTCTCTCTCTCTCTCTCTCTCTCTCTCTCTCTCTCTCTCTCTCACTCACTCTCAATCTTCTCGCTTCCTGTCTTTTCTCCTCCTCTCTGTCACTCTATTTCACCATCTGTCTGTTTCTCCAGCACACTGTCTGCTACAGTATCTCAAGTATCTCCTCCTATCATCAACCTTAGTGTTCTTGTGTGTGTGCGTGTGTGTGTACTGTGCGTGTGTGTGTACTGTGTGTCTGTGTACACTGTGTGTGTGATGGTTCTCTTCTTGCCTGTGTGTTCCAGCTCCAGAGCACCATCAGAGAGCACAGAGACGGAGGGAACGCAGGTGGAGTCTTCAGCAGGTACAACATCATCAAGGTGAGTCACCATCCACCTCCACCACCACCTCCACCTTCCCTGTCTGCTAGCACATGCTAAAGCTACACAAAGCACTGCAGCAAAAACACTGCAGCGTCATCATCGCAGACTAATACGGTTTGCTGGGATTAACAAGATTTTTTAAAGTAATGAACTTTTGTAATGAATGGTCATTGTGTGGAGATAATGATACTACATAGATCATCATTGATTAGAAGTAGCTTAAGTAGGAAAGCGCTACCATATTAAATATTGGCCATTTAAACCCAATAGAAAGCCAAACCACCCTTTATCAATGCCTTGAGTAAAGGCTATTTTATGCTGTGGGTGCCTTTTGTTAGTGTGAGTCCGTAATGAGTTGATCAAGAATGGAGTGGCCACTGGCCAGGCAAGCTACATTTGCACTCTGTGGAAGATTGTGGCCGTTAGATGTGAGTTTGTTATTGACGCATGTGTTGTTTATGTCTCTCTTTATATAGATCCAGAAGGTGGTGAATAAGAAGCTTCGGGAGCGATACGCACACAGACAGAAAGAGATTGCCGACGAGAACCACAACCACCACAACGAGCGCATGCTCTTCCACGGTGCGTTGCTCTCCTCCTTCTCTTCCTCCTCCTCTTCTTCCTTTTCCTCTTCCTCCCCTCATCAAAAATCATTACACTCTTAACTTCGAAACCTTCCAAAATATGCTCACTTTCTTTGCTTTCATTACATAAAAAAAACTGGTGTTGTGGTCTTATAGCCATTTTGTTTTTGCTGTTTTGTGCTGAAGCTAATTGTTGAGGAAGGAGAAAGTAGCCACGGTCTTGTGCTCCTCCTAATCTGAATGATGCATCAGCGTGCCATGCCCTGAACATTAACACTAATTACCTGCCACTATACGTTACTGTTAACCCCATTCAATGCCTCTTCTCTCTCTCATAACCAGCCCCCCCCCCCCAACCCCCAAATACACACACACACACAAACACACACTCCTGTGGTCCATCTATGCCAAGCGGCCTGGTTAGCATCAACAAAGACTAATGATGGGAGTCCGGCCCCTTCTGAGCGTGACAAATGGAACGCGGTGACCGCACACCTTTTGGCCAATCGCTTCCATGACCTCGTAGGGGGGGAAAAAGAGCGTGATCAATAGCCACCGCTTTGTAGGACAACGGGTTAGACCAACTGACTGACTGCCTGCCTGCCTGCGTTCCTGCAAGCTCAATGTGGGCCACATTATCATGCCTCATGGACGTTCGATCGCTCATAATTACGTTACCGCGGGCGCCGCGCCAGGATTTGCATTTAATATAATTAGAGCGGGGTCTTAAAATTAAATGAGTCGGGAGTAATTTGCGCGCCTGTAGAGGAGATTATGGTATGGGCGAGAATCGTTGGGGGTGGGGGTGAGTGGTGGTAATAAGTACATGGCAGGCATGGGTGACACTCTTTACACCTCATAGGCTACAGTAGACTGTCGTGAAGCTATTAGGCTCGCCTGTATGTTCATCCATGTTAAAGGGAAAGTGAATTAGCTATATAAAATACATACAACATTTTTCAGTCAGTCTTTCTGGCACTACTAAAACATGCTATTGATGTCTGATAGCAAGTAAATTGTGTTTACACATTTGCACCCTTCACATAACCATGTCATTCAAATTTATTCGGAGATGATACCAAAACAAATTCTCTGATAAAAAAGGATTCTTCAAACAGTGGCAAAAAGTTGCCTAGTGTTCCTTTAATGCCTTCCCACCCTGATTCCGACAAAGTGCGGAGCACTGCGCTTCCAACATTTGATTACATTCTTTTCAGTACAATCCCACACACCAGCGCAGCAGAACTCTGCCGCCACCTGTTGATGAAACAAACATCATTGGGAAAATTGAAAGTGTTCTGAAAGTGCTGTCGGAACCTTTTTTTCATCCACTCTTTCGTTGTTCTCAAACAGGTTCTCCGTTCATCAACGCCATCATCCACAAGGGCTTCGACGAAAGGCACGCCTACATCGGGGGCATGTTCGGCGCCGGCATCTACTTCGCCGAGAACTCGTCCAAGAGCAACCAGTATGTGTACGGCATCGGGGGAGGCACGGGCTGCCCCACCCATAAAGACCGCTCCTGCTACATCTGCCACAGGTTAGTAGAGATGGGGAGGGCCAGACAAGGGGTTGGGGGGGGGGGGGTATCTGACAGAACATACATACATACATACATACATACATACATACATACATACATACATACATACATACATACACACATACACACACACACACACACACACATACATACATGCAACCTACCTACATGCATACTGTACATGCATACACACACGCACGCACGCACACAACCTACATACATACATACATACATGCATACACGCACGTACGCAACCTACTGTGCATACATACATACATACATACATGCAACCTACCTACATACATACATGCATACATGCATACATACATACATACATACATACACACACACACACAAGCACGCAACCTACATACATACATACATACACGCATACACGCAACCTACTGTACGTACGTACATACATACATACATACATACATACACACAACCTACATACATACATACAGTACAGGGCTGATTTCAGGCGTAGCCTACCAGCATGACTGGAGAAAAAGAGAGGATTCAACTAAAATGTTCCTACTTGTTGTACCTTTAAATTGTGTGGCACTCTTAGGGATTGATAAATGAAATGTTCCATGTTAAAAGTACATCCTTGCACGCTCATCACTGCCTCTTAGTGGAAAATGTGTAGTTTGCCCATGGCCAAGTAGTGCGTTGCAAACATACAGTAGCACCCTACCACCCGCACCCACCCCCCCGGCATGGGAAAAAAGTTCAGGCTTCAGCCCTGTACATGAACTCAACCTACATACAGTATACGTAACCTACATTTATCTGCAGAAGACCTTTGTAATCAACAGCAGTTGTATAATCATTAAAGTGACCCACATTACTGACTGGTGTTTGTACAGGTTCGCATTCGGCACTTAATCTCTAGTGATGTATAGCAGTTGTAATGTGATTAATGAAATGTTATCATAATGGTGTTTAATTCACTGCCAGCAGTCGAGACAGCTGACTGGTTTTATACATCTTCAGTAAATATCTGGCCCTGAACATCGCCTTGTTCACAGTATGCTTGTGACGGTACACACACACAACTGCATATGATGCAACTTGGCATAGATGCAGTGTAGAACCCTAAAACTCTGTGATAAAACAGTGTCTGTCTCTCTCGTCACACAGACAAATGCTGTTCTGCCGGGTGACCCTGGGCAAGTCCTTCCTGCAGTTCAGTGCCATGAAGATGGCACACGCACCCCCCGGGCATCACTCAGTCATCGGCCGACCCAGCGTCAATGGCCTCGCCTACGCCGAGTATGTCATCTATCGGGGAGAGCAGGTGAGTGACCGCCTCAGCAGGCCCAACATTTTTTGGGGGGGCTCTTTTCACCTATTTTGGACAGGACAGTGTAGAGGTGTGGTAAATGAGGAGAGAGAGACAGGGAAGGAATCGGGAAATGACCTTGGATCATGAATCGAATATGCTATGGCGCCTTAGCCAGCTGAGTCACGACACCCCCAGGCTCAGGGTCTTTTAGTTTCAAATGTTTTTTATTGAGCATATGAAATAATACATAGAAGCTACCATCAATACAATTCAGGCTCCTTTTATAATAGTTGTGCCTGTGTATTAGGTTATATTAAAATCATCATAAATGAAAAACAGGATAGGCACAAGGCTCAGGGTCTTTTGACAGTGTTGTACAGTGGTGTGGTCAGTGCACACCGTACATGTGGCTTTTCCCCAGATTCCACATGTATATTTTATCCCATGTGTTATTGGGTGAGAATATTAGGTATGAAAATCTGCAGGATGTGCACTGACGGCCAGAGAGTGATAGCAGAGATGGTACAGTACCACCACCATTCACTTAACACCAGCTGTGATCCTAATTAGGACAACTGTTCAGCCAGGAAGATCAGCTTATTACTGGAAGCCCCTGCACAGCTAGAACCAATGCATGACAGCACTTTTTAATTTCCCAGGCAGCATTTTTCCCACCTTGCCTTTGATCACCTTGCAAAGCTGCTACACGTGAATATGACTGCAGAGTGGGGAAAGGCTTTTGGACTCGGTGTACCAAGTGCCATGTGTTTGTTTTAATGTCTTCACTGCGGTTTCAGCCTCTAAACCAGCATGCCCTCTGGACTCTGTCCTTTGTTCCGCAGGCGTACCCAGAGTACCTGATCACATACCAGATCCTGAAGCCGGAGAGTACAACGCCACCCACAGCCGCCGGGGAGCAGAAGTCCTAGTGCCCGTCCTCCTTCAAAGTCCTCTTGTTCTGTTCTCCCCCAAACACAACACCCCCCCACCCACCGCTCCATGTCCCTCCCCAGGCTTCACAGAGGCCTGTCAGACTGTTACCCAGAACCCCCTTCTGCTTCATAAGCATTCTGGCCTATATTGTTGCCTCACCAAACTCATACAAACACACACATACGCACACACATATAAACACTTTCTTTTTTTCTTTTTTTTTTTTTTGGATTACATTTCAGGAACTCATCACATGCTCTCTTCTTCTGGACTGATGGTTTTTATTTATCAAAACAATGTTCTACTTTTATTTTTATTATTTTTTTTCCCTTGGTGAGTTTGTTTACATGAAAGTGTTGCCTTCGCCAGCCAAGCTCGCCCATCCTCCCCGCAGCTCGCTCTGATTGGCCAATTGTAGCGCAAAAAACCCCGCCCGCCCCTTCCCAGCATGCCTTGCAACTGTAAGGTCATAGGTCAGGGATTTCGAGGGGAAAGAGCTGGGAGTCAGAGAGGGGTGCGAGGATGAAGGCCTCCGTTTGGTTGGAGCGGCTCCTCAGGCTGCTGGATTCAACTGCATGGAGCTCTTTGAGTGACAAGGAAGATGAGACAACCAAGTAACCTCTACCCATACACAATAAAAAAAAAAGAAAAAAGGAAAAAAATTCATTTAAACACCCATCACAGCATTTAAACACCCATCAAAGCTTCCACACTAGTTCATCCCAAGTTCACCATGACACACTCATGAGTTTTCGACTCTTTGAAATGGCGACTGATAATATTTCAGTTTCATTACTGCTACTAGTCCTGTCCAGTTTGGAGACACTAACTAACACATGGACCATGGAACCGTGTAAACAGCAGGGGACCCTGTTGCTCCGTTTGACCTGTTTTATTGCCTCTCTTCTCCCCTGTGAAGTCCAGTGAACCTTTGTGAACCTTGACTCGTGTTGTAACTGTTTTTTTGTTTTTGTTTTTTTGTTTTTATTTTTCTTCCCCACCCCCCTTCCTAATGAATTGTACTGAAAGCCTTAGATTGGGTTCCAAGTGGCTCACAGAGGGAGGATGGCTAGCCTGTTTATATTTACTAGAGGAGTCTAAAGAATCAAGCTTTGAATTGTATATTTTTTATTTTATTTTGCACAGGATTTAAAGCCTAAAACACACACACAAAAAAAAAAGAAAGAAAAACATCTGAACTTTTCATAACCCATAACTGGTTCTGCCTGACCCTTTCTGCTCACCTTTGTAAAAGAATTTGCACTTTCAGATGGGAATGATTGAATATCGTTCAGTAATCATTTTTAAAGTTAATCTTTGAGAGCGAGCGAGAGAGAGAGAGAGAGCGACCGAGAGAGAGAGAGAGAGAGAGAGAGAGAGAGAGAGAGAGAGAGAGAGAGCGCACGAGAGAGTGAGATAGAAAAGAAAATCATGAGTTTATCAGTTATGTGTACAGGTTGTGATATTGGACTAAGGCCTTTCTAAAAAGCTTTGGATGTTGTTTCCCTAATGAAGAGAGTGGGCTTTATTAGTACTGTAAGTAATAGCAGTTTCCTTTGTAATTTTTTTCCTTTTTATTATTATTATTTTTATCTCTTGAGGAACTCCCACAGGTGGTTGAAACTTTTGGTTTCCTCAATTATTATTTTTTAAAACAAATTTGTTAACTTAAAAGGAGACAACTTGTCTCTGCCTCAGTCATTCCAACCCAGATACCCTGGAGTTAAGGACAGATCCTAACAGTTTTTCTTTTCTCTCTTTTTTTTTGTTGTTGTTGTTTTGTTTTTGTTTTTGTTTCTCCAGTTAGTTTGGATAATGTTGAAACACTACTGATGCAGCAGCTGCTCAGTATCCTCAGATGAGCACTCTGCACCGTGGAGAGACCTAGAGGAGACGTTTTTAAGGGAGGAGGGAGGGAGGGAGGGAGGGAGGTCGCTTGGCCTGACGTTTCACACTTATGTTTGCAAACAGGTTCAGGTGGTGGACTTTAAAACCTCTGTCCGTTCTGTTCTGTTTCAAGTTTTGTCGGGTTTTTTTTTGGTGGGGTGAAAAAGGTGTTTTGATTACACGTGTCATTTCAGGTGTTTTTTCCAGGTGTTTCCCAGTGTAGTCATATACGTCACCGTGCTTGGACGCTTTTGTACAGACAGACAGACAGTGCTGTTTTCCACACACCTCTATGTATAAAAAAAATATATATAAAAAAACTGCGGTGAACATTCCCTTCTCCTGCCGCTCAGGTCCCAGAAGGCTCTCCTCTTCATAGCTTAGGGGGAGCACCAAGCACAGTCACACACACACACACACCTCCCAGCCTCTCCTCCGGCTCCGGTCCTCCACCGCAAGGAGAGAGAAACAGTCTCCTCCGCCTTCTTCCACCGGACTGCTACTTTTTTTTCTCTTTCTTTTCTCTGAGGTTTATTTGCATTACTTTCTTTATTTTTCTGTGTTCTAAATACTGATTATGGTCCATTTACAGTACCACACACACACACACACACACACAAACACACACACACACACACAAACACAGAAAACCTGATGAACACTCCAGTAATGTAAAGCAGTCTTAATAAAGTACTGATGTCTCATGGGGATGTTGTGTGTGTTCTTTGTGTGTGTGTGTGTGTCATGTTTACAAGCGCATAAGAATCAATCTTGACCTGACCGTAAATAATAAAATGATGAAGATAAAAGATCACATGCCATTTGGCTGAGCTTGGAGCAGATTTACAACAAAGAGTTCATAAGCACGATAAAACAATTAAAAGCAAGCTGAATTAAAATAATGTGTGATAGAATATGAATAAAGAAAGAAATAAAGAAGAAAATTAAAAAAAAAAAAATCAAGTCAGTCCAAGTGCGCTGTTGGGGGTGAGGGTGGGGGTTAGGATGATTCAAAGGGCCTGTACTGAAAGGGTGGCCCCAGATACAATTTGAATATTAAAATCAATGTTTGTGGGGCCCCAAATTGTTTTCTCTCATAGGGCCCACAATTTCTAGTGGCGCCCCCAAGTCCGTCGAAGCAAAAAAGAAGCAGCACAACCTTTATGCAGTATTAAGTACTTGTGAACAGGAGTGCTCCTAATATGCCATTTCGGTGGGCTATGTTTAAACTAACATACACATTTGGTCTCAATTTAGGCCTAAGCTTCGGAAGTTGTTATTCCTACGTACTGTGGTACCTGCATCTCTAAATAAGCGTAATAGACGACACTTAAAATTGTCAAACCTGTTGTCTCCAGTAATAATTTTGATCTACTTATCTTTCCAATTCCAATTGGAATGTTTTGGATTGGTTTAGACTATTTCTGCTTGACAAACAATAAGGACAGAGCGTTTGGCTGAACCCCTCATATACTTCAATTTCAGGAGTAGATATCGATTATACCTGAAATGTCAATCAATACCAGGGTGAAAGTGCAGCACAAGCCTGGGGTCAGATGTGGCAGATGTGTTCCTTTGTGCAGGACTTCCAAACAGCCACATGGTGGCAGTGTTTACCTTTAGTAGTTTTCTGTATTGCTTTGTTATGGCAACTAATGCACTTTTATGTATATTATGGCTTTCCTATTAGTTTTTATTCCATCAATCAGTCAGTAAATAAAGGTCTCCATTTATATTAATTTCACAAAAATATGGTGATAAAAAAAAAATATTTTCAGCACAGCTTTTGCCACTATGTACTCTAGAGTGTTGAAATAATGGAGTTGCCCTCTCATATTATTAGCAAAGACGGATGATGTGTTCTAAAGTATCTTTGTTATTATTACCCTTATGTGCCCCCCCTCAGTGTCTCCATGAAATACAGTATGGTCACATAGGCAATGGTAAAATTGTTGTACTCAATGTTGAAGGCTTGTGTCTTGTACTGTAGGCTTCTGAAATTTTTATCAGTGAACTGCTACTAAATGAATATGGTATAGATTATCATGAATGTTAAACGTGTCTGTCCGACAATCATCGGTCAGACCAGCACTTTTTCAGCCTGTGCTCACAGGGTCTCAGATGGGTCGCTGTTCAGATCTGTTTCTATTTTTTCTAAATGCATCTTCATTCAATAGCTTCATTGTCATAAGGTGGGTATAGCTATCTGAATGTTGCAACTAATTGAAAATAGCCTCATATATTTTTGATCCGAATCTGGATAATTCTAGTGAGAACAATGAGAAGGGCCTTAATCTACGGAAATATAATATTCCTAATCTGAACACACCAAACAAGGAAGTCTAAATGCATTAGTTATGCAATGTCAGAAAGAATAAATGTACTGACCACAAATATGCCTATTAGCTATTGTTTATGTTGTTGTAATGTTGTGAATGTGTAATAAATGAAATCTGATATTTTTTCAACTTAATGACTGATGCCACACACAAAGATTTAAGAACATTGTTATATTTTAAACAATGAATCTGCAGAAATAAATAAAATGTACATAACATACAACAAAACGAGGAATTCTCTACAAATCCAACCTTTCTCAAATGATATTGCCTTTGAGAGCCAATAGCATTTCAATGAACAGATAAAAAGTATTGCATTCTTCAGTGATTGACAAAATGTACACATTTTCATTTTCATTGACCTACTCTAAACAGTATGACGGATGGGCATTAGAAATACCAGCTACCACCTATTCCAATGTGCAAAAAAAAAAAAAAAAAAATCAAAATATATCACAATATTGCATCACTTAAAAGTGCTCTATAAAAGGTGCCCACATTCTCTAAACCAAATGAAAGCTGAGTCTCGAAGCCCCACCATTCAAAAGAGCCAAGATGGTAAGGTCTCTTTTTTTCTTACAAAAAAATAATATTTTGGCTAATATTTTAAAGGCAGATATTATGATTGAAATGCAGATTCTTTCATGGAGTCTTGAGTCTAAATTCACTGTTAGTTTTCAAAAAAAAAAAAAAAAAAGATTCTGGATGATGACAAAATCTCAGAATCTCTTCTAACAGATAAAATGTATTTGGGTTATGGTGATTGTGTGTTTCAGGGTGAGATTGACCTACCCATAATATAAACAACCAGGCATGTTTACAAATCTTGTCCTTCTGTCGAGGTTGTCTGCCGTTACTCTGACAACCCAACAAAACACGCTTCTCTTCCTCTCTTTGACAGAACAATCAAATAGTGAAACACCACAGCATGTGCAGACTCAAAACATTCCTATTATTTTTTTTTTTCATTGAGACTCCACAGTCATCAATAAGGCATAAAGCTGAAATAACGTCTGGGCTTTCTTGCGCATAAATTAGCAAGGAATAAAAAAAAAATCATAAGTTAAACAAAGAGATGAAAAAGTGAAAAAGCACACACACACACACACACACACACATCATCATCATCATCATCATCATCAATGGAAAAAAAAGAACAACGCTGCAGTGCTTTAACGGCAACTGGGAAGAAAGAGAGAAAACATTATTGCTCTACTCAATGAGAAAACAAAGATGGAGGCTAGAGTCTCTATTGCTGTTTAGATGTGGTGTCTTGAGTTCTGTTCATGGGTCCATACTGTATGTGTACAATGCCAAAGAGAGAAAAAAAAAAGGCAGGGCAGGGATGATCCAAAAAGCGCTCGAAAAACAAAAAAATAAAACTAAGAAAAAACAAACAAGAAAAAAACACACAAACGTCTTTCTAGTACCTTCTGGGTTCAAGGCACAGCCAAAAAAATGTATCGTATAATAGTGCACTCAACCATAAAAGTCCTGCTGGAAAATTTGCCAGGACTAACTGACATGGTAAAGTGAGATTAGGACGGCCATGTTTTTTTGAGCATCACTGCTGCTCGAGGAACCCTGACTGTTCATGTTTTGTCTTCATCATCATCATCCTCATGCTCCTCCTCCTCCTCTCCTGTCTTCCAGCTTTTCAGTGTGACAATGAAACCTCTGATGCAGTCCCACCCATTTGGAAACAACTGTGTGTGTGTGTGTGTGTGTGTGTGTGTGTGAGGGGAGATGGAGAGCGGTCAGAAACAGGAAGCTCAGAGAACGAGGTGCAGCACCTGTCAGAGCTGAGGGGGCCTCCTGCTCTGCATCAGGAAGTTAAAGTGCTGCCGGGTTTACCTTGGAGATTAATCTTCTTTCTCTGTTTTTCTTTTTCTTTCTTTCTCTCCATCATTCACTCTCTCTCTCTCTCTTTCTCTCTCTCTGTCGCTCTCTTTGTTGTTTTAACTCGCTCTCCTCTCTCAGCAAGCAGCAGTATGGGTGTCAGTGAGTTCGGAAGCCACCTTTGGGGGAGAGTTAGGCCCATTCTGACGGCAACGTGATTCATGACTGTTAATGTTCATCGTCCTCGGAAGTCCGGTCCAGTGTATAAAACGCTGCAGCGGTGGCAGCCAGCCGGGACAAGTTTCTGCAGCTGGGGGGGGGGTTTTCGGAAAGGGGTGGATGTGATAGTGGGGGGTGAGGAGGAGGGGGGGGGGGTTGATTTTGCAGTTTTGGAGGCCAGAAATGAAGCAATAAAAAACTACCCCAATAACACCAGTCAACCCCAATTCAATAAGCCTCCCCTTTCGTGACGACCTCAACCAGACAAGTGCAGAAACTCGTCCCAGTACGTGTCTGTCGGGCGAGTGAGTGATTGAGTAAGTCTCTTAAGGCCACGGCCTGGGCTCCGTGTATCAGCAGCTGGGCGAAGTGGTGAGAGGGTTCTGCAGGTAGGAGAGGCTGCTGGGCTGCCCGTGCCCGTGGGCTGCTGCCGCCACCACCGACACGGGGAAGCTGAAGATGTAGGTGGGCGAGGCGGGCGCCGAGGAAGACTTGGAGCCTAGTGAAGCGGCGGCGCTGGGACTGGCGGCCTCAGCAGCGCAGCTGGTGGCCAGCACCTGCGACTCAAACTGCAGAAGCTGGCCCATGAAGCTGAAGTTGGGCGAGATGATGCTGCGCCGCTGCTTAACGAACTCGAACGCCTCCTCCAGACGCACACGCTTCTTCATCATCAGGTACGCCAGGCAGATGGTGGCCGAGCGAGAGATGCCCGCCTGGCAGTGCACCAGCACGCGCCCGTTGGAGTCCTTCACAGAGTCTGGGAACAGACAACAACAGGTGCAGGTGAGATCCCCGTTTACTCATAGGGTACATCATGGTAGAGAAATGAAGTACTGGCGGACTTAAAAATGCACCTAATTTTTGCAAAACTTCAAAATGAACCAATGTTATAACACCAGTTTAACTAGTGCCTTATGTGTTAGTAACATGCATCAGCAAATCTCATTCCATTTCTTCAGAATGACTGAATTCCATTCAATTACATTCTCTATCCCTCCCACCACATGAGCCAGACAAACAGACAAAGGCTCCCAAATATTCAAACACACCCTGGAATGGAGAGGCAGTTAGGCTAAGTAACATCTCAGAGGATAGCATTTCGAGCTTAGATTTTAAAACTATAGGCCTTAAAAATAATGTCGCCATACAGTCCCAAAACATCATACACCCACCAACCAACAGTAAAAAAAAAACTCTGATTCTCCATAATTCTATTGTCCACCCGAATCACAAAACCATACCACCCTGCCAAGACTAACGAATCGGTAATTAAAACGGGGATGAAAACTGGGTGCGGTAGGGCTACCAAAAAGAATGAGCTCGCAGGCATGGGCGTGAGTGAGCAGCAGTGCTCTTGGGCAGCTGTCCCTTCCGCACCCACAGCAAGCCGGGAGGCTGGAGCAAGAGCCCTGCCTGCCTGCCTGCCTGCCTGCTGATGTTTTCTCAGCTGTTCGGTGGTCTCTCTGCATGAGCCCCTCATTCGTAATTACACGTGGATTAGTGTTCTGTGCCCATATTCAAACACGGACACACACACACACACACACACACACACACACACACACACACACACACACACACACACATTCACAGAGATCTATGTTAGCCCCAATACCGAGCACCCCAGAACTGAGGATGAGTCAGACACTGGTCCCTCAGCTCCACTCTGACGTAAACACACACACACACACACACACACACACACACACACACCTAAAGATGCTCTAGAAATGCGGTATGCTCAAGCCCAGTGCATCGCCACAGCTGCTCTGATTGGGGACGTTTAACGAGGACGCAGTGGAGTGGTGTGCTGATTTGGTCTAAACAGAAATGGAATCTGAAGAATCCCGCCCCACCCCTCCTTCCATCCTGGAAATCCCTACCAGCAGGGAGACCCCATACTGATGCTGATTCCACCCACGCCTGTCTTCAGCAAACCCCCCTCCAAAACACTGCCTTCAGGCAGCTCCTTCCTGCCTATTCACTGTTCAGTCCTAAATACTGGAGCACACCCAACATTTAGCTTCTATGGAATGTCTTAACAGTGACACATTTAATTGAAATGACATGTTTTAGAAATTCATTGAATTAAAATGGTGAATCTCATTTTTTAGTAGCCTATATTAAAACTGAATATAGAATATAGAACATACCAATAAACTCAATGGCTTCAATAAACCATGAGCTGATGTCTTCTTTATGGTTGTCCTCCACGGGGATACACTTGTACTGGTAAATGCCCTCGAAGTGATTGGGGCAGTTCGATGATACATTCAGTAAGGCAGAGATCCCCATGCCGTCCAACATGTCCTTCTTGGAAGCATGTAGCGCGCTGCCGAGGAACAGAAACGGCAGGATTTCTACTGGACCACCCTGTACAAACAGAAGATATCGGGATGATGAGAAAAAAAGGCTTGACGTCTCGCTTTATCATTGGCAAATAAAAGATGCGCATTCAGGGACAAGCATTTAGAGGTTCTCTTTGTATAAATAAAAAGCCTACTCAACGTTGACTCAGGTGTGTTTGATGACACACACACACACACAAAAAAAAAAATCCTTGTCTCAATCGAATGCGGCCAATGGCTCATCAGCAAACAGGTATGGGTCGCCAGGCCAACTGCCACAGCGGATGTGCTTGTCTATAATGCCTCCTGATAATCTCTGTCTCCATGCACACCCACATGTAATTAAAACCATATGTGCGCACTCCTTCCTTAGGTTACAGAGCAGGCAACAGTGAAAAATGAGCCATGCTTGATATACTTTAATAGAGAGGAAAAGACAGGTAATTGTGATGTAAAAGGACGGCATTTCATCCGCTATTTTGCAATGTTGTCAAGCATTAAGTTGGCCTACATTTACAGAACTTGACGAAAATTGTATTATTTTGTTGTACTTTCCATTGATCAGGCCCGAGCATATTGATTTCGGACTGTTATGTCATTGCTTCCTCTTTGTTAAAGTCGTAACGACAGGAAATGATCGATTATGTAAAACAGCCGTGAGTGTATCCGTCACATCACACCCCCTCGGCTGCGGGCAGAGTGCTTTTTATCAAACCGGAAAACTGTGCATGGCAGGATGTCAGGGGTCCTTTGACATTACACAATGCTCGGCTTCCAGCTGCCCTCATACTTATCGACACAAATAATTGGCCGTTACCTGGTCATGCTGAGGGGTTCCACAGGAGGTATAGCTGGAGTCTAGGACCGACAGTGGGTTGGACGATGGCAATGATTTGGTTTTTAAACAAAAGTCTGGGTATTGAGAGAAGAATCTGTCGAATCCGCCTGTTGAAAAAGCAAACAAGGATATTTATCATTATGGTTTCCTATTTTGTTTAAAATATATTTTTATCTAACATCAGCAACCTATGTAGAGAACCAAAAATGTAACCAAATTTGCGCAAAAATGAATAGTTACTTGAGGTAGGCCTATTATTTCAGAAAACACTTATTAAGCTTGTCCATTAGGCTGTAACCTGGTAGGCCATATTTAAAAAATAAATATCTATAATAGGCCTACTATAGCATTAAGATAACGCTTTACGAACCAGAAAAAGCAAAACGCATACAACAATAATAACGCATTAATTTACTGGTTATAGTTCATTGCGCATGGATTTTCGAAGAATTGGCATAGGCCTATAGAACTTGAAGTATTCTAAACCTTGGCATTTACTGCTGTCAAACTGGGGAGAAGTAATAGTCAAATCCATATAGCGTACATTTCAGACAAAATTAAAAAAGAGTGAGATTTGTTGATGCAACCTGCAGTAGCCTACATTCCCGTCCGCCCTGTTATGATTGGATGACATCATACCAACATGCGTTGTTTGGGAGTACCCTGTCCTAAAGAGTAGGCATCTCCCTATAAAACACCATTCTTTAATTGGTGTTTACAGGTTGGTTGATTAGTATTATTTGCAACAAAAAATCAGGAAATTATTTTATAAAGACTAAGCATAACAGAGTTCGCAAAGACGAGCTTGCATTTGAGGCATTCGCTATTGTCAGTTGCTGTGCTGATAGTATGTCGACTCAGTCAGTATTAATACGCAGCAGACATTTTAATGGCGACTTGGACGTTACAATAATGTCGCCCTGGACTTTCTGTCAAATAGAATTTAGAATTACCTTTTAGCAGATATACTTCAGTTCCGAAGGTATCCCTGTATATCGCATTAAGCACTAATGTGATTGTGCTGTCCTCTTTTATTGTGTCCGCGTCCGGTGTCCTTTCGTCGTACAAAATAACTGCAGAATACAGTCCCGATTTTAATCTAGCTCGGACTTCGTCGTCCCCAGACAGAATTTGGTCCAAACTGACCGAGCCTTTCGCCCGTCTTCGTACGATTGTGTTACAGCGAATGTTCACTGCGCTTCGGATATGTCCGGCGCTGTATGCCAGAAAAGATCTGCAGTCCAATACCAGACATTTTGCGCTATCGTCCTTCAGCAACCTTTTCAAAACGCTGCAGTCCATTTCACAAAGTTCATCCATCGTAACCATGTCTTCTTCTTCGGGCTACCACACAAAGATGAATTTGGGATAGTCCGTTTAAAAACAACCGGTGAATGTAAGCAGACAGTCATAAATCCAAAGCAGCTCCTGTGTAAGTTAATGTTGCTCTGTGTTATCCTCCTGAGAGCATTACTATCACGGCCAGTTACCTCTTTCCGTTTTATGAATGAGGCTCAGACGCCCGCTCCATAAAAGGGTGGTGGCGTCACAATGAGGGTGACGTCATCTACTAGCACCATTCATTAACTGTTCTTTCTTTTCTCCTCATTCATAAAAAGTCAACGATCAATGAGCCGACCATACAGACTCAACCTGGGAGTCGATCGTCGAAAACGCCTTTTGCTATTCATTGACAGTAGACTTTGGCATAATCATCTCAGGCTACTTTGCAAAGGACAGAGAATTTCGAAGATTTTGCTTGCTTCTTTAACGTTAGGTCGCCAATACTAGACTACCTGCTCAGAATTCTTTTATCGGTAACTATAGCCTACTCTTGCTTTCCATCTCTGCAGAATAAAACACGATGCATTGCTGCGTACCGATATCTGCCTACATGTAACCTAGACAGACTATTTTCTTCTGCACACGCAGCCTGTTAATGATAATAACTGGTAATGCTTGGTGTTCCCCCTCCTTCAGTCGCTTCTTTCTTCTCCATTTTTTTTTTTTCAAACTTGCTGAAACTATAGGTCTACTTTTAACATAACAATGGAACAAAACAGTTAGATTTTGTAATTTTGCCGACCCACGCAGATATACCTAGGTCCTATCTATTGTCTATCCCACGCTTGTAAGAGCACTGCCCATGTTTTACAGTTAATCATTGAAACAGGCCATGCAGTCCCTGTGCTCAGTTCATTAAGTTAGATCACGGCAACCTTAAGCCTACGCCATTTCCATGCTCTCTTCTGCTCGGGCCTCTGCGCAGACCTAGATTTTTGTTTCTACCCCAGTCATCATATTTTAAAGAAAATGGTTTGAAAATGGGTATAGAGCAGTGACACTTAATGGGTGAGGGATAACAATTTTGAAAGTAGCCCACTGAAAATATGTCTAAATGATCTATAACACAATTGGAATGATGCTCAGGCTCATTGTCTTGCATTTTGCACACAATGGAAATCTCATTCAGGGACGAAAAAAATAGTTTCAGTGAAAGACAATTTAACACATGTTTTGATTATCTCTGAAAATGCCTTCCTGTGAAACAGACTATGTCAGGGGTAGAGATTAGATCACTTTCACACACACTCAGACAACTCTATTTACACTGACAGAGACGAAGAAAATCACACATTTAAGTGTCACACATTTACACAGACTGGTGTCACTCTGTCTGTAGACAGATCTATTTAATTATCCCAGTAACTGTGATGAGCACCCCTGATAAGGAACTAAACAGACAGGAAATGTGTCAGCCCTACCCCCCACAACACCCCACTATCACCCCCGCCAAATGGCTTGAGGAGTTGGTGAGTTGTTATTGCTACTAAAAGTTCATTTAAGAGCCTAATTGGAGAATAATGTTGTTCTATGCGTAAGATGTCTGTAATTCTTTGCCACATCCAGGGGTGCAGTGGTGGCTAAGAGCAAGCAAACGCAGTTTACCCACCTTTAAAATGTAGGAAATTGCGTTTATCCACCTGTTAATAGAGTTTATGCACCAAATATAACTTTTCACATTGCCCAATCCCACTCCAATATCCTAATTTGAAATTTAATAACAGCCATAATCTTCCATCATCAAACATGTTCCGAATGTCTTTTTTAAACATTTGATTCTGCATATTGCGGCCCACTTTGGAGTCATCACAAAATTGATAGTTTACCCACCTCTTATTTTACCGCTACAATACTGCCCATATCCATTGCCATAGTGTCACCTGTGGTCTTTCATAGGCCTATCAGGCTACCTTTTCTGTGTGGTGACCTTTTTTAACAGCTAAAAATATCTGACATTCTTAATGGTTCATTGTCACTGAGACTGAAATCAATGCTTTGGTCTCATACCCACCTGCCTAGCCTGACCCCATTGTCATTCAGGTCATGTCTTGACCTGTTCCACAAACACGAAACCCATTCAACAGGAGGGGGGGGGGGGTCATTTAATAATTACCCTAGGTGCCTTGATTGTCATGGGGGGTCAGACAGAGAGAGGGAGACACTCAGACAAAGAGGGGTCATCTTTAAATGCAACAGTGTGCTGATATCTCTGTGCATGTGAAAACCCTGGTATTTGCATCACTTGACACAGGGCTTTTCTCAGCCATAGGGCATTTGCATGGCCTTTACAGCCGTAGTCTCTCAGTCGACTGGAGGTAATGATTATGCCTCTATCTAGTCTATGGTATCACAAAGGGTTACGACTCCTTACAGAAGGAAATTCTAACAAGAGGCTTGCTTTGACTGAATGACCTCTGACACTGACATGTAATGGCCACAAGTCAATGTCAAATTACTAGGCTAATATACACACGCATTACAATTGATATCAGTTACTGTCTTGATATTTATTGATTATTTTTGGTGGCGTATTTAAGGAGATTTTTTTTATTAGTAGTATTTATTTTTTTTGAGTCTCCATTTAGATAATGTGTTTAGATCTGAATAAAATTCACATTTTTTTGCCTGCATAATCTAACACTGCACTTGTGTCTTTTGAGTCTGAGGCCTCAAGGATTGGGCTCGTCACACACACACACACACACACACACACACACACACACACACACACACACACACACACAACGAAGACACAGACACACACAAAAAAAGCCTTTAATGTGTGAGAAGAAGGTGTTGGTCTGTCTGTGAGTGTTGCATTGCGGTAAAAGCTGAATTATGTATGTGAGGTTTTGAATGTTTCAGAGTGGAAAGAGAGGCGAAGGATAGAGAGAGACAGAGAGAGAGAGAGAGAGGTGAGAGGAATGAGGAGAGACGTGAACGTGAGCCAGGACGGCTGAGTGGCTGGTGGCGGCGAGCAGAGATGCGATGCACGATGCTACGCCACACCACTCCACGCCACACCACGGCACACCACGACACGACACAACACACCGCGCTGCACCACCATCCGACAATGTCAGATTGACATGCATCCTGTCGCCATGGTAGCAACTTCACATGCACAGGGTGCAATGCTCTCTCTGGGACCCTTGGTAAATCACAGCTGTCATGGCAACAAGGGAATGGCATATGAGGAGATTCACTACAGTGAAAAAGAAAGAAGAGAGAAGGAGAAAAAGAAAAATCGAGTGAGTTAGAGAGAGACAGAGAGAGAGAGAGAGAGAAAGAGAGAGGTTAGCTGTAAGTGTGAGAGTGGCTTTAGCCTCTTTGGAGTGGAATGCTTTGACGTCAGCTAACAACCACTGCCCCACCCGTGGCGAACCCCCCCAACCCACACCCCCCATCCAGGCTGGAATCCCTCACTATCCCCTCCGAGAGACACAACCCCCAAATTATCTACTTCTCCCTCCTCTCCCTCTCTACTTTCTTTCTTTTACCATCTTCTTCTCTTTTTTCTCTCTCTCTCTCTTCTTCCTTCTTGCCCTCTCTCTGTGGTATGATAAGTAATCGGTACTCTCTCTCTCTGTGTCTCCCTCCCTCTCTCTCTCTCTCTCTTTCTCTCTCACTCTCTCTCTCTCTCCCTCTCTGCATGCTGTGTGGAGGATGAGTCACAGGATGGGGTGATGGCAGCGCTTCCTCGGCTGTCACTCCAAGATCGGACTGCTCCTCCTCCTCCTCTTCTCTCTCTCTCTCTCTTGCTCTCCCTCTCTCTTCCTCTCTCGTCTTCCCTTTCTCATCTTCCCTTTCTCACAATCCACGCTAATATGATAGTTCTGCTATGCACTATTCCTCCAAGACGACAACTGTGTGATATGTATGCAATATAGGTGCTCGTCTATTAAGGATGTTGGTGTTGTGCTCTGTTTGTGGTGGTTAGTATTACTCATCAAGACACAAGAGGGAACAGAGAGAAGACAAGACAAATTGACATCGACACACTAGACAAGGGAAGAAAGCAAATGAGACTAGGATGAAAGCGAGAGAGATAAAAAAAAAAAAAAGTAGATAGGAAAGAAAGATAACGTGGGGTTAACGTGGCCATAAGAAGGGGAGGTTACCTAGCCTATATGTTGTTTGTGAGGGATGTTGTGCATGGTACAATCTCACACAGTGCTCCATTTGTTTTGCTCCCTCTCTCCCTCTCCCCACTGCGGATCTCATGACCGGAGAGCTTGATTTCTCAGGGGACCGGAACAGGCCAGTGGGAGGGAGAGAAGAATGTGGCCGAGGAACTAAGAGTTCCTGGGTCAGAAGAACTCCTCATCCATTAGGCTTGGCGTTGTTCTCAGAACCAACACTCCCCTTTTTTTTTATGTCGGTGCTTTTTTTATACTGGATTGTATTCCACTAAGCATTGACTAATAACTATGTTTGAACTTTAACCTGAGTATTCTAGGAAAGTTATAATTTATTTGCAAGTATGATTCTGTTATGTTGCAACAACGTTATTCACATTTTTCTTGGAGAATTGTAAAGGGTTACTTCACTCGTTGTGATGCAAACTGTCTGTTTTTTGTGGAGTGGTCTGGATTCATGAATGGATAAGTTAATAAGTTATCATCTGGCCGGATGAGATCTCTGCCTTGACATCTCTGGAATTTGGCAGACTGCATGGCCGACTAAAAGGGGTTGCATCAGAGTGTACTTAGAAAAGTGAGAAATAGGGGGATATTTTGCCCAACTCCATGTCTGAGTCCCTGTCTGGGTCATCCTTATCACACAGAAATCAGGGTTTAGCAAACTAACGGTAAACTGACTATGAAATAACTGTTATCAGAGACAAATAGATTTCTCATTCCATTCCTTCAGCACATATCTGTATTATTTGTCTGCTTCATTCAAGAAACTTGTGAATGGGCCGTTCTGAGAACAAGGGGAGCTTAACCCATTAGTAGGTAAATAGATGCTTCACTAGAGGGTCTTAAGCAAGCCTATACATTGACTGGGAGTGGATATGTATGGACTGCAGGGAATGTGAGAGCCAAACAAGCTTCATACACTCCATCCCTGCATAATGCTAAGCTAATTGGTCAGCTGATGAAGGAGAATAGGGCCTCTTGTTCTGGGCAGGAGCCATAGAGAAATGTTGTCCCCCTTTCCCACTTACGAGTCTGCAGCCATTAGATTCTAGTAATTATGGAATTAATCAGCATCACAATAGTCTGATTACAGAGGAGACAGAGACATTAGTCTAGAACATTCATTTACAACTTAGGAGAAGGAAAAAGACCATGAGAATTTTTTCAGATAAACAAAGTATGCATACTTCATGCTATTTCTGTTCTAGTTGTGATTGAAATTAAAATGATTTTCTGATGATATGCATGTGTTCAATATACTGTGCCCAAAAGTGGTATAGCGACAAGACTTTGCATCATATCCTAGGTTGTCTACATTTTTTTTTTTTTTTTTTTTACATGTGTGAAGGTTTCTAGTTACAGCCTCCCCTAAACATGCTGATGATTGTAACCACCGGAAACCTGTGGCTGTCCACTTGAGTGCATCCAACCCAGGTTGCCACAGACCAGGTGTTTTTCATACCGTCAAAGGCCTGTTTCTCTCATTCTCACTCCTGCCTTGTCTGCCTCACCAGAAAGTAACACTCCCCTCACCCATCCTCTCTCTCTCTCTCTCTCTCTCTCTCTCTCTCTCTCTCTCTCTCTCTCTCCCTCCCCCTCTGTTTCTCTATCTCTCTTCCACCCACTCACTCCACCCTTGCGATCATGTGACCACATCTCCGGAAGCTGCTTCCTGCTCATTCAAAACCTCACAGCTTTGCATAAGCAAATGAGGCTGCAGCCTCACACACACTCGTTCAGCTACATCTGAGCAGGAACGCACACACACACACACACACACACACACACACACACACACACACACACACACACACACACACACACACACACACACACACACACACACACACACACACACACACACACACACATTCATGCACACACACACATACACATTCACCCACACAAACATACCACTTATCAGATCACTAACCTAATCGCTCTCCACACTCTAGCAAACACCCATCTACCTGCCTTCCTGCCTACACATGATTGACAAAAACAAAGCAGGGGAGGTGGTGGAAAACAACAGACAGACTAAATGAAAGAGAGAGAGAGAGAGAGGGAGGGTGAAAGAGTGTGTGAGAGGAGAAAACAGGTGAAAACAAAGATAGTGGGGGAAAAACGGATAGTAAAGAAGCGGATAGAGAGAAAACAGATAACGTCAGCGAGAGAGAGACAGAGAGAGAGAGAGGGAGAGAGAGAGAGAGAGAGAGCGGTAGAGAAGAGAGGAGCAAGTGGGGGCATAAAATGACAGGATGACAGGAGGTAGGTTGGGGTCTGTGACTCTTCATCTGTGGGTGAGCGAGGGATTATCCCCGGTCCTATCCGCCATCCACGGTGGCTGGCTGGCTGGGTGGGTGGGTGGAGGGGGGGAGGGGGTTAGAGGACGCCCAGAGGATGACGGTGGGGGTGGGGGTGGACCACTGTGACTGAAGAGCACCGGCACGTGGCTGGCAGGAGGATCCTGAGCTGGGGGGGATTAGGGGTGAGATGTGTGTGTGTGTGTCTGTGTGTGTGTGTGTGTGTGTGTGTGTGTGTGTGTGTGTAGGGGAGGGGGTGGGGGGTCATATCAAATGCCCTGTGCAGGAGCCAGCCCCCTGGGGGAGAGAGCACAATGAAGCCGTCTAGTACACTCTGAGCCACCAGAAGTCACAATGCCTGGGGTAAAAAAAGCCCCTCATCAGGGCTTCCCATTCAGCACGTGGGCTCTCACTGAGAACTGAGAGCAGGGTCCGCTAAGGAGCCTCCCAATGCAAAGGGAGCAGTGGTGATGAAAGCTTTCTTTGGCACCACATGGTATGGTTCCATCAGAGAGAGAAAGAGAGAGAGAGAGAGAGAGAGAGAGAGAGAGAGAGAGAGAGAGAGAGGGGGGGCTGTCAGGGTGATCTGTGGCTCAGTCTAAAGGTGCACATCTTCTATGGGGACGTTTCCTTAGAATAGGGCATTCTATACGCTATTCTCTGCGCTATACCTCCACTGGTGACGAATGTAACGCAGTGTTTTTAGAACCAGATGTTTTTGGAAGCAGATTTTTTTTAAATCTTATGTATTATTGTGAATGTCTGTGTGTTTTGTTTATTTGTGTGATAAGCTATAGCGCAGATACAAGTGTGGGTGGGCTGCTGGCGCCCAGTTAGTCTGCTGGTTATACTGTGGCCATCTAAACATCTGTAGTCCTGTTTTATTTATTTTATTTTGTGTTTCATTTTATGCCTTTTTATATAGTTGCCCAGGGACCACAGGTGCGAATTATCATTGATGCTACAACCTGGCGCATGGCATGTTCTCCTGTGTTTCAGGATAAATGTTTATGTGCACTGTCCCTGCTTTTCAAATAAACAGATTTTCCATTTAAGTAAAGTATCTATCAATCGACTATATCTGTCTATATCAATCTAATTTATCTATGTTTACACACACAATTCACACATAACCAATACTGGTTTTAAGTTGACATGCTTGCTGGTGACCACCGCATGACAACACCAGAAATTTACAGTAAGATCATCTAGTGTTACTTACACTTGTAGAAGGCTTTTTGTCTCTCCGACTGGCCATGATATGACAGTGTTGTTGGGTTTTTCTCCTTTTTTTTTTTTTGCCTGTGAACAGAAACGCTATTTAAAGATTCGCTGGGACCCAGAGATCAGTGGGGACTCAGACAAGAGCATTCTCCAGTGTTCATCAGTTCCCATGGTTACCTAGTAATTATATTTACTCTCGAAACTGTAGACTTTGCCACACTGACTTACAGTCTCATTTTAGAAAAATTATGTAATAGCTGTAAAAAAAATAAAAATAAATAAAAATAAACTAAAATAAACTGGTTTGCCATTTATGTAGGAGTATGTGTGTGTCTATGTACTTGTGTGTCAGTGCATGAGTTGAAGTCACCACAACACGTACAACAAAAAGTAATGAAAATGTAAATGTTGTAGACTTTTCTCTACTAATATCTTACTAACTATTTACAATGGCTAGACATTCAGAATTTCGGAAATGGGCAATACCCTGAAAAGCCCTACCGTCCAACTAAAGGCACTGAACTTTATTTATTTAACATTTCCACATCCGCAGCTCAAGAATCCAAAGGTTAACAGTTCACCAGCCTGTTGACCAGCATTCCAAAAGGCAAATTTGTCCTCGTTGTGTTATTTTCTCCCCACTCCCGCAGTTAGAGCAGTAAACAGCCATTTTGAGGCCTGAATTGCTTCCTGACCAGGAGGGGACCACAGACCTCCAGCTCCTCCTTCTCCTGACCCAGGCCTGACCCCAGACACCCAAGCCAGACAGACACAGGGTAGGACTCAACCACACAAACCTCTCATGTATCCTGTCACTATAGTCCTTGTGTATGTGTATGTGTCTTGTGTCTGCTACTTTGTGTATTGACAATTGTCTTGTATTGTCTATTCTGTGTGTGTATTGTCTGGACTTCTAGTGACAGGGTGATGATGACATGGCCCTTATGTGAGTACAAGCCTCATAAGGATGGATAAACCTGATTCTTATTCTGATTCTTGCTCACCATCACACCATCGTTATTGCGATTCTTGCTCACCATCACATATCATATGTTTTCTCAACAGCTGCTGAAAGATTGCTGGACCTGTCACAACCCCAATGATGATCAGGAAGCCATGACTACGTAGGTGCTGATTTCCTTGTTAGCTCTTCCCGAACGCCCTTGAGGTCATATGCCTAGGGCCAGTTGCTCAAGAGTCCAGTGAAAGCACACACACACACACACACACACACACACAACGGCTCTTCAAAAGAGGTCATCCTAAGGTGGTGTGTTGTCAGTCGATGTGCACAAACTGCCCGAAAGAGCAAACAGAATCCGACCGTGGGAACGTTGCAGCTCTTAGTGACTTGTCGAGAGCGTCTTTGGCGAAGTATTAGAGTAGGTAATGGTGTTTCTGTATCTGGTTGCACAAACCCTCATTAGCTTTAATCTGGGTTGCTAAACCGATTAAGACCTGCCAGCCAAGCACAAATGAACAAAGTATGTCACCCCATTCATGAAGACAGCTGGCGCGTGTGTCTCTGTGTGAGGACGTAAAAGAGAAGCAGTTCAGTGGTTAAGAATGCTCCCAAAAAGTTTGTAGACAAGAACTGTGGAGTATAACATAAACTCCTTAAAGGAGCCATAAATTGTAAACTAATCTGAATTTCAGCAAACAAAGAAATGTATAGACAAGTAGATGGCCTATATGTTTTATCGTTATATGTTGTATTATAATATTTCAGGTCATGTCTTGGAAATACTGTATAGGTGACAGACTGCGTTGGCCAGATGAAGAAGTCATCCTGAGATGTTTGGTATAAGAAATTCATTATGATGTAACAAACACTAAAAGTGAGTCAGGAAATGACATTAACTTCCAATGACATCAAAGTGGGCGCAATGGCAGACAGGGTTGTCTGCAACACGCGTTGACCTACTTTGACCTCCTTTCAGCATCTATTTAGCACCGACAGATGAGGTTTCTGTGTCTGTATTCTTAACTGTTCTTGCTCTGTGCTGCTTGCATATACTGTATATATTTTTATAACACAACCACTCACTGGATATGTGAAATGATCAAGTTTGATTTGTTGCCTGGCAACAGTAGGTCCTTGAGGGTGTCCATGTAGATGTCTTTCAAGTGAGTATTTCCTCCATGGCAGAGGAGAGAAGTTGTAAAATGCACTTGAAGGTGCATGAAAAATAGCTGCACATTTGCCATCGACAATCCATCTGTGTTAAGCTAAAACAATTGATCTATGGTTCTTGGATAGCCTGCTGCCCCACCAGTTGTAGCTTTGGATATTGATTCAGTGTCTCAGCTGTCTCAAAACCAGTGGTGGCAGCCTTGTTGTGTGTGTGTGTGTGTGTATGTGTGTGTGTGTGTGTGTGTGTGTGTGTGTGTGTGTGTGTGTGTGTGTGTGTGTGTGTGTGTGTTTGTGTGTGTGTTTTGTTGGCCCGCATTTTGGAT
>JAODXP020000008.1:28389280-28406780 GCA_027497455.2 Sardinella longiceps | reverse complement strand
GTAACCGCTCACAGTGGAAGAATTTGAGGCTGATCCACGATGCACCGTTTCAACATTGGCATCAACAATTGCACTAAACTGACGTACAAATGCAGGGGGCGGGTCTCAGAATTCAGACGTCAGTATTGTGGGCCAATTCAACAAATCCCTGATGAAGAAAGGTGCTCACTTCACAACCTCAGTAAAATGCTAATAAAGGTGACTGCTGTGTTGTTTAAGGTTGTTGTTGCTGTTTACTACAGTTGCTTGAGTTGTCTATGATGATGATGATGATGATGATGATGATGATGAAGATGTTGGTGTTGAGTATTAAAATTATTGTATTATGGCTGATTGTATTATGGCAATCTCAGTGTTAGTATGCTTATATTGATTATTGAGTATAAGTAAGTGAATGTGACAATGAACAATATGGCTGCAGTGGGCAATTTCTTAACAATATCACAAGGATTGTAACTTCTCTGTAAGTCTGTATATAACGACCAAAACACGTGGGTGCAATCTGGAGGTAATCTAATATACAGTATTTGCAAGTTTATGGTTCATTGTTGTCTGAATATGTATTTAATGAAAATATGTTGATAACATGCCGTCAATCTTTCAGGAACTTCTAAAACAGACTGGAATTACACTTGGTTTCGTCTCATGAGTCTGCAAGCCTGTCGGAAAGATTAGCATGGTTTGCAATATAATGTTCTTACAGTAATCTTGCTGGAATGAGAGGTAATCCTGCTGTAAAATAGTGGAACAACCCCTGATGTGTGGTGGGAATGACACACTTTGAGAAGTCATTGTTTCATAACGTTAAACTTCACGAATGTGTAAAAAAAAAAAAAAAAAACATGTCTATCATGAGTTACTGCTTTGAATACTTTACTTGGAAACTTTTAATGCTTATAAGAATAAGTACATGGATGTTTCTTTTTTCTTTTTTTTTCTTTTTTTTAAAAAAAAAGGCTCAGGCGCATATCTAATAAATGTAGCTTCTGGGAAACTGAGGTATTCAGAAAAGGTTAGCCTACTTTGAGTAGTATTAGTAGATGCATCCGGTTAGAGAGATAAGTAGGATGTGGTTAAAGGCTTTGAACTTATCTTTGTCTGTGTGTCAAATTTCATATTTCGTAAAGTATGACTATGTGCTGAGAAACAAAGTGTGGTATACAGCATGTAATACATCTACCTAAAGAAGAAAAAAAAACTACAATGAAAAATAAACAGTAAGTAAGCAACATGCGGATTGAAATATCATATTCAAGTCTGGAAATCATTACCAGACATCGAAAGCTCATGTTAGATTTAGAGTTAGATTTACTGTGCACAACATCATGCTATTACATAATTCATTTCAAAGGGCTACCAAGTTCAAATGAACAACACGCAAGCTGTTTTGGACAAAATCACATCAGCTATTTAGATATTTAGACATAAGTTTAGTTTCATATGAAATGTCATCAGACCTCCGTAACTTAATCTGAAGTGATGACCAAAAAAAAGGCCGTCTAAAACAAGTTCCCTTTTGTTGAGTCTGTGTCAGAGTTGTTTGGAAACCCTCTTGCCCAATACAGACTGCACAAAAAAAGAGCTTTTTTTTCCCTGTTAACTTGGAGCAAAGGTCAGAGCGCTGGTTTTGTACCACTGCAACTGTGTGACCATGCATAGTTTCCACTCTTGTCAACCGGACATACTATACAGCAACAAGTCCAGCTCATCTGACTGTGTCTGGCAACAGAGAGAGAGAGAGAGAGAGAGAGAGAGAGAGAGAGAGAGAGAGAGAGAGAGAGAGAGAGAGAGCCAGGCATGGCCATTCTCACTGCCTCCAGACACCAACATTCAGCCATGCCAGGCTGTCAAACACTGTAACTCTGCACTTGTTCTCAGATAACCTGACCCTACAGTGACATTACATTCCCTCACTGGAGTCGTTTGTGCATTTCTTTCTTAAAGCATTCAAGCATTAAATGGTTCGGCTATACTGTAACTATAGAAAAAAGTGAATGCATTGATTTGAAAAAAGGGGCTTTTCTGTAGCTTTTGTCAAAGCGACTGTGACCTTGGCGTAGCTAAATGTCCTCGGCCTTCTTGAGAACACTTTGTATCTTTTTTTTTTTTTTCCTTTTTTTGCTGAGATGTGTATGGCCTTGGTGTGTGGGCGTTTCTTTGTGGGTGTGCAACAAGACGACGAAGAGATACCTTGAGGTGAAATATTTAACAGCACGTGTACAGTTAGATGCGACAGGGGAAGGAAGGAGAAATCCTGTTATGAACCCTCTTGCTCGAGACGGCGGCTCTGCTCATGCTCACGCTCGGGATTAGATCACTGCACCTGGAGTACCACCAGCCAGCACTGTTGGGCGTCATTCTTAATCTTTGCCCTTAAAAATAGTGGATTAAATGGTCAGACACGTGTCACTCAGCATAAAAGAATGTGGGGTTTTTTTTGTTTGTTTTTTTGAACTAATGGTGTTTTGCTGGCTATTCAGTAATTCCAGTGTCAGAAACAACAGCAACAACAACAACAATGGATAAATACCCCAATGAAAACATCCATTCTGGAAGATTCCAGTCGTGGTTCTCATTCACTTATAATCCTCAGTTAACATCCGGCCTGCCATAACTACCCATAACAACATATTAGACTGCAAGCAACCCATAACAGGGACCCCTGGTGGGACAGACGGAAGTTACACCACTTTTGCCCCAATACCCCAACTCTAATTCTGCACCCACATTAGCTGTATGGTCCCTATCACAATACACAACTCTGACTCTTATGTTTTATTACACATTACCAATAATAACCAATAATAACGTTAATTCGAACAGCTTGTGTTGTTACATTGCATTCGGTGAGGTTCATGCCATGGATGGCTAGAAATATAACTGTACTGTGCAACAAGATAAAGAATCTAGTTGACTGTCAGAGCGACTACATGAACTATTTATAACCACTGTCTTACTGCAGACTATCTTCTAAATGCTTTCTCCTTATCTTCTCAGACAACAAAACCGATATCTCTTATCATTTCTCCAATATGGAATCATATCTCTATCTCTATCATCATGGGATATGGGGGAAGCAGAATTGTCTGGCCAAGCACGTCCATGTCCGTGTTTTGGCAAGTACTTGGATTACAAAGTAAAGAATGGAGGAGGTTAACTTTAGTGTCACTGTTTAAACTGGCAACTTCAGAGCAGTGGCAAAATATATGGATGCTTATTGCACTTGTGATGGAACGGGTGAGTTAGCAGATGTCTTATCTAAACGAGAAAGGCGAGACAGCAGATTGCCGGCTGCACGTCTGGAGACGGGGAGGTGGGGTGTGTGTGTGTGTGTGTGTGTGTGTGTGTGTGTGTGTGTGAGTGGAGTGTGTGTGTGTGTGTTGTGTGTATGTGTGTGTGTGTGTGTGGGTGTGTGTGTGTGTGTGTGTGTCTGTGTGTGTGTGTGTGGGTGTGTGTGTGTGTGTTGTGTGTGTGGGGGGTGTGTATGTGTGTGTGTTGTGTGTTTGTGTGTGTGTGTGTGTGGGGTGTGTGTGTGTGTGTGGTGTGTGTGTGTGTGTGTGTGTGTGTGTGTGTGGTGTGGGGTGTTAGTTCCTTAATTAATGGTCCACACTGATGGAGGAGGCAGGAAAGGAAAGGAAAGGGACACTCTCAGGATGAAAAATGACACAATTACAGAGACGTTCATGGCACCCTGGCGTGGAATGCTGTCCAGAGAGACAAACAGTGGAAGGAAAGAGAGAGAGAGAGATAGAGAGAGCGAGAGATTGTGTGTGTGTGTGTGTGTGTGTGTGTGTATGTGTGTGTCTGAAAGACAGAGAGAACTAAAGAGAGAGAGAGAGACTCATTCCTTTTCCTGAGACAGAATTGTTTCTCTTTCTGACGCGCTGTGACGGTCACGTCGGGAGTAAATGTTTGCGGCAGTTTGAGCGCCCGGCTATTTTGCATGGGCCTCGCTCGAGTCCTAATGATCCACTCGATCACTGGCCTTCAGCTGGAGGAGATGCGATGTGACAGCGCTACCAAAAACAAACCCCTGAATTAGCCCCCGTGCTTAGTGAGCCACCTCTGAAAAATGCCCAGTTTCAGGTCAGCCATCTATTTAT
Organism: Sardinella longiceps; assembly: GCA_027497455.2. Lineage (NCBI taxonomy): Eukaryota > Metazoa > Chordata > Actinopteri > Clupeiformes > Clupeidae > Sardinella > Sardinella longiceps. The sequence continues at coordinate 28,402,677 of JAODXP020000008.1, read as the reverse complement.
AGTGGCTTCTGTTTTCTGCCCAGCACATGTGAATGGCCCAGTATAAGCTAGCTACTGATGCATGTGAATGATAGCGCTGAATGCTAAAAAGAATTTTTGTATTACATAAATGACACTGACAAATTACATAATTATGCGTTAAATTTGACTGAAGAGGAACCAGGATGATGCTTGAATAACAAGCCTGAGTGTTTTTGCAGCGGCTCGATGCATGAATGAACTTGAGACACTCCTCTGTTAAGATGATCCTGTTCCACAGATTCAGCTAAACCATCTCATCTGTCACCTCAGGATATTGCATTTTGCAATATTAACTCCAATCCATTTATCTCCTGTGATATAAAAAAATATATAATATTTTGCTCTGAGCAGGGACAAAGACATACTCAGAGAGCTTGTGTGGTGAATTGTGGCCAGTTAAGGATAGTAAAATAAAATGTGAATTCTGATCCTGGAACCAGTGACAGACAGAGGGAGGGGGAGAGAGAGAGAGAGAGAGAGAGAGAGAGAGAGAGAGAGAGAGAGAGAGAGAGAGAGAGAGAGAGAGAGAGAGAGTACGCAATACAATCCCTGCCAGATGAGGCCTCATAACTGGAGTCAGCGTTGTGTTTCAGCATGGCACGCTAACGTCATTATAAAGTCCTCTGGCTGCAGAGGAAGCCAATCCGTTGGTTGATAATAGAGTTGACCTGACCCTGGGGGCTGTATTGGCTTCCTGCTACGCTAGCTGGCCTTGACTCCCTCAGACCGAGCCGCCGCCGCCGAGCTTTCCGGTGTGCCCTAATACGATAGCTCCTTTATTAAGTGCAACAAACGCTCACTGTAGCAGAGACTGAGGCAGTCATGTGCCCCCCCCCCCCATCCTTCCCCAAACATCTTCAATCACCCATCACTATCGACCGACAACAAGTAATGCTTCCTGTTAGCATCTGTTATGCACCATCAAGGTAAGATGCCGTAAAATGCAAAGAGATCCATCCAAGGTTAACTGCTAGCTTAAAGGGCTATGATGATGGTAACTCAGTAATGACATTACCAATTGAAAAGTGTAGTGGAGTCACTTTTGTGTTGCATATTTGCCTTTAGCATTTGGGGTCATTAGCTTAACTAAGCCTAATTACAGAACACGTCTGGACAACTGCAAGAGCACAGATGCCAGAGATAAGGATCACAGAGACAGGCTGGCTGGAAACAAAGACACACACACACACACACACACACACACACACACACACACACACACACACACACACACACACACAACAAAAACAACAAGCCAAACAAACAATGATCAGAAGAAGACAAGTCAGGTGTGGTCACTGACTAGAGCACGCCAGACCGTCTGAAGGCGTCTGCTGTAGTAGCCCTGTAGCCTGTTATTTGACAACAAGGTGTGTTGCGTTAGGTAGCTACTATAGGTAAGTCCCACGGGAGGCTAGGGGGACGGGGCACAAAAGCAGGGCAATTATCAGTAATTATCAGCCTGTTTGGAGATCCAGTTCCTGCCTGGACCCCTGCCCCATCCTGTGGGCTCTTCCTATGGGGCTAATTAGCATATGAATGCCACAGCCTGGGATACTCTATATGGAGGTAAAAGGGGTGCGGTGGAGGTGAAGGTTATAAGGGTGGGGGTGCGGGGGGTTCAGGTACTTCAGACGACACTGTAATCAGGGGGGGCAGAAGGGTGGGGTCCCCCTCTTTTGTGGATCCATCTGCTCATCACTGCCAGTAATCACACATAGGCACTGAGAGAACGAGAACAGAGAGAGAGAAAGAATGAAAGAAAGAGAGGTAGTGAGGTTGGAACAGAGACAATATGAGAGAGAAAAGAATAGAGTGAGAGAGAAGAATAGAGAGATGGAAGAACAAGGGGTAAAGAGATAGAGGCAGTGAGAGAGAGAGAGATAGAGAAATGGGAAAGGAGGGGCAGGCAGTGGCATCAATGAACACACACACACGCACGCGCACACACACACACACACACACACACACACACACACACACACACACACACACACACACAAAAATCCCAAACAAAAGCAGTGGGCAGTGCACGCTTCCTGGCCGCCGCTCACACCGGAGGCTTTAGGGGTCAGAGCAGGAAGTGGGAGACCATAAAGCCCTCTTCCTGTCCAGACAAATAGCCCATTAAGCCACACGTGCAGCCAGGAGATTGCTGCTGCTGCTGCTAGCCACTATCTCTCTCTGTCTCTCTTTCTCTTCTCTATCTCTCTCTCCTCTATCTCTCTCTCTCCACGCCTCTCGTCTCCCCTAAGTGTCTCTATATGTATGGGGTTCCTGTGGTGTTTGTTCGCTTTAGCTGCTGCTAGCCACTATCTCTCTCTCTCTCTCTCTCTCTCTCTCTCTCTCTTTCCACTATCTCTTTTTACCTCCCTCCCTCTCTCTCTCTCTCCACTCCACTTCTCTACCCTAAGTGTCTCTATATGTATGGGGTCCCTGTGGTGTTTGCTCACTTTAGCTGCTGCTAGCCTCTCTCTCTCTCTCTCTCTCTCTCTCTCTCTCTCTCTCTCTCTCTCTCTCTCTCTCCCCTAAGCCTGTCTATATGTATATGGGTTTCCTGTGGTGTTAGGAGACGCATCCTCCATGTGATGATGACGGGCCGCAGGTGACTCAGCGGTAAGAGGAGAAGATTGATCCATTGTTAGGAGCAGCGAGGCTAATCAACATGGCCGACTTTGCTCAAACTGGTGTTTAGTTCACCCTGTTGTTGTCTGTGTGCTGAAATGGACAGTGTGTGTGTGTGTGTGTGTGTGTGTGTGTGTGTGTGTGTGTGTGTGAGAGAGAGAGAGAGAGAGAGAGAGAGAGAGAGAGAGAGAGAGAGGAGAAATAGCTGCATATGAATGTACAGTGTGCAAGAAGGTGTGTGGTGGTTTATGGCAAGAACTGAAACGAAAAATAAACTAAACAAATGGAGAAAAACAGCAGCAGCTAAGCTATGAGTCATGCATTAGTCACTTCGCGCACGCAAACACACACACACACACACACACACACACACACCATTCTTTTTTTAATGGTCGTATTGCTCTTGAACTACTCGTCTCAGTTCAGCCCGACCCGTATTTGCTTTTATTGTCTTTTCATTGGGGGTTGTACCTGGTACCAGTTACGATTTTTCATACCTGCTTTGGCCAGGTACTACCTGTGCTGAGCCTATACTAAAATGTGACATGGACAGACCAATTGCAACTGATCTGAGAGGGCTTTTGCAAGCAGACTCTAGTTTACATATGAGAGGATCAACTTTGCCTGTCTAGGTGGACTTTGAAAGTCGTTTGGTTATTCCCTTGTGAATGAAAAAAGCTTCAAGCTGCTATGAACGTCAACTGGCCCACTGCACTCCTTTTTAGACAACAGATAAGAGCAATTTGAAAAGAGATTGTTGAAGAATAGTATAAAATAAAGGAAAGTGAAGTACACACATAGTTAAGGTCAAAATTATTAACCACCTTACTAATAACCCACAAATCCCTTTGTGTGCTGCTTGCGAATAAACTGTCATTTAGTTATTCATAACTTGTCAGTGCTATGCAAGGTGAGATTTAGTTACACTGCAAAGATTTCACTGGTGAATTTCTGTGGTACAGCTAAATGCAGTAACAGTATTTTGGGGAAATATACAGTACAGTATACAAACATTTGTGGTAGATGCACTCCAAGTGCACTCCCTGGAAGTCATTGGAAGTGCAAAAAAACAAACAAAGTTGAGTTGGAAAAAGTGAGCTAGATCTTTAGAAACAAAACATTCCTAATCTATTGGCCTCTGTTGCCCTCACCATGATACACAATTGCTCCCATATGGCGGGAAGGAATCTATTGCTTTGATACACACACCACCCATTTGTATTACTGTATTCTCAATGCATTCCACCCATTTGTAATCATTCTGTTTGAAGAACTGAATCCATTTGTGATTAAGGGGACATTTCCTGGTGTTTGAAAGATGTATAATAATATGCATATCATTTTTTAAATCATAATTTTTAAGAGGGGAAGGAAGACACAGAAGTCAGTGTTCACGTCCATTTATAAGATCATGTCATCTACATTTTACAGTACAAGATAAAATAAATGCCATCTTTTATTAATATTTATGTATAAATACCTTTAAGGTAGACAGTTTTTCACATTGTGTTATTGGTTCACCTAATGGAATGATTTCGATCTAGTGCTTAGTACTTCAGCATTTGAGCCTGAGCATTAGGACTTGCTCTGAGGCAGAGGCAGAGGCATCACTGGCTGGGGAGGGATGAGAATCGCATGACAACAACCCACCACAACAAAAACCCTGGCGACACACTGGCGTTTAACTAGAAGCAGCCGTTGCTAAGCAGTCCTGTGGTTGCTATGCCAGAGCAAGCAGGAGAGAAAGAGAGAGAGAGAGAGAGAGAGAGAGAGAGAGAGACAGACAGAGAGAGAGAGCAGCAGAAGGCATAAGCGGAAAGAGAAAAAGAGGGAGGGAGAAAGAGAGAGAGAGAGAGGGAGAGGGAGGGGAGGGGAGGGAACTCAGATGGTAGCCTACTCCTTGATGTCTATATTAGAGTCTCCCTCTTTTGTGGCTCTGCCTTTTGGTATTCCTCAATGAAACAAACAAATAACACACACACACACACACACACACACACACACACACACACACACACACACACACACACACACACACACACACACACACACACATCAGGCTACTGACACATCCACAGTATCTTAATGACCCACAATGGCTCTCACAAGGGATCTTGTGGGGTAAGATAACCATACACAACTCAAACAAGATGAACAGAAATGACTAAAATCCTGACGTCCATTTTCCAACACCACTGTTGTTAACCATTTAGCAACTTAGTTGGTTGACAAATTACCCAATGGGAATTTGAGAAATGGGTACTATGGACCAGCTTGCATCCTTGCTATTTAGAGTACATAGAAAATGGTAGTTTATTATCCAACGATTTTTGGTAGAACACCACTGCTCCAAGGGGTAAGGTTTATTTGAAGGTGTCTACATGAGTGCCATAAGCCTGTCATTACGTAAAATGACGCGACACATATCATAAACACTTCATTAATATAACACTTCATTAATATTTATGACTGTCATCATACATTTCTGTCATTTGGTTTTGTAACGTCCGCAAATCAAAACATAAACACAAAAAAAAACACAAAAAAGACATAAAAACGTAAAATCATATGTAATGACAATAGTCATGGACAAGTCATTAATGTTCCTGATATGTGTCATGCCATGCTCATGAAAGGATTATGTCACTCTTGTACACACCTTAAATTAAGGTGTTATCGACAATTACAATGCAAATAACAAAATTGCTATTAATTTAGTTGGCCATATGGTTGTGGGACACAGAACTTTGGTCCACAAAAAGTGCATTTCTAAGACCCTGTTGTGTGGTGTTGGGATAGTACCCAGAGCAAAAACATGAATAAGGAAAGTTACCAACAAGAAACACAAAGAAGATACGTAAATCGGCTGCGATGCCCATATCAGAGGTGGCGTTCGTGCGTAGCAAAGAACAGCTTGGATTGCGGATCCTTTAAGTGTAGAAATTACAATGCATACAAAAGCATTAATATGGAATGTTGGGGAAACTTTTCCCAAAATGCTTCAAAGACTGTTGTGTGGTGGGGGTACCCGACAAAACAGAAAAAAGTACCAGACCAAAGAAGATACTGTAGCATAGCTTTTTTTGCTGGTGTCTCACTAAGGAGGCATGTCATTGTGCGTCTATGTATTTGTTGGGGGGTTTTCTGGGGGGTCTCTGTCAAGGCAACAGGAAACTAGCATATTCACAGTGTTTCTGTCAAACATCAGATTCTGCAAAACAATCATTGCAATGGATGTTGGTTGGGAGAAGGGGCTCCCAATGTAGGCCTAATGTGCTTTAGCCAGTCTATTACAGTAGATGTGTTTCCACTATCGGTAATTCTTCTCCTATGATTTTTTTTTCTTCTGTTTACTTTTCAGTCATTTGTGCTTTCCCTTGTTTGGGTGTATGGGCATGTGTGTGTGCGTGTGTGTGTGTTGTGGGCGTTGTCTGGGGACTGACGTGAGGTAGGGTCGGGGTCTGGGAGTGGTGTGAAGATGACCATGGGCGGCTCCTCCGGTCTGCTGACGGGCAGCCATTTGTACTGCAGACTCTGGTCCGAGGGGCTCAGACTCCAGTCAAAGTGCTGCAGCAGATAGCCACACGCCGCCTGGAGACACACACACACACACACAAATATATAAATATAAAAAACACATGCACAGACACCCACACACACATACACACAAATATGTGCACCAAGCACACACACACACACACACACACACACACACACACACACACACACACACACACACACACACACACACACACACGCAATGAAGTCCAAATGAAGGTCAGGGACGTCCCTGCAGGGGGTATGTGCATGGCTGCTCCATGCTCCTTCTCCTCAGGAGACTCGACACAAACATAAATATAAAGGCAAGATTGAGAGCCAGGAAAAACACAATGAAAGAGGAACACAAATGGACACTTCCTGGACTTACTCATGCTAGTCAGCAAAGTAACTGAGAGGGTGGTGGTGGTAGAGGCAGACATTTCCACATAAATACAGACAGAGCAACAGCAAGACAGAATAATATGGAAATACAGGCTTAGTCATTGCTGACGCACCCGTACTTAGAACTTTTGGTGAAACTGAAACTCATTCTAGCATAACAAGCATTAACCCACCCAATTATGAATACTATAATACTGACGTATTCAGCCTGAAAAACATGACATTGACCACCTGGAATCCTGTGATAAAACATTAAATCAGACATACTGTATAGTCCATATCCAATCAATCAAGACTTTTTCAGTCTTTAAGGACAAGTTACAATCTCCTGTCAACATTCATTAAATTCTGGGCCGCACACTGTCACTTGCGATGACCTCATCTCCGGGTTTCCAGTCCTCCAGAGCACATCTGAGCGTGTGCAGGTCTCTGGGTTTCCCCCGCTGGGTGGTGATCTTTTCAAGGGGGCACCCCCCGCCATGGCAGCTGTCTCCCTCAGCGGGCGGCCCACTGCCCCCGGACACCCCGACATCCGCCAGCAGCCAAAACACTGTGCCACGCCGCCGACTAGACGTCTCAATGGTAGTATACACTACACAAAAACACACACACACGACCAGGCTGAGCCGTCTTAATTTCACACCATTATGCGCCACACGACTGATGTAACACAGCCATCACAGATATTTCAATCACGAAACACCACACACTACACACACACACAGATACACATAGCGGTCACCACGACTGCCATTCCCACACTACTCTATGTTATTCTCTACATAATACTGTGTACACAACATAGAATCACAAAGTAGCTCACAAAATCACAGTAGCCTCAGCAATGACCATACACACTCAAAATACATTTACATTATATTTCTTGATTAAAGTCAAGATAATACAAAAATAGATTTTGTATCCTCCAAAACTAATCGGCAAGTCAAACTCCATGAAAAATCTGAAATCGTTATTAGCACAAAAAATTGCAATCAGTGCATCTCTAACACTCAGTGGCACGTACACTATACACACGCATGTACTACTACATCCATATCTTTCACAACACAATATAAACATGACCCGGCTGGCAGTCAGAGATATCTCTATCTCAGCATTAGTTACACACAGCACACATAATACACCAGTCAGAGAGGTCATCATCCCACACCATCTGTTATGACGCAAATAAACTTAACTTCATCTGTGACCTTAATCTCAACATATTGATATGGGCATTGAGATTATACTCTTAGTTTAAATACTATCTAGCAGCTCTAAGAAGTATGTTTCAGAATGATTAAAGACTCAAAGGCAACGATATGCTAAGCACTTCTATATCATTTATCCAGCTTCAAATGTTAATGTCAGATGCTAGGCGTTCATACTGTATTTTCTACTAATGACTATTGTAATGCAGGTAGAGAAGAGGACACTGTTGTTGTCCACTTAAAAAAAAACACTTGTGTGGGCATGAAAAAATAATGTCATTTTGATTCAACTTTACAGTAAGATACTGTATTTACATGCTATAATAACTAGATAGGTATATTTTTTTAATTTGAAATGATGACCAACCTTAACAAATCAAATGTATTATGCCATTATTATGCCACTTATGACATTTCAAACAAACAAACTCAAATACATACAATATTCAATGGCGATACAAAGAGCATTACAACCCCTCATTCACAAATCCCTCTGCATTACAGCTGCAGTAAAAGGAAATCCTTGATTTCTCCTTCCTGTCCTCTAGTCTGTCCTACATGTGAAATGAGGTCCTCAGCTTTGCATGTGAGCAGAAAGTCTATCATTTATTCAAAGGCAAATGTTAGAAACCCTTGGCACACTTTTTTTCCCCCAAGAGCACTGAGAGGCAAATATCACACCGGAAGTGAGGCACAAACCCCCTGGCTTTGCCCGCCGTCCATCTCTGTCTCCCTGTCACTATCTGTGGGGGTGTGACAGAGACGCCACTGACCCAAATACACTTTGCACTCAGCCCTCTGGTCACCCAGATTCATCCGCCACACACACACACACACACACACACACACACACACGCATGCAGGCGGCGAAAATGAGCCGACTACGTCTGAAAAGCCTCTCGGAGATGACATTTCATTTAAAAACAATGTACATTCAAAAAAGTTACGTCACCGAGCTGTGTCTATTTTGAACACACAGAGGCTATTCATTTCATTAGTGGTCTCTCTCTCTCTCTCTCTCTCTCTCTCTCTCTCTCTCTCTCTCTCTCTCTCTCTCTCTCTCTCTCTCTCTGTGCCACCCCCTGGAAAATAAATAGCTCAAGAACATTGCCCTGTGCCATATTCTACCACTTCAAAAACTCGATTAAAGTTCACATATTTCTTGATGAATCATTCGAGATGAGTAATAAACAGTCTCAGGCTGATTGACTGTTTTTCTGATTTTTTTTTATGACTAACTGATGCCACAAACAATGACTGGTGGTCAAAAGAAGACCGCCCTTGATACACAACCTCTGGACTCTGGACATACAGTACAACCCCCCCCCCCCATACACACATACTTCTCCACCTACAGTATGTGTGGGCACAGGTCTTCACAAATTCTTCCCATGTCATTCACACACACACACACACACACACACACACACACACACACACACACACACACACACACACACACACACACACACACACACACACCCAAGAGGAGTTCTTTGTGGGTCCTTACAGGCTGTCCAGAGGTGTTTGAGACCATTGTTGATACACAACCTGTATGTGTGGTGGGCACACACCCTAGTCACACACATTCTACCTGCCTCATCTGTGCGGCACACCTTCTCTTCCTATGTCACACAAACACACACACACACACACACACACACACACACACACACACACACACACACACACACACACACACACACACACACACATGTGTTCTATGTGAGCCCCCAGACACAATCTAGAGTCTGATGATATGTAGCATGGGACTGTGAAATGTACCCCTCACCTCTCCCAAAGCCCACAGCAGGACAGGGGCCAGGCCCAGGTTCACCTCACCACTAAGATGTGACTCGCGAGCCTCTTTTCACACATCCCAAATACGCTCTCAGAAAAAAAAGGTAAAGTTTGCCATGTGAAGTTTGTCCTCACTGTAACCCGAGGGCTACATCCTAGGGCTGCATTATGGAAGTGTTAGGTCTAGCTCTGTCAAAAATACACATCGAAATGAATGGTGATTTTTTTTTTTTTACAATGTTGGCTGTGCTGCTGTGTCTGGTGTTGCCTGTTCTATTGCTTATAATAGAAGCTAATTATTAAGACAGATAAGTATTTGACTTAATGCATCCAGCGTAGCCTCCCTGTAAGACAGAAGACAAAAGCCAATCCGTATTAGTCATCCCTGACTAACCACCACCACCTTCATTTCTCTTGATGAAGCACAGACATATTCTGGGTGCAAGTGTGTGCGTGGGTTGTTCTGGTGAAATGGTGTCCAGGAGAAGAAAAGTTGGGGGTAGTGAGTCACTGGCCGTCTTTAGTTATGAAAGAGAGCTGTGAAAATAACTGTCCAATCCCACCACTCGGCCCGCTTTTAAGGAAACTAAACTTGATCCAAAAATATTTCCAGATAAGTGCCAAGTGAGATGTTTTGGTGTGTGCCAAGTACTGTACACAAGTAATCAAAAAGAGAAAAAGGAATGCTTCACTAAAGTGAAAAAGGGTGCTCTTCAAAAAAATTTGGGCTTCCAAATAGCCATAAAGAGATAAAAAAACGACTTTTTGAGGCACTCCTTACTAAAATTAAAAAGCCTTTATTAAATTCTGGCTACATGCCTACGCGTTTCGACCCATTGTCTTCATCAGGGCATGCCTTTTTAATTTTAGTAAGGAGTACCTCAAAAAGTCGTTTTTTATCTCTATACTGTACACAAGTGTTTCTACTGAACATGCCTGGTGCTTAATTAAAGGAGGAATACAGTGTAAGTCATCCCTGTTGCATCCCTGTGGTACCAAATTCTCTCCTTCCTCTTCCTACCTACAGCACTTGGTGAGCTCAAACAACACGGCTATATAGTTGGAAGGACTACTGTACTGCATTGCTTCAAGTAACAGTGATGCGGTAGCTGGTTATCTGCCTCATCGTGATGTTCCAGCATATTCCCAGTTATACGCAGTCGAAGCAGTCAGTCAGTCAGTCAGTTAGTCAGTTAGTCAGTCAGCTTCCCATTAGGAGCTGAGAGTAGGAGCTGAGGGAGCTTAGATACAGCATCAGGACCGTCATCAATACCCTGACAGTAACAGGACACCTCTAAGCTTGTGCCTGCCAGTACTGCTGAAGAAAGGAAATGACTAATACTTGTCCTGACCATGCCCCTATGAAAAAAAAAAAAAAAATGCAAATATGATTTTTTTTCCAAGGAAAGCGCGTCCCTCTTGCTTTACAAGACAGGGCTGAGACCACAGATAATACACATTTCTGTTGAAAAGCAGTTCATCTGCCCAGTCAGGTTCTCAGCGGACTGTTGCCATGGTTATCTGTGAGACATGCTCTACGTTCGTCTCTTCCCGACAGTGGAGAATAAGCGGTGAATATGCTGCCCCCTACAACCCCGCTTCCTCCAAAAAAAAAGAGAAAAAGAGAAGGAAAAAAAAGAAAAGAAAGAGAGAGAGAGAGAGAGAGAGAGAGAGAGAGAGAGAGAGAGAGAGAGAGACATATTTGTCACATACCGGTAATCACCTGTGTATGAATGAAGTGTCTCAAAATGTCACTAACCTGATTTCAGACCTGAACACCCCCCCCCCCCCCCCGACAGTTCATTTCCCTTTCATGAAGATTTTCAGACATACACACACACACACACTGTACACATACACACACTCATACACAAACACATGCATCCATACACACACACACACACACACAAACACACATACTGTACACATACACACACAGTCATACACAAACATGCATCCACACACACACACACACACACACACACACACACACACACACACACACACACACACACACACACACACACATACACACACACACACATACTGTACACACACACACACAGTCATACACAAACACATGCACACACACACACACACACACACACACACACACACACACACACACAGGATGATGGGAGAGAGCTCACACACAGCGTGAGGGAGTGTGAGGGAATTGCCATTCTGAGTGTTATTGCAGGGATGCTGCAGGACAGAAGCAGGTCACTCTACTCATTCTCGCCTCTGTGCGTCATTCGCCCCACACAAACACATGCCCATTCACACACATACACACACACACACACACACACACACACACACACACACACACACACACACACACACACACACACACACACAGAATCTTCAGCTTTAGAATTGAGATCAGCCAAATGATTTTTTCCCCAAGATTAATCTAAAATATCTACCGATAGTCAAGTCGATCAAAGACAGCGATAAGAATGGCAACTTCATCATTCCTCGACTTTAGTCTCCCAAATTCTGTGTTCTACCTTTTGAATATCAGACACTGTGGACCAACCAATATTTCCAGGAAAATCTCTAATATACTAAATACAACATTATGACCCAGCTAAACACCTGGCGGCCATGATCCAAACAGGGCTGTGGGTTGTGTTTGTGTGTGTTTGTGTGTGTGTGTTAGTGTGTGTGTCTGTGTGTGTGTGTGTTCATTATTTTAAGTGGGATACTGCATTCCCATCAGATCACAGGCGGCAGCACCAGACAGACACAGACACACACACACACACACACACACACACACACACACACACACACACACACACACACACACACACACACACACACACAGGCAGAGGCAGGGCAGCCCTCCCTCAGTCCTGCAGTGATTCAGAGAAGCCAGTCACATGTAAGTAGGGCTGGAAGAAGACTAGAGCTGGAGAGAGAGAGAGAGAGAGAGAGAGAGAGAGAGAGAGAGAGAGAGAGAGAGAGAGAGAGAGAGAGAGGAGAAGTGAGGGGAATACTGTGAGGGGTTGAGAGGGGGTTGAGGAAGACTAGATAAGAGAGAGAGAGAGAGAGAGAGAGAGAGAGAGTGATGAAGTAGGGATACAGAGGGAGTAGAGAAAGTGAAGCGAGAGGGGGGCATGAAAGAGAGAGTAAAGGGTAGAAAGACAGAGAGAGAGAGAGGAAGGGGAAGAGAGAGATAGAGAGAGAGAGAGGGAGAGAAAGGGGAAGAGAGAGAGAGAGAGAGAGAGAGATAGATAGAGAGAAAGAGAGAGAAAGAGAGTGGGCAGTGTGCAGTGTGAGCTGGAGTGTCTCCAGCAGCAGCTGTTGTTGTTGGAGCAGCGTTGCCCGTCGTCAGTCAGCCGGTGTCGTTTTTCCGAGCACAATTACTGCACATCCTGTGTTACCGGCACACAAAACACAGCGCAGAACGGAACTGCCACTACCGCCACTACCGCCACACGGCAAACACAGAAACCCCATCAGCAACACCGCCACGGATGAGCCAGCGAGAGTGCGAGTGGACAGAGAGCAGTCTGTGTGTGCGTGTGTGTGTGTGTGTGTGTGTGTGTGTGTGTAGGGATGGAGGGACTCCGATGGGTAGGGGTTGGGGGGATGAGGAGGATGGCATCACATCACGTCACGTCGCCTCCTGTCTCGCTCTCCCTCTCTCTGCTCGGTGGCTAATAACAGATAAGAGTAGATAGGAGAGGATGAGGTCACTCAGTCTGAGTGCCTTAGCCCGTGGGGGGGTGGGGTGGGGGGACAGGGGGGCGGGGGTTGTTTGAGGGGGACGGGGACTCAACTGCCTGC
>JAODXP020000008.1:28366780-28384280 GCA_027497455.2 Sardinella longiceps | reverse complement strand
ACTCCGACACCTGTCTGTGCTTGGTGACGAAGGCGTTGATGTCACAGTGTCCCTCTTCAGATGGGAGGAAGACGGAAGGAAGGTCCGGAAGGTAATTTAGAGCTCTCATGGCGAGGTAGACAGGACGGGGAAAGAAACACTGGGCCTCCACACAACCTCAGGAGTGCAACTTAATCCACCCTGAGAGACGCACAAGTGTTTTGTAACAAGCCCAGCGAGCAGGACAGTGACTCACCACTTTTCTCCTCTTTCTCTCTCTCTCTTTCCCTTTCTCTCTCTGTCTCCATCACTCCATCCATACATCTATCCATCCCTGAGCCGGCGTGTTTCCAATCTGTCTCTCAATCTCAGGAAGTAAAAGTGAATGCTAACGTTGCTGGGTGTCTCTGTGCAGCCTCTGTCCTGCTCCTAATCTACTTGTGCTGGGGCCACAAAGTGCCAACTGTGTACAGTACTATAAAGCATGTGTTCTAATTAGAATTTAATGCAGCCTATCGTTTTGCACTAATCTGAATAGCTGAGATAGGCCCACATACAGTAACATCAAACTGAGCTCTGACCAGACCCTAAGACATCAATATCATGAACACAACACACACGTTTGCATATGCTACTATTATAGGCATATAGTAATACAGTAATATACTATTTAAAAGACTTTCCAACAGAAGTTTACTAAATTACAACAGTATATAAAGTATGCTGTCTGCTATGCATTCTGTGTGCTACTTCATTCTTCTCTTTCTCTGTCTCTCTCTCTTTGGTTCTTCCAACTCAAGACGGTCCAGGAGATCACACTATTTTCACCTCCTCTTTCCATCTCTGGTTTGTGTGTGCATGTGTGTGTGTGTGTGTGTGTGTGTGTGTGTGTGTGTGTGTGTGTGTGTGTGTGTGTGTTCCTCATCTTCATGTCCTCTGTGTGTGAGGAAATGAGTGTTATTTCTCCTCTCCAGCTGTGTGTATGTTTTGATGGTGTGTACGTGTACGTGTGTGTGTGTGTGTGTGTGTGTGTGTGTGTGTGTGTGTGCGTGTATGCTGTTGATCGGAGCCTCAGTGGACAGCTCTGCTCCGCTCGTCATCAGTGATTCACAGGCTGCTGACTCTGAGCAGAGTCGTGTCACACACACACACACACACACACACACACACACACACACACACACACACACACACACACACACACAGGTCTCCAGTGTGTGTGTGGCTCACCGGATCACTGTCCCCATACCAACTGACCCTGGAACTGCTCCATCCCCGATCTGGGCTGGTAAATGGCACTGCAAGCTGATACAGTATCTGGCTCCTCTTTTCCGCATCCGCCACCGGTGGTGGTGACCCACAAAATACAGATGACTCTGTCTCTGGCAACTGCTGTTCAGCACACACCCAGACGTACTGTACACACATAATGAGCACCTAGCGTACATCAAGACACACACACATAACACACAGGCTCTGGGGTGGGGTGGGAACTCTGTAATGACGATCTCTGAATATTGCTTAGGATTGGACACTGGACCCATACACTGGTCTCAAAAGTGCAAACAACAAACAACAAAATCCATTTTTTTCCCCTTTAACGTCAAACAGAAGCTAGGAAGCCAATTCTAAATTCATTTGATTAAAATTTAAGACACGAACAATAGATGAACAAAGATGAACGATAATACTACACAACAGTAATATACAGCTAGTAGTGTAAATTAGGCTGTCTGTCCTCAGTGGAGGGTTTTATTTGGTTATGTATTTAAAAAGATATTGAAAAACAACCTCGAAACACTCGAAAAAAATAGAGAAGTCCACATAGAATTTGTAGAAACTCCATTTTGACGTTATACTTGCACATGTAGACATAATAATCAAAAAGGTCTTTGCTCTGTGCTGACAAGATACCCACTAAAAGTAAATATAATAATGTGAGTCAGTGGAAGAGCTCTGCGAAGCGAGGCTGTATCAACTACAGATACCTAAAGATCTTCAAATGGAGGAGCAGCTTTAAAGGAATTATCCAGAGTAAATCAACCTGTAGCCCTGTTTCTCATACCTGTACCTATTTACTGCTGTCGATAGCTATCAAAGTGAACGAATTTCGTGCAACACCGACCAAATAGCAAAATCATGGCAGCCAACGCTAACTGATAAGGGCATGAAAGTTTGTTTTTCATATGCCTGCATCTGTTAGCTTAGCTTTAAGTCCACATAATTGGGTGACGTTGTACCAAACACTGCCGTTCTCTGTACCTGACGACAGCACTTGGTAGTAAAGGGGAGTAGAAAAGGGATATGGACTGATTGAATCCGGATTTTTCCTTTCACCCAGTAAGTCTGGGATGGTATTTAGATTGGCTTGGTGTGCCATGTGCAAAGTCACAAGACTGAATCTGTGGCAGCTAGGGGACCAGGGAGAGAATGAGGAGGAGGAGGATGAGGAGAAAGAGGTGGAGGAGGAGGAGGAAGAGGAGGAAGAAAACACTACTAAACAAGTTGGGGCAGGACAGCTCCCCATCGTCTACTTCTCCCAGGCCAAATATCCGGTCGTTGTCCAGCAGACCTGCTCCGTGTCTAACGCCCCCCTCTCTTTTCCCTGACGTCACCAGCGCTGCAGCGTTGCTGCCTTCTTCCACTGCCACATTGGAGCCACTTCAGTCTCTCCCTCCCCTGACACGAGGGGGCGGGAATAGAGGGGCCGATTCCAGGGAATCTGGAAACTTGTTGGGGGTGGGCGGGTGTAGTGATGGTGGGTGTGGGATGTGGGTGTGAGATGCGGGTTTAAACTTCACACTCAGTGGATGAGTTTAGACAGCCCTGCCTTAGATAGGGGTAGCAAGCACTTCCATTGAGTCTCCTTTAACTATCTATCTCTTCTTTCCCTTGGTGGCTCACTTTCAGTTTCTGCTCTCTATAAATAGTGCTTCATTCCCTCCCTTCCTCCTCCTCTCTCTCTCTCTCTCACTCTCTCTCTCTCTCTCTCTCTCTCTCTCTCTCTCTCTCTCTCTCTCTCTCATTGTCTCATTCAGTTTTTCTCTCCAATTCGGATTCACATAGGCAGCTCCTCTATCACGGACAAGCACCGGCAGACACACACACACACACACACACACACACACACACACACACACACACACACACACACACACACACACACGCACACACGCACGCACGCACGCACGCACGCACGCACGCACGCACGCACGCACGCACACACACAATCAGGTAACATCTTACACATCTAAAGGGTTATATGGGATCCTGGGGGTGTCATTGGAAATCATATTTGCCAACTGAGAAGTCTGACTTCTCCAACCACGAAAGGGGGGAGGGATATATATTTAAACACACACACACACACACACACACACACACACACACACACACACACACACACAAAATATACACACAAATATACATATAGAAACAAAGAGAGAGAGAGAGAGAGAGAGAGAGAGAGAGAGAGAGAGAGAGAGAGAGAGAGAGAGAAAATACGAGTAAGAAAGGAAAGGGAAATGAGATAAGTGATGGGAAACCCAATCATAAGGAGACACAAAGACAGAGAGAAAGAAAGAAAGAAAGAAAGAAAGAAAGAAAGAAAGAAAGAAAGAAAGACAAAGAGAAAGGGGGAGGGGGGTTATAACTGGGCTACAAGCAGGAATTCATTGACTAATTGTCAGGAAATTGAATCCAACATTAAGGGCTCACACTGTTAGGCTACAGAAAGAAGAAAAAGCGAGTACACCTGCGGCACATCCATGTAGGGGGTTACATGGCTGGGAGTATTGACAGATTTTAATAAGGTCTGGAGAATATTATGCCAGCCGCTAAAATAGTCTCCACACACAAAAGGCTCATTGAGAGGTGGGGATTGGTGTTGGGAGTGTGTGTGTGTGTGTGTGTGTGTGTGTGTGTGTGTGTGTGTGTATACGTTTATATGTGTGTGTGTGAGAAGGGGGGACACGACTCGTGAAGCATCAGAAAAGAAGGAGAACGGAGAATAGGAATGGCTTTTTTTTTTCTCTGCGAAGAGGAGGAGGAGGAGGAGGAACGGAACAGCAGGAAGGACTTCAGAGAGAGATGAATAATTCAGAGCTAACGTGCACCTGTGATTTGTGCAACACTAACTTAATGAGTCGGAGCGTCTGAATGAGTCAAACCCTTCACTTGCTCTCTGTAGATGTGAAGCACACTGTCTGATTGATTGATTGCCATTAATTAATGTTAATGTTATTGCAATGTTATTGTAATGCTGTTGCATTATATTTGTAATTGTATAGGCAATTCCAAGGTGTGTCTGGGGTTTCTTTGACGTAAATGATCACATCAAATATGCAGATTTGTTGCATTTAGCTAACAAGACAATATGAAAATTGTATAATATTAATACATTTAATACAGTACCATACTTGACCATACATATTCATGTTCTATTGTAGCCATAATGAGGTTCTGCTGAATGTGGTATCCAGTCAAGTATATTACTTTGAGATCAGTTGAATCTGAAATTTCAAGTCAATCCTCTACGATAGCCCACAGTAATTGCAAGAGCTGTCTAAAAATGTGGTGATCATGGCGAACCAAGATGGATGCGACGGCAAAACCAAAATGAACATCATTTTTCAGACGTTTTTTTTTTTACGAGTTAATCATGATATTGTGAGAGGGTGCAGGTTCACCCGGTGATCTCTACGAGTCTCATCTGGGCTTCGTTGCTTCATCTACGCATCTCTCTCCCCTGTGTGGTGATGCCCACCCTCAGACAGAGAGACAGACAGACAGACGGATAGACGGGCTGAGGGTGTGTGTGGATGTTGGGGGGGGGGGGTGGGGTCTGTTGGGCTGGGGCTCTCTCTGACTCACGTCTGACTCATCACCCTCCCCAGGGCACGACGGGAGGGGAACTGCGTCGGTTTCCCCCTTCCAACAACACACAAATGCTCGCACCCGCACACACACACACACACACACACACACACACACACACACACACACACACACACACAGATGCATTCACATACACACACACACAATCACACAAACCATCACACATAAACCTACATCATTATCTACTGCACACATACATATATTTGTGCGCTTGCACAACACACTAGCATGCACATCTGTAGATGTGTGTAGATGCCAAACTTACGTTTAAACACACACACACACACACACACACACACACACACACACACACACACACACACGCACACACACATATGCACGCACGTATACACAATTTCATAGAGAATTTCTCCCAATGCTGCGAGTTGTGAATGGGAAATCCCTATTGGCAAAGAGAAAACCATGTGACCAGCTGCCATGGCAACAACTACCTAGTGCCTGTCTCCAAAGAACTGAGAATGAAGAAGGGAACGGGAGGGGGTGGTTAGGGGGGAAAGAAAGAGAGAAAGAGTGAGGGAGAGGCAGGGGGAGAGATCCATTCATATATCTGCAGCACACAGACAGAGAAGGGGGAAAAAAAACGGAGAAGGAAAAAAAAAACCACTGAAGCTGAGAAATGAGATCAGCATAAATAAGAGACAGAAGGTGTTCAGCGCAAACACACACACACACACACACACACACACACACACACACACACACACACACACACACACACACATTCGAGACAAAACCTGCAGCCGCTCACTCACATTTGGGCTGGATTATTTAAATCTACAACATGACATGAGCTGATGTTTTGAGCAGGGCGATGTAAATCCCCTCCTGCCCCTTTGCCTTATCTACCCCCCTGCACCCCCCCCCTCACACACACACACACACACACACACACACACACACACACACACACACACACACACACACACACTGCATCATGACTCCAGCCATATCACTCTCCCCTAATCCCTGCTTTCAAAAACCCTGAGAAACAGAAGCGAATAAAAATGCTGAATGTACTCCACACTCAGCTGAGAAAGAACCAAATGGAGGAGAAAGAAAGAAACACAAGACAGGGATGAAGGAGAGATAGAAGGAAGAAAGGAAGGAAGGAGGGAAGGAAGGAAGGAAGGTAGACAGAGTGATAAAGGTAAACAATGAGGGGAATATTGCTCACACTTGTATCTAATATTCTTGTGGTGTCTACAGCAAAGATTGAGCCTCCCGGCATTTAAAGTGGTACGATCCTTCCTAGTGGCACGGCCCGGAATGAGGTCACAGCATTATAGAGAGTAATAACAGTTGACCTTGGCAGGGAGTGGAGAGGCACGCTATAGATCCACACCGTCATCAGCCCAGTATTGTGTCGGGGGAGAGAGAGAGAGGGGGGGGGGTTGGTTGTTGTCAGGCACAAGGGTAATCAACTTAATTTATAGGGGGATGACTTAGACTGAGACCAATAAAAGATCCATTTTTAGATCGGTAATAGCACCGGCTCCACCAGTGCACCCACCACTACCACCAGCCGTGCACCAGCACCAGCAGCAGCAGCAGCAGCAAGCTACACTCCCACACGACACAGAAGAGTGGAGCGAGAAGGACACACGACCCCCATGCTGCTTTAAGGAGTCTCTCTCTCTCTCTCTCGCTCTCTCTCTCTCTCTCTCTTTATGTGTGTGTCTGTGGCTGTGTGTGTGTGTGTGTGTGTGTGTGTGTGTGTGTGTGTGTGTGTGTGTGTGTGTGTGTGTGTGTGATCACACACGAGGAGTGTTGAGAATGAGAGAGAGAAAACATTACGTCACTGTTCCCCACAAAGGCTTCAAAAATCCTCAGACAGGTCTTCGTCTTTCCCGTCTTCTTTTTATTTTTCGATAATTCTGTGGCTGGCAATATTTATCCATACAAACAATAAATAAAAGATGATAAATTAAAGCAAACTGAACATTTCTTATTATTAGATCAATAAATGATCTGGCTGCATTGATGGACATTTTGAATTGAATACATTTAATGAAGGCAAGCCCTGCATAGAAATCCTAATTCATAATCTACCATGAATGTCATAGTCAGATTCATGTTTGAGATCATGCACCCACAACATATGAGATGTGACCACTACGATGTGACTACTGTTATGGTGTCAGCATCAAAGTGTCGTTTTATGGCTTTTTGGGAGATTTAAGGAATCAGAAAAGCTAAAAATAGGTCCATGTTAATGATTCAATCTCAATCTGTTTTCCTATGATGAGAAATTATCGTCTCTTGCACATGCCTCTGGCATTGAATGAAAGCTATTAAAGTGGCAAGTTTATTAAAGTGCTAGTGTAAAATGAGTCCGTAAACTGCTATTCATTACCTTAAATGTCCTCATTTAAAATTTCTGATATTAAGGCAAGTCGCCAGGGATATCGTCCCAAAAAAGAAACGTATTGTTTACTGCTCTCTTGTGGTGTTCAAGATGAAAGACATTATTTTCCATTTGCTCATGTAGCCAACAAGTGAACACATATTTATGCTTATCTCAGTTACTATGCATCCAAACCAACAATCAAGGGATTATAAGATACGTGATGTACTGTATATGTAATTGTCAAAGTAAAAGATACAAATTAATGCAGATAAAGCCCCTACATTTTCCAAAATATATGCTTATTACAATTTGCTCTTATTACAATTTCCAAGTAATCTCTATCAAACTGCAATTTCATTCTTAGTATCAAGTAAAAACAAATTAAGCTAAACAATAAAATTAGAGTTGGACTGTTAATACAGTTTATCGAAATGATACATATTTCTCTACATTCATCGCAAATAGACTTTTTGTGGTTTTACATAAATAATAAAATTCAAATAATGATAAATCTTTAAATCGGACTCTAGACTTTAAATCGGCTCTAACAGTGTGCCAACGCGTAGGCCTACATTGTGTCTATAACCTGTTTTATCTTCTGGATTAAATACACTGGTTTCTAAATCTCTTGTGTGAGCATAGCCTCTCTCTAAGGGGTTCTGAGAGGTAGACGCTTAATATTGTTATGTAATCGCCGCTGCTCTTTTCACCATTGTTATTTTTTGTTCCGAATGGGAGATATTCAAATTGCCATTGCATGTTGCTGGGGCTTTTTATAGCCCAAACAGAGTGTGAATTAGCTGACTCACTGTCCTGACCAGCTGAGGACACGGACACACACACACACACACACACACACACACACACACACACACACACACACACACACACACACACACCCTCTCTCTTTCTCTCTCTCTCTGGCTCTCTCTTTTGCTCACACACACGAATATGCACAAAAAAAATGTCCTACACTCAAACAAATACACGTGTGTATGCACATGCATAAACTCGTTGTCTCACTCACACACATACAGATATACACATACACACACGCACACAAAACACACACACACACACAAACATACACACACAGCTGTAGGCAACATCTGCCACACAGCTGGGCGGGCACCCAAAATAACCGCAAAAACAAAAAATAAATAAATAAAAAAAACACTAGTATGTGTCAACTCTTAAAAGACACTGCTCTCAACACGCAAACTACACAAAGACCACCTCAAGGATCCTGCCAAGGAGGCATTTGTTTGACAATTCACATTTTACAAAATACATTTTACATTACTGTGGGGACGCAGAGGGAACGAATCATAACTATCATAATTAACAGCTAACAGACGTCATGACATAAATACTTAGGGCACAGATGGTCTTGCAAACAGATGAGTGTGCACAAACACACACACACACACACACACACACACACACACACACACACACACACACACACACAGTAATTCCTTTGCCCTAGTGCCTAGCTACTGAATGACAAGGCAAGACCCGAGCTGTTGTGTTTTTCATGGGCAGTCGCTTATTGCCAGGGAGATACATTGTGTGTTTCATATTATCTTTTTCACACACACAAGCACACACAAAACACACACACACACACACACACACACACACACACACACACACACACACACACACACACACACACATACACAGAGAGAGCCACACATACACACACACTGCCGGAGTTCATAATGGCACGGTGCTAGAGAGAGGCACGTAGAAACCGCCGGCTGAATCATCCTATATTTGGATTTCATTATCGGTCCACTTTGCCGGCAGACTGCACACTTGGAGCAGGATGCTGACGACACTCCACTACCCCTCCATCTCCACCCCCACCTCTCTCTCTCTCTCTCTCTCTCTCTCTCTCTCTCTCTCTCTCTCTCTCTCTCTCTCTCTCTCTCTCTCTCTCTCTCTCTCTCTCTCTCTCTCTCTCTCTTTCTCTCTCTCTCTCTCTTTCCACTACTGCCACAGCTGTTCATGTTTGCCATTTATTTTTCTTCTTTAATTTTTTTCTTAATCATTTTAACCAACATCTTTGGGATACAGTAAAACATCCCAACATATTCTGAGCATTGCCTGTTTGAAGACAATGACACACAGATAAGGAAAAGTGTGTGCAATGTTCTTTTCTTGGTTTCTGCATTTCTTAAGAATAGATGTCCATATGCAGGCAGTGTTCAATGTCAAAACAGTGCTCAACATCAAAACATTATGTATTTTCTAGTGCTGGCAAAATTAACTGATTAATCACGTGATTAATCCAAAATATTTAACTCAGATTAAAAAAATTAACTCAGATTAATCCTGATAGATATGGTTCCACTTTCATGGCATATATTATGTTCAATTTCAGATAGAAAAAGGCTTAGCTATCAGGTCAAACCATACAAAGATCATGGCCTAGCTCCTGACTGTCCAACATGTTTGGGGAATCCTTGGGGGTAGTGGACAAGTGTGAATTGCCCCATCTGAGACGAATAAAGCTAACTATTTAGTACCTGGGCCTTTACAGGGCAAAATAAGGATCCAACATACCCTATCATCCAAATTCTTACTGGAGTAAATGAGTTGCGATTAAAAGTGATTAATCACGATTAATCATTGAAAAAATTTGTGATTCATCAGATAGATTTTTTTAATCATTTGACGGCACTAGTATTTTCTACAATATATGCAACATTTATCTAAAAAAATATTCTAAACACATTCCTGCGCTTCCTGTAATTTGGGAAGCCCTAAACAAATTAGAGGTTGAAACATATTGAATGCAATTCATGTATAGGTTAGATTTAAACTTAGGGTTTAGGGTTGAGTTGAGGTGTTGATTCTAGGGATGTTCAGTAACTACCTTATACCAGTTTTACATAGGCCTACTATATTCATTTCAACCGATCATCTGTCCAGTCTCCGTACATAATATATATACTACACTACTACCCAGAGGTGTGGGCCAATATACTATTGTTATTAATTATTTCATAAATTCTCTGTTTTAAGAAGTTAGGGGACTCCGGACTCCTGCATCTATAATGCCAGCTACACCCCTGCTATTACAATACACTACAAAACCATGGAAGAGACAGCTTTGCACAATGAACAGGCCTTGTGCTGTCTGTCCTATGTAGAGCTCAGCACAGGACCTACTGCATGCATCTCAGTGCCATCCATTCCAGCCTAAAGCCAAGCCTGGTGGAGGGAAATGGGACTTGAGTGGGATAATGACTCGGAGATAAAGTGAGTCAGCAATGTGGCTTAACTCGCCCGCCTGCCAACACATACAGTACAATCCCACTGCCATCAATCACTCCACTGCTTTTATAAACTATACACACACACCACACACACACACACACACACACACACACACACACACACACACACACACACACACACACACACACACACACACACACACACACACACACACACACACACACACACACACTGTGTTTTATAAACAGGCAGCGTTATTGTTAGTAATGGTGGTGTAGATTACAAGTAAGTAGATTACAAATAAAACAGCTTCCATGTCAGTGGAATGACTATATTGCTATATTATGCTTTATTATGCTTATATTATGTTTTCATCCAAGAACAACATGTAGACAACTCTCTAGTGCCGACACTGTGTTGTACCATTTAAATGTGGTACTTACAAAGGAAATACAAAATATTGAAACCTCTGTGCACAGGTGAACAAAGTTCGGGAAATGCTTTTGTTGAATTATAAGTCTTTCTATAGTGGAGCACACTAGTCTAGAAATTTAGAGTCCACAGCAGCAGCAGCAGCAGCAGATATTTTCGGTAAGCCAGTGCGTCTAGCCATTTGCCATACAGACATAGTAGATCTTGTGACTGGTCTGACATTGGTGGTCTCACAACGCTCTGCGTGTGTAAAATCATTGGGATGACTTAGGCAAGAACAACGGCCTTTTGATTCGCCGTTAACATCTTGTTCGTTCCACTGATTGGTCGTAGCGCTATCCTATCGCGTGCAGAGGCAGTTTGAAAGACAACCAGTGACTTTGCATCGGACTGAGATCACTGTAATGTTGGTGGGCAGACAATACATTAAAGGGACACCAGGCAACATTTTTACTGTTAATTTATCAGCCTCAAAGTCACCTCGATGATTAACTGGTTCATTACGGGATGAGCGATGGCTCTCTCGTCTGCCTTTAGCGTTTGTTTAGCGGTAATCCCGCTTGCAGAATGTCTGGTGTCGGGTCAACGAAATGGAAACTGAGAGTAGGTATGACCGAAATCGCATTTATTACCGGCTTGTCAGACAATGTAACGCACAAAAATGATCATCTATGGTTCATACTCTTTGGTTTGCAAATAAATTTACATCGATTGTTGTCCAATGTAGTTGTGTTTTTTCTAATACTTCGGCACCGTAGTCCTGCCTAATTCCCCTTTAAAGTATTAGCTTGTCAGGCTATGGTCACACAGAAGCACACAGAGGGTCACACACACAGCAGGCTCACAGCTGGAAACATACATAGAACACGGCTGGCCACATGACAACGAGACAGAGATGTTTCAAGGATGGAGGTCATCAAACACACACACACACACACACACACACACACACACACACACACACACACACACACGCACGTACACAGGAGACATCTGACGTGGTGAGGTGAGAGAGCGAGCCTGTCACGCTTCTCCTTCCTCCCCCCCATGGGTGACCTCAGCGGAGGCGAGCGGCCATTCAGGGTCCGGTAATGAGGGAGTGACTGCGCTAATGAAAAATGCATTACGCTCGATGGATCTGAGGAAACAAGTTAGGGCCCCGGCCAGCACAGTCACCAACTCAGTACTCCAGCCTCCTCTCTTAATGTGACGCTAAAAGCTTGCCACTACTTAAAACCTTTTATCACAGAGGGAGGGGGGGATAGAGAGAGAGAGAGAGAGAGAGAGAGAGAGAGAGAGAGAGAGAGAGAGAGGCAGGCAAGGGAGGGAGAGAGAGAAGGAGAGAGCACTTGGGAGAAAGGGTAGGAAAGACAGAGTGCTGGAGGAAAGGAGAAAAAAAGAGGATGAGAGTGATAGTGTGAGAATGGCAGAATGAGGGAGAGAGAGAAAGCGAGGGAGGGAAATAAAAAAGAGAGGGAGGTGAGAGAGAGAGAGAGAGAGAGAGAGAGAGAGAGAGAGAGAGAGAGAGAGAGAGAGAGAGAGAGAGAGAGAGAGCCTGAGGGGGCTGGAGGCTTAAAGGCTTCATCCAGACACTTCCGGATATGTAAAAGCAACACTTCTGGTTCCGCAAGTGGCCAAAGCTCTTCAGAGATGCAGATTACTAAAGTAGGCCACAGAATGTCCTCTGCTCCATGCACCACACTAGAGATTGACTGCTAACACACACACACACACACACACACACACACACACACACACACACACACACACACACACACACACGCACACACACACACACACACACACACACACACACACACACACACACACACACACACACACACACACACACACACACACACACACACACACACACACACACACACACACACACACACACACACATTATGCACACACACACACACACACACACACACACACACACACATACAAACACACAATCACAGCAGAGATATTATTTATACACACATAAACAGATCAAGCCTGAAAAAAACATTTACTTGGTCTCTGACCTAGCCTCAAGTGAACCAGAGCTCTCATTCAGACAAACTAAACTCATTCAAACACTACTTATATTGCCGATTGCGATATTTATAGTCAATATTATTAGATTAATGTTCTTGTTTAATAAAGGTTTATGTGCAAAAACTGTTTTTCTAAATCTCTTAATTCCAGTGGGCGGTATACAGTGATGACATCATTCACTTTACACCTCCATCTCTTTCTCTCTAACCCTTCTCTCCGTCTTTTCATCTTTCTCTCTCTCTCTCTTTCTCTCTCTCACTCATTTTTCTCCCTCCTCAATGTGTTCTCTCAGTCATTCCCACCGGATACACTCTCTTTCCCCCTGAGCCAAAGAGTGCATCTCTCTCTCTCTCTCTCTCTCTCTCTCTCTCTCTCTCTCTCTCTCTCTCTCACACACACACACACACACACACACACACACACACACACACACACACACACCACATGTCTGTCATCGCCTGCCAGCCAGATCTGTCACAGCTGGTGCGCACCGACCAAACAGGAAACTCAAAGCAGCTCGCAGTGACCTCCAAAATGGGGCAGCGCTATCCCAGCATGCCCTGTGGTGGGGGCAGCATCTGTGAGTCCTTCCACTGATGACACAGAGCACACAGAGAGAGAGAGACAGAGAAGGACAGAGAGAGAGGGGGAGAGAGAGAGAGGGAAGGACAGAGAGAGAGAGAGAGAGAGAGAGAGAGAGAGACCACAAATGGCTCCAACAGTGTTCCACATGTTCCAAATGAAGCATATGCATATATTACTGTTGTCCACTACTGTTGTCAAAATAAGCAGGTATATTGGTGTCCATGTTATACATCAGGTTTGTGCACAATTCTGAAATTCAACTCAATTTCAAGAATTCAATTCCATAGGACCCTATTAAATTGAATCTTGACATTCAGAATTTTGCACAAGCCTGCAATAACTTAAATGCAATGTTATATATTAGATATCTGTATATTGTGTATTTCACTTTAGAGTATGGTACATCAGTCTACTTCAGTTGTTCTCTTGTGTTAACTGATTATTAACCTATTATTATTATTATTATTATTATTATTATTATTATTATTACACTATTTCTGTGTATTTTCCTGCATTACTGTATCACAGGCTCCACGGTCGGTATAGTACTGTGTGACTAATTCAACCACATTTACTGTAAAACGAACGGCAACGAACTGCCGATGAAGTCAGTAATCAGAGGAAAAAAGAAGAGAGACAGAAAGTATAGAGAAAAAGAAGCTGGAGAGAGAGAGAGGGAAACTGTATTCCATAAATTGTGAATGGTACATGAAGCATGAATGGGAGACGACAGAGAATGATTTTATGAATGCAGCTTGCATTTGAGCAGGCAGCTCTTCATGTATGCTGGTTGTCCTGCCCCAGCAATGTGAATGAGAGCCGCTGAGCGCCGTGCCAGAGTGCCTTGCGTGAGTGAGTGGCACTGCCAGTCTCCTCTGCCCATAAACAAGGTCATCACCAGCAGGCCCTGCAGGAGGGGAACTAGGACTATGTGTTTGTGTCAGAGTATGTGTGTGTGTATGTGTGTAAGTATGTGTGTGTGTGCATGTGTTTGTATGTGTGTGTGTGTGTGTGTGTGTGTGTGTGTGGTGGGGTCAGTGTCTGCATCCGGATCACCCAACACGCGCCCATCCTCGTGGGGTCCAGACAGACAGAGGCCAGACCAAGAGAGGAGGCACAGGCATGGGAGAGAGAGAGAGAGAGAGAGAGAGAGAGAGAGAGAGAGAGAGAGAGAGAGAGAGAGAGTGAGTGTGTGTGTCTCTTGTGGGCACCTCTCAGCAGCGTGACAGTCCAGGGCTGCCGCCAGGGCAGGGCTATTTGGAGCGACTGAGGCATTGGCGCCCTCAGCACCCATCATCTCCACCCTTGCCGCCCTCTCCTCCTCCCCCCCCCCCTCCCCCTCCCCTACCCCCCAGCACCCCCCGGGCCCTGCCGCATGCTGACAGCATCCCCGGCCATGCCAGGGAGGATTAAAGTTAAGGCACAACAAACACCAGCGGCGCATGACGCCCATGACATCATCGTTGCCGTGCACACTAATAAGGTTGTGTGTGTGTGTGTGTGAGTGTGTGTATGTGTGCGGGCGTGTGTGTGTGTGACAGAGATTGTGTGTGCGCGCGTGTGTGTGTGACAGAGAGTGTGTGTGCGCACCCGTGTGTGTGACAGAAATTGTGTGTGTGCATGTGTGTGTGACAGAGATTGTGTGTGTGTGTGTGTGTGTGTGTGTTGGTACACGCAAGCTGGTGTGTGGGGTGAGGACAGATGATACATGCCTGTTTGCGTACGTGTGCGTATGTGTATGTGCATTTGAATGTGTCTGTGTGTGTGTGTGTGTGTGTGTGTGTGTGGGAATATTCGTCTCTGAGTGTGTGTATGTGTGTGTACGTAAACAAGCTTGAGTGTATGGGTTGAGGGAAGTGGCCTTGCATTGATGTCCTGAACTTGAAGACAAACACACTTCCATTTCCAGTCATGACATGATTTGTCCTCTCTCTCTCTCTCTCTCTCTCTCTCTCTCTCTCTCTCTCTCTCTCTCTCTCTCTCTCTCTCTCTTCCTCACTCTCCCTCTGTCAGTATGACAATGAAATACATGCCTACTTGGGCAAATAAAAGCAGAAGTCTAAAAGAATGAATAAAGGCCCATTAAGCACTAATAATACTCTGACTGGAGAAATACTATGATAATGATCTAGGTAAAATATATATAGAGAAGAAATCTTGTCATAGTGCTCTAAGTAAAATATTATATACATGATTGAAGAAATACTATGATGATGGCATGATGCTTTATGCAAACTATTATTTACATAAAAGAAATACTATGATAATGCTCTACTGTATGTAAACAATATACATATGGAATAAATACTATGATGATGCTCTATGTAAAATATGATATACCTTCAAAGCAATATCTCTGATTTGGGTGATTTGTTTGAGAGGGTGAGTGAAGATTATGCAACATCTCTCCAATCAGACCCAGTCTGGCTAAGACGAGGAAGGAAGGACGTGCCAGCCAAGACAGAAGCAGATGGGGGCATGTCCCAAAAATACCCTTTGGCTAGGTTGGGTGTGAATACACACACACACACACACACACACACACACACACACACACACACACACACACACACACACACACACACACACACACACACAGATATCTCTCTTTCTCTCCCACAACCCACGCCCAGCTTCCTGAGACTCCTTCTTCCTGATCTCTGATCTCTCAGAAATAATAATAATAAAAAAAATTCTTCCGAAGTTGATTCCGGCTTCCGAACAAACTTACATAAAGTGCTGCTGAGTACAGTAATATCACAAATGTACATTATTCACAGCTCTCATTACAGAAGTCTTAAAAAAATAATTGTTATTATTATTACAAGGATCCTGAGTGAAACAAGTGTTTCAAACTGCAACCATGGATTTGACATTATTTTACATTTGAGTGTGTGTGGTGATGATGACAAAGGCAGGAAAAGAGGGTAGGAGGAGGGGGGCATTTTGTTTGCGCAAACCAGTCAGTTTCCATGTACAGGCTGTGAGTGACTCAGCCTATCTTGTGACACTGGTGGCCCAGGTCCTGCGTTGTTCTTCCGTGTGTCATTAGTGGTGTGACCCATGAGTCTCAGGGCATAATTATCTTTTATGCCCCCCCCCCCACACACACACACACACACACACACACACACACACACACACACACACACACACACACATTCCCCTCCCCTCCACTCGTCATGTCAAGTCAACCATACACCCACAACGGAAGCGCCGCACCATCTCTCGAGGGTTACCTTTCACTGACAGCTGAGTTAAACCTGGTCTATCTTTGTGGACAACAATGCACACACACACACACACACACACACACACACACACACACACACACACACACACACACACACACACACACACAGACACGCACATGTATACTCGCGAGGCTGAGGGACTCTCTTTCCAAATTTCGACGTCATTAAATATAGCTTGAGGGCAGCGGAAAAAGAATTAAAATTTCAGCAGCAGCGCCACACCTGGAGTTGCTATCCCTTGGGACCGGCACGGCACCAAAGCCTACAGTACAGTAGCGCTCGCTTGATGAATGGCCAAAAACAGAGATGGGGAGGAAGATGACGAGGCAGCAACAAAAGGAAGATGCACCCATGCAGTAGAACTATACAGTAAAGCAAAATGGAAATATATAATATTTGTTTTAATCTATAGTTGAGTGGGCTACATATGGTCATAATATATGATAATATAATACTGTACACATCTATAGATAGATAGATAGATTTTTGTATATATACCATATTGGGACCATACTGTATGTACTGCAGCTCATAATAAATCTGGGGGAAAGCACTTGCATTTCCATACAAAAAAAAAAAAAATGCAATTCAAGGTAGGTGACAAAATACATTTATCCAGTGTCTGCGCCGTGCCATAACATATGGCATACGTCACTATACAGTACAAGCAAGCCGGCTAAAAAGCAGCTCA